>JASVER010000027.1:4871155-5241641 GCA_030449065.1 Oceanodroma leucorhoa | reverse complement strand
TCCCTCCTTCCCTCCCTCCTTCCCTCCCTCCCCTCCAGAATTAAAGTTGGGACAGTCGCGCTCCGGGGATGGGTGCGAGCCAACGCCTCTGCTGCCGGCTCGCTCTGCTCCCTCCCCAGGTCGCCCGGAGCCCGCGCCCCCGCCCGCCGGCCAGGAGGGATGCTGCTCCGGGAGCTGCTGGGGCTGCTCCGCTGCTGCTGGCCCTCCCTGCTGCTGCACTGTGCCCTCCACCCGCTCTGGGGCTCCGTCCAGGTAGGGTCGCCCGAGCCTGCCCACACGCCGGGAGCGGGGGGCGGCGGGGCCGGGGCGGGGGCGCGGGGGCGGCAGGCAGAGCCCCCCGGCGGCACCCCGGCAGTGCGGGGAGGGGGCTGGTGCAGGCGGTTGGTGGCGGGGCGGGGGTCGCGGAGGCGGCCCCCGGAGCAGGGAGAGCTGTTGCGCCTCTCGGCGCGGTCCCCCCCTTGTCGGCTGCTGCGGGRCGGAGTGTGTAAGGGATGGGCGGCCGGCCCCGAGCCCCCGGGAGCGGCGAACTCGCTGTGGTCTGTCTGAGCAAGGTGTAGTTGACTTTCTTCGGCGCGCCGGCAGCCAGAGGGTTTGTAAGCGCATTTTGCTGTAGGTGGCAAGATGCACAGAAAGAAGCAACGCGCGGAGCAAAGCTCCGGCAGTCTAATTTTGGTAATGTTTTGCCGTGGGTTTTCGATGTTGATTGCGAATTGAGGATTCTCTGGTTAAAGGGCTGAATCAGCTTTTGCCAACTCCGACGCTGTGATGTGATGTTGTGTGACCTTGATTGTAATGTGGGGTGACCAGTAGGATGGACTGGGGTAAATTAGTATATGGTGAGGGAGAGCACCCATCCAGTTCAGAGAATCAGAACGGCAACAAAGCTCAACTCAAATGCGTCACTTTGATATTTTAAAGTTTATTTATAATATATGTCTTCAGAGGAGTGATTGATGAGCCAGCCAAGTGCTGTTCAAGAACAGAACAATTACAGTTTCTTTCTTGGAGAAAACACAGTGGAGACTCCACGTCTTTTACTCSCTGTTCTAAAGTTAGTGGCTCCTAAGAGATTAAAGAGAGATGTTTGTTTTAGCATCTTGTCTCTTGCTGTGAATGACAAAGAGGATTTGTGCTCCTTACAGCTTAAAATGAACAGAAATACAACAAAACCAACCTCCTTTAAACCAATGCTCCCATCATAAAAATCCCTGCCAGCGCTACCTTCCTGCTGTCCTGCTCAAGTATTCAGGTAGCTAAGCTTAAGTTAAAACTGTAACTGCATTTTTAAGGGAAGCACAACTGAGTAAAAAGAGATGCCTTCTGCAGTGTCTCTCCTGTAATCAGTCAATCAAACAGACAAAAAAAAAACTTTGCATGAACATCTTTCTGGCAAACTACTCAGATGATCTAAGCCAATCTTTCAAAAATAATTACATTTATAAGAACTGAAGAAATGCAAAAGCCAAGGGGCCCAGCCTTTCCTTGCAATAATTTGGAAATTTTGTCCCACTCATCAACTGTACTTGTGTTACTACCTGCTGTTCTGTGGAAGGGCAATCAGCTCTCCCAAAACTAGGATGTATCTAAGGCTCCCATTAGCAGGTACCAATGGGAAGGGCAGGTGTGGAGCACTCACCAGCATGCCGGCCTTCCTGTGACCGAAACTCCCTCATCTTTGAATCCCTTCCATGACTCCCTTCCCCATGTTGAGTCATAATCCCTGCTCTTATCTTCAAAGTCTCGTGAGCCATACTCTCCTCAACTAATTTGGTAATGTCCCATCATGTCGCTCCCCTGCCCCTGCTCCATCTATAGCAGCCATCGTGTTTTCTCACGTCTCTTCTCCCAGCCCCTCTTCACCCATTCGTCTGTGCGATGACTTATGCGTGGCGTGGCCTTMCCTCCCACATCTTTGCATTCCCTCCTCAGGCCCTGCCTTGAGGCACTTAAGAGAATCAGTCAGATGCTAATCAGAGGAGAAGCATTTATCTTATTAAAAAAAAMMCCCACCAAACCAAACCCCACAATCTTTCCTTATTAGTGTCGTAGCCAGCACTATGATGAGAAGGAAGGGACGATTCTGCCTGAGGCTTTTGACATAATTAAAAAAAAGAGCAGTAAGTGTCATGATAAATAGCAGGGTCACGTTTTTTCTGGTTTCATAAACATGGATCTGGATTAACTCTGATGTGAATTATGCAGAGCCGTCCTGGGATTTACGCAGCAGTGTTGAGATCTCATCTCTGTAGACTGCTTCCAAGAGACAAAGCTCTTGCCACATCAGCAGGCTTTTTGAGGTCTCTGTGCCTTTTCAGTCAACTTCACTTTTCAATCGTTCCTTCTTTTACCTGATTCAAAAAGTCACAAGAGGGCCACCCTCCAGGGACTGTATTAATCCTGTTTTCCCATCCCCCTCTGTAGAGCATGCTCATGGACTGCTGCAACCCCATGGGACTCTACTGAAATACTAACCAGCTCTGACCACATGCAGATCAGGACTAGGACCACTGTTTCTGAAGGAAGTCTGAAATTAAAAAGAAATACGTCACAGGCACAAACTTCAACAGAGAGACTGCAAAAGGAAACCACCGGTTACCACTTTCTGTTTGCTTTTCCCTGGACATTTGTGGATCAGATTTTAATTTCCGTGAATATTTAAAAGCATTTGTCCTTTTTGCAAAGCATGTTCATATTAAATGCACAAATCCATAAAGTCAACTCTATGTATTTTCAGAGCAGGGCAAAAAATGCATCGTCTTGAAGTCAGGCAACATACCTGTCCAAACTGGCCAACTGCTGAGTGTTTTAAGAAAACCTCATGCCAAACAAGCAACAAAGTTTTAGACAGGCTGAAGAGACATGTGTTCATGGCACCTCCAGCACCTGGAGGAATGGCTGGAAGGTACAGAAGTAACAACTAGGGAGCAAGCCCTGTGTGGTCCATCACTGGAGATGACCCTTTGCCAAGGCAATCTCTGTGCCAAAAATTGCCTGGCAGCCCAGTGGGTGTCTGGATAGTCATTATCTGCGAAGTGCTTCCAAAGCCATTCTGGGGCCGTGGTAGTGTCCGTCAGAACAAACAAACAGTAAAGTTTGAGGCCAGACTCGAATTAGCAGAATCTTCCTGGCCAGAGAAAGATTAGGCTCTTTCAACATGCCTTTTTTCTCCTGCCATCTCCTGTAAAGGCAGCTTACCTTGAATTGCAGACAGTAAGAAACAAACATGGAGTAATTTATTTCATCCTCCTCTGTCAGAGCAAGATTGTTCCCTAAAGCATATTTTCTAGTGATTTGTTCTGCTTACCTTTAGAAGACACAAAGTAATAGCCTTCACTCCTTTCATAAGACTCATAGACATCAACAGTGGGATTTTTTTTCTTGAAAAGGAGCCAAATGTATTTTCTTTTTTTATTAATTCTGTCTTGCTACTGTTAGTTAATCTTCTTGCAACAGTCCTTGACTATTTCTCTCCTCCTTGAGGGCCTCAACCTCAAATCAGGTCTTTCCTTTTCCTGCCAGATTTCAGCCAACTTATGATATCTTTGTTATTTTAAACTAACCCTCTAAGACAAACCCCTGGCAAAGTAATATCTGTGTTCCTACAGGTATCTTCTAACAACCAGACATTTTACTGAGTGACAAGAGAAGAGAAACAAATAGGTGATAAAGCCCATGCTTTTAAATGTCAGTTCTTTCCCGACCATTTAAAAATGATCGTGGGGAATTTTGATAAAGGTTCAGACTAAGGTATTCAGAGACAAAGCAACTTTTTTTCTTTTCCCCCCAGAAATAATATTCTAAAAGTACACAGGAGCAAGAAGTGGCTGGGCATGTATAGGGTTAATGTTGTCTGCAAAGTAATTGAGAAAAATATCCACTGGTTTCTGAGGACACTCTATTACCAGCCTAAGGTAGGAGAGCCTCTAGGGATTTAAAAGCAGTCAATAGTTCTAAAAAAAGACAGAGCAAGCCTTTGGTTCTGGTTGATATTAAGTTAGCGCAATAAGTCAGTGTAGCTTTTCCATACCAGCACCGTCTTCAGACTTATATACACAAAGCTGCTTCTTGTCTGCAAATGAAGCTGTCTCCAAGTCTGCTCAATGTTGTTCTTCCCTGTCTCTATCCTCTTCCATTGCACTGGCTGCTGTGAGACTGTAACAAGCCGTAGGATTCAGCAACCGAGGAGCTAGGTAGGGGACGGCAATTGTCGCTAGGAGTTAATAGTTGCTTCCTCATCAGCTGCTGGGGCCAGTGGAGAGATGTTACCCTACCTCATCTGTCAGCACAGTAAACGTTGTCACACCAAGTACAAGTAGGAGGTACCCCAGGTGTGCCACTGCCACCGCATGGAGCGGGCGCTCTTCCTACGAGGCTCCTCTTGGGAGAGTCCCTAACACCCCAACCCAGCGTGTGAAGAGCATTGGAAGAGCTGAAATGGCATGGAGGATATTCTGTTGCCTGTGATCACTTACTTGAAAAATAAATAAGCCTGCTTAGCAGACAGACTTATTACCAGCCACAAGGGATTAAGAAGCCGAGTCACTTTGATTCATTAGAGCATTCAGAGAGTTTGTGTAAGTTCCTGGAAGGTGTCTGGGATGGTCTTTAACCATCCTCTTACTGTTACCTGATGGTGAAGGGGAAAGTTGGAAAGCACTTGTGCTGACTTTGTTTTTCCCTGTTTGGTAATAGATTTTGACAAGCTGTTTAAAGAACTGAGCCTTCTGACTTGTGCTGTGCCGAGCCGTCCTTCCAACTCAGCTATGTGTAGCCTCTTCTATTCTTTCCTCCCTCCCTATAATATTTAGTCAACAAAGCCCTCCATTTCCCCGAGGCCAGAGTAATGCATCTTTCTGCATTTAGAAACCTCCTACGCATGTGAACATGTCCTTTGTGCAGTGATGTTGTTTTAATTAGCCACATCTCTCTTTTTGGCCAGAAATACATGAAATGTCTGTGTACAGCTTTCCTGCAGCCAAGAGGCAGCACAGCACCCTTGGTGCCCAGCTGTGGGTGGTGGGAGAGGTTCGCTGGCTGTGCTGTGGCCTGGGGGCTAGGGCTGAAAGGGGAGAGGAGACAGACTGTGTGCCCGCAGCTGGCAGGGGAAGGGAAGCGAGGCTTGGGCAGGAGAGAGGAGGGGGGAGAAGGCAACCCTGGGTGACCCTGGGGATGGGCAGGGAGGCAGAAGAGGCCTGCCTAAAACAGGTCAGAAAGCATGGCATGAGACATCCTCCTCGTAATGACCAACATGTCGTGGAAAAGAGCTAATTAAAGAAGATGGTGTTAGGCCAAAACTATAAGGACAATAATGCACCGAAGACCAAACTGTACAAGGCAACAGTTGAATGCTAGCATAACTATCCTTAGCTTCAGCMAGACAAAGGTCTGTCCCAGGTGGTCTCCTAATCCTACATTCAAAGTACTTGTTAGATAACATGCTTATTCATCTTCTAGGCTTTGTCTACTTAAAATTGTATCCAGTATTTTCCATCTGAGTATCAGTCCATTCAAAAAGAGCTGGCTTAGAGACCTCTGAAGTTAACACCTCTCAGAAGCTCGTGCGATGTTCAGCAAATTTCCTTTTCATTAGAGACTTACTCCTCTTCATTTTGTAGCATTAGATTAGGGATTTTACCGAATATTCCTTAAATCCCTAGTCATGTAAATATTACTGATGGTAAGAAATATATGCTGTTAATAAATGGTCCCTGTCATGACTAGAACAAGCTATTGAATATATTGTATACCAATACTGGCTAAATCATTGTCCATGGCCTAGCGATGCCTACACTTGGGTTCTGCAATGCCTCATCTTCAGCTTTATTATTAGCCGACACTGCATGAGGCTACAAGTCACAGTTTGTGGCATTTCCATTTTGACTGTGTCATTGCTGTGGTCCGTAGATGAGTAAAATGTGGGCTCCCTCTCCTCTTGGTGGAAAGTGAAACACTCCATGAAAAGCTCTCTGAACATCAAAGCGAAGCTGGCAAAGCAGAGGAGAGATCTCCTCTGGCTTTCAGTTCTGCCATAAGGAAAATGAACATAATCCTGACCCTAACTGTCTTGTAATTTTTATTAGCTCTCTTTGGCTTGCAGCAATGACTCTGTGAATAATGCATGCTGCTAGATGGCTTTCCTCAGGAAAGAAGGCTTACGCAATCATATTGTCTGCCACTACCCGCCTTCTCCTTACCCCATAATAACTCAGAAACCAGCTGGCCAATTTCAACCAAATTTGACAGAGGGAAAGAGGTCTTGAAGATATTGTGTTAAGTAAAAAAATCAAAAATATGGGGACCATGTAGGGAAGAGACCTCCTTGTGGTGGCCTTAGTAAGGAACATGAGCTCAGTTCTCACTGCAGGTCTGAGGTGCCGCTCGGATACTCAAGGCCAAGAAACACATTCATGGAAAATCAGTTTTCACTGTTTCTGCTGCTCATGCAATGACTTGTTTCTTCACAGATCACTCAGGGTGAGCCCCAGAAGTCATGCTCCAAGCCTGTAGCAGAGAAAGTCACAGAGAGCTGCCAGCAAGTTTGCCAGTGCAGGCCACCTCCACCGTTACCACCGCCTCCTCCACCTCCACCGCCCCCGAGGTTGCTAGTGGTGCCAAGTAAGTAGCGGCTGGTATGGTTGTGGTGTACTCAGGGAGCGCGAAGCAACGGGGACTCCTGGACAGATGGAAGGAGAAAGGATGTGGGAGAGGGCACAGCTAGCTCGTTTGTCATTTTCCACTTAGCAAATGGAGGAAAAAATGTTCTCAGTAGAGATGGAGATCTGTTTTCTGATCAATGAATAATGCTTGGCTTTTGGAGGAAAGCCAGAGAAATTCCCTCCTTTCATTGTATTATGTATGATTCCCTAGCTTTAAATGGTTCCCTAATGCCCTAGCCCTGGGAGATGCTTTCCTACGGAGACATAGCACTGTGCTTCCCCTTAAGTTACACAACCCCCTGTTTCACCAGGTGTGCAGCTTGCAGGTCTGGGTGCGCCAGGGCAAATTAATTTAGACAGAGGCAAAAATTCAAACACTCTGCCTAGACCATCCTGCAGGTTTGGCTGTCTTCAAGACACCAGAGCTCTACCGGTTTACCACAGCTGTGAGTCAGGCTCACTGGTTTTAAATTGCTTACAACTGTAACAAAAGTCAGAGGCATGTCAGGAGTCAATGGCAAGTGAGCAGTTTTCCCACTAATGCACATACAGGCTAAGACTCATCTATTTCTCTTCATACAAATCAGTGCTCCCAAGCCTTATCCAGCCCATCCGAGTTCCTCCTAATTTCCAGCCTTGCATCCCCATGTCTGGCACACCTTGTGCCTGCAGTTCTGCTGGCTAGCTCTGCCAGCTTCCTTCCACACCAGTATTCCTGTGATCCCTGATGCACAGATCCTTTCTGGAGAGCGACAGCTTTGCCGGTGGTCCCCGGAGAGGCAGTCCCTCCGCAGGGGAATGGAGCTCGCTGGCGCTACCTGCGCTGGCTGGGTGCAGGGACGTGGGCTGGGCCCTGCACAGCCACTTTTAGGTCCCAGGTGTTTTGTATTCCAGCAAATCTCCTTGACGCTTCTCTATTTTCGCAAACTTGTCTCTCCCTAAAAGGCTGTCCATTAATTCTTCTCCCTGCTTGGATAAACTCCCCTGGGAACAGTGTTGCAAAGTATATCTAGTATCCTTCTCAGCACTTCCCCCAAGGGAAAAGAAATCATTAGGTAGCATCATTTGGCTGTTTTTTATCAGCACCGTCCCCAGATGTGCAGAATGGGGATTCATGTCGAAGAAGGCTTCTGCACAGCTTTTAGCCAGGCAGAGGACAGGCAGAATTTTGCAGTGTGTTTTCTGCCAGGAGCGTGCTTCGTATTTGTGCCACACTGCAGAAATTTAAGGCAAAGGCAGGAAAAAAAACAACAGTGAAACACTGGGGAAAGAAAGTACAAAGGCAGCTTGGACAGCAGAGATGAAGGGTTTTTATAGCAGGAAAAATCTCTTTCAATGTTCAGGAAAATTTCATGGACAGTAATATTGAAAATTCCCTTGACCTTTGTCTCACAGTCAGAAAATAAAGTACTCTGCCACTCTGTTTTCTTGTACCTGGGGTATGGCGTTGCCCTGAGGGAGCTGCTGTTACCCGAGAGGTGGCAGAGCGGTGTCGGCAGGGGGACCAGCCCTGCTGCCCAGCTGCGCCGGGAGGAGGGCACCGCTGCCAGGCKGCTCCCCCTCCCCGGGCTGCCCTCAGGCTGCTGGTCCAAGTGCGTTGATTTGTCTCCTGTGAAGTGGGAAGGAAATCRTATCAGAAGAAGAAGTCGTCTGTCACACATTGCAAAAAAAGGGAAGAGAAACCAAAGGGGCCTGCRGCTGGGATAGTCTGGTGCTTACTCAGGCTGGATTGCCAGGTGCTAACCCAGTTCTAAAAATGAGCTATATAAATCCAGATGACTAATATTTAAGCAAGTTATTTCATTTCAAATGCAATAAAAAAATAGATTACACATTCCTTTCACCAGTAAGCTTTAGAGTAGCAATCAAGTGCCTCATCTTGAAAGATGCTTTCATTATTATCATCTGTCTAGGCACTGTGATTTAGTCCATGTGTACAGCAATCCCCATCCTTGTGAGAATGAGCAAGCCTCATGGTTAAATATTGATGTTATAGACACCGCTTTTAAACAGCATTCAGAGGAGAGGGCAGTAAAGGGACAAGACAAGCTATTAAGTGGTTAATGCTAGACTTGCACTTTGCACTTTTTAAGTGATTAAAGTTAAGTACTGGAAAGACCTCTGCAAAAAAGCAGCAGCCCAGGAGCTGCAAGTTTTTTACCTTTACAAGGTACAGTGTCTGCACCATGAGGCAATTCATAAAGATGCTGGCATTGTGCTCAGAACTTTGTGAGCCACAAAAGGCTGCAGCCTGCTAGGCACTGTCCTTAAAAGCTCTTTTTGCAATCAAACTGAACATTACTGGAGGTTTAGATCATCTCTACATCCTTCTAAAACAGCTATTGGGGTTTGGGCCTGATGATTAAAGCCAATAGGTACAAAATTCCTGTCCATCCAGTTACTACAGACACTGACAGCTCAGTTATCTGCTAAATGAAGCCATCTAGTGCTCTTTGACATGTCCTGGCTGGTCTCCCACTGCTACTATGGAAAAGCAGGGGACCTTCTTTGTGTCCTCTCTATCAGTCCCACCTGAATGTTTTGCAAACCCTACTYGGATGTATGGGATGGCACTGGGTAACTGCTTGTGAGCAGCTGAATCACTCCCTGAAAGGTTTTTATTCTGCTTGAGAACAATTGAGGACTTTCAGGAACAATTACAGTGCATTTAGTGTCTCTTTAGACATTTCGATATTGACAGGTTGACCCAGCGACAAATCTTTAGATCTGCTTCRTGCAGATAGATTTATACAAAATCTGTTAAATGTTCTGAATTCCAGAAATCACATATAATAACTGGTAAATGTTGTGTTTACTCTGAGGGACAATAAGCTAATTCCCTCCACAGAAAATGAGTAGAAGCACACACAACTTAGCAGTCAGTCTAAATACATCAGCAGTGGTAGAAACACCAATTTTCCAGGCTTTAGGAGACATCTCACTGTAATAGTCATGTATTTACAACAGGAATGTGTGGGGTGTTATTCAGTGCACCCTGAGGAGGCATATCATTCATTCAACAATATGAATATGGGAAATTAAATTAGATCATGTGGCCCATATATTTCCAAATATGGACAACAAAATTATGGACTGGTGAATTCAGAGAATGCCTCTGTCACCAGAACTCCAGGCCCCAGGGAAGAAAACATAGACTGCTTTTGTCCTCCTTCAGCCATGACCCCATGTTTCTAACTCCTTCACACAGACCACTGGCATTTCCGATGTCCCTTCCAACCCCTGTTCTTGCTTTCACTGCATCCGCTCTGCAGCTGTCATGGGACATTGCCTAATGGCAGCATATCCACGTGCCTCCTCCTTACTAAGCAAAGGACTTCTGGTCTGCCCCAGTGTATCCATCTGCTTTACGGTATCTAAATGAAGGCTAGGATCAGCCACRCTTGTCCCTGTGGATGCTGGTTCTCTCAGTATTGCTAGTTCAGCCTTGTCTCTTTCTGTAGAGTGGGACACATGGAGCATTTCGGTTTTGAGTTTCCTGAGCTTCGCTCTAGATGCAGTTTCTTGGCGTCCCACTGAGATACTGCTGTGTTGTTCGGTATAGATGTGTACCTTACTGAGAGTCTTCAAGGAGAGGGGGTCCAGCCCATGTTAGAAGTAACTAGGATGGTGGGGACTGTGTGACAAAGTGTGGGGACTGTCAGGAGACATGGTCGCTGAGCAATTGCGGTTCCTCCAGACGGTCTGGCATATTGATGTTTCCACAGTAACTCTCCTTATGCAAGCAGCAGCCTGCTCTTTAACCCATGCCTAGAAAACTGCTCATTGATGAAGTGAAGGGAAAGCTCATGAGGCTCTGAGGGGCCTAAGGCCGACTAAGCTTAGATGCTGACAGCAAAGAAAAGAGGAACTTTCAGTGAAATTGAGTGTGTTCCCTAGATGTGGCTGTAATGACCTGAAGGAGATAGAGATGCTCAGAACCTTGCCTTTAATTAACCGTTTCTTTTTTCCGCCCCATCTGCTTTCCTCCTTGTCTCTGGATTTCTGCCAGGACTAAAGTAAGGTGGATGGAGTACTTGTTTAGGCAGCATTTCTAACCCAGCTTCACAGACCCATGAGATTAAGCTAGTTCAAGTGATGTTGACCCTTCAAAATCTAAAATGCTGCTGTTGTCAACCCTTAAATACTTTGTGAGCACGCAGGTTTCTCTAGGGGCATTGCAAAGAATCAGTTTTAAGTCAGTGTCGGTTTTAACCTGTGTAAGGTTTGAGGAAAAAACATTTCAGAAGTGAATTCTTCAAAATGGTACAAGGAAGAGAAAGGATGTTCAGCATGAACTCCTCACTTGCTGTTTAGCAACATTTGCTGTCTCTGCTCTACCCCATCTCCCGTGTTGGGTGAGGAGTCCATGCCATCCCCTCTCTGGATAATGGAAGTGTGCAGTCAAACATTGCTTCAGTCAAAATTTAGAGGAGGAAACTTAAATAAAAGTTTTTATCTGAGATCATTACAAGCTGTACTGGTACAGCTGAGTCTGGGTATGTGAACCAATCTCTGACTCATTGGACATTTGCACATAGAGGTCTTTACAGCTCCTGACCTCAGTGAAAGTTTGCCCTGAGCTATCAGTTGAGATAAAGCACAATCAAGTCAGTGCGAAGCCAAAGTGAATGACATCACTGCAGAGGACTCTAATCTCCAGGCTGTAATTATATGATTTTGTTTTTCAAGGTGAAATCTTTTCCTTTATCTTTGGAGATAGTGCATCGAATTAACTAATTATTTGGGCGGTGAAAATGCCAAAATAAAAATGTCCAGCTGCAGGAAGGGTGCAACTTTTTGGCAACTATATGAGCTTAATTTCAGAAAGTGTGTAGGGTCCCTTCAGTGCAAGTAGGAAAGCTAAGGACATTCGGATCTTTTAGGACAGATGGTTGCGATGTGTGTGTATAGGCAGGAATCTGAACTACAGAAACAGTCTGGAACTTCTTAAACTTTGAATAGGTTTTAAAGCAACTAAAATTTACAGATTTGGCTTGCTGACTGTTAACACAGCCTTTCACAGCAGGAACTTCTTATAGAAATAAAGACCATATGGCTCTGGGACATAAAAGAATAAGAAACGGTTTTTCCTTAGGCTTTTCTACGACCTAAATCCTGGTGGTAGAATGGACAGGGTGACCCAGTGTGGATCCAGAGAATGAGTTTGAGCCTCATGCTGAGCACTGTCTCCACATGGACATTCAAGCAGGAGATCTGAGCACGGTCCTGATGCTCACCACATTGCTTCTTGTACTTCATGAGTACAGATGTTGATGTGCTTGCCTACACAATGCCAGAAGGACTTTTGTCCTTGGCAGAGGTCTATGATTGTCCTCCAGGAGTTGAGGGGAGGTTGTCACTGCAAATTGAATTGAAATCCTCCTGGAGGCCACAACATGTTTTAAAACATGAGGTGCCAAACTGCGGGCAGTCTGGTGTACCTGCTGCAATACGAGTTGAGCGTCTCAGAGAGCTCTGACTTTAAGTTTCCCTTTGGGTAGGCCTTTTGTCTTGTGAGTGCTTTGCACCTTTCCAAACAGCTGCCGCAAATGCAATTCTGACCCTAAGGGCTCAGCTGGCAGGACCAGCCTTTACCTACCGCCCTTCTGCCAGAAGGACCAGTTCTGAGTAGTTTTGAGATATTTGGGTACACTTGAGGAGTCTTGGATTAACTTCTCCCATGTGCTGATGCCCAAAGGAATTGTTAGCAAATAGATGGGGGTGTTTTTGTTTTATAATACAGGGAAGATAATTTCCTCCATACTTCATACAACATAGCAACTACCAAAACTGAACAGTAATGGAAGAGAACTACAGCAGCACCAAAATGGCAGGGGGCACATCGTCTCCTACACCAAGACATTTATGGTAATGACAGCTACTGTGAGAGAATATTGTTTTACCACAAGTCTGGTCTAGACAGTGATTTTTTTAAATGCAAGAAGAATGCTGAAACAGGGAAGCCCTTTCAGTTTTGGTAACACAGCTGTCATACTGTGAATTACAGTCTTGTGTGAGAGCATTGTTTATAATTTACAAAGTAAAACCAAAAGTCAGTTCTTGTTTTCTTCCACATACACTTTCATTTTACTGAAGGATTGTGACTCTAAGAACGGCAGTAGGATTTTGAGGCTTTCAAATCTAAATTGACATCCAGCCCCGCAGCCTGGAGTGGTGGATGATGGCACATGCAGAGGCTAGTCCAGGTCCCCGTTGTGTTGCTTTCATATCACAGACACTACCTTCTCTGTTAGCACAGTGAACCAAATCGTTAAGCATCCAAGATGGGATTTAGGCAGAATTCACCCACCTAAATCAGAAATGCAATGATTAGATTTCCTTTATCATTAAAGACATAAAGACTTCAAAATCCTGGTATTTTTTGCATTTAGGACAGTTATTTCTGGCGTAGGAATAAAAGTTACAAGTCCACACCTACCAGTCAAAATAAGAAAATTATTTAGGGTGAGGAAATTTCTTAAGCAGCAGTCAAATATGAAGTTTGAAATAGTTTGGACATTTGGGATGTTATATTAAGTCTGAAGAGCTGGATTAGTGACTAGAAAGCAGGTAAGACTGGAAAGGTTCATGCTAATACTTTAATGATAGGATTCTGCTATCACTTGTGCACCTAATATCTCCTCATATTGGGCTGTTGCAAACTCTCTGTCCATCTTTGTAAAACACTGGTTAGATCAGCCTGTCAAGCACAGCTTCCATTGCTTTCCCAGTTCAGAGTTTTTCACCACAATAAATTCTGAAATGTTTTGTCAAGTGTAATTTCTATTTAGGCAAGTGATGAATATTCCCCCTGCTCTGGGACCTTGCAGATCTGTTTTGAATTTTTTGTGCAGTGATAAATCCGTATTATGGAAAAATCCACTCTCTTGAAAATGCCCTTGTTCATACATTTTAAAGTATTTAAAAATAAGAGCCTTAGGCCAGATTTTGCAGTGCAGGAATCAGTGGGAGTTCTGTTATCTATAGATCAAAAGCATTGTCTAATTTTGAAAAAAGAAGCATCAGATATTAAACTGATTCTGTAGTAGAACAGTCCTTTCTACTCTGAGATGCATACTTCAACAGCTTGATTTTTTTTTTTTTAAGCAAAAGGAGTTGGATAAGCTGAAGAGATTCATTCCCTGTGTGGATGGCAGTCCATTTGTACATGCCTACCATTTCACTGATTAAGAAGATAACAAATCTTCAGTGAAGTTACTGTCAAGTCAGAGGCTGCTGATTTACAAGTAATTGTAGGTCCCCCTGCCCGTGGCAGAAGGAGTTCTGCCTCATCTCGACAAGTCAGAAATAAACTCTTAATTGGCACAAGCTGTTCTAGCAGGGAGGGCAAAGCAGCTGACCTTGGTAAAGCAGACCCACAGAAATGTATGTTCTTGTAATGGTTTTGTGCATTGTCTTTGTTGAAAACATGATATAAAAGTGTTGCACTGCCTATGTAATTGCAAYTTATGGGTAATTTTTAAGTCGACGTAGCAGATCAAGGAAGCAGCAGCCTGGACATTTGGGATGTTGTCCCAAAGTGAGTACATAGTGTCCATTAATATAGTACAAACATAGGTTAATAACTGATGCCACTGCCAAAAACTGTTACTAATAATTATGCAAGTTAAACACTTCCACTAGTAAATCATATCCCGTTATAACCATATATATATAGTAGCAAATTGAGAATTCCTAATTGTTACTAAAATAAATTGTTTTATAATTTTGAACTGTCTTTTAAATGGAGCTGACATTTCATCAGTTCATTGGTTAGAAATATTTTACACAAAAATCTGTTCCTTGACAAATGCTACCGTTAAACTGGACTTTTACCAATGGAGCAGATTCTATTGAATCACCCCTGGACATTTTCCTTTCCTTTTGGAAGTAGTGCATAATCTTATTTCATAGTCATTTCCTTTGATAGTGGAGATCAGTGGGGCAAAGGGAGGGTTGGGTTTAACCCTCAGTTTGGTTCGGCAAGCTGCAGGTGCTCTGCCTCAGCTTTACGGGACGTCATTCTGCAGCGCTGGCTGCCTGCTGCTGTAGGCTTCAGTAGGGAGGGATGGTGAGCGGCATCTCTGCAAAAGCTCCCCTACCTGTGCAGGTCCAGACTTCTGTGTAAAGCCTGAGGAAAGTGCAGATAGCAACCAGTAATCAATTTGCTTACTTTTGTGACTGTAAGGTAGCCTGTGCCTTGTCTTTTAGCTTTCAGAGAGTTACAAATGTACTCTGAGTGGTGATTGAGGACTTTGTGTTGGGCATTTGGCACGGTGAAATGACTTGATCTGTTAATGTGATGTAATTGCCATTTTAAGTATTCTATATTTTATGGACACTGCATGAAAATTTATCAGTTGATAAATGTAATTTTATTTTTATTAGGATTAAATTTACCCCTGGTTTGGAAGGCATTTCACATTTCAGTTCCATTTTACTCTTGGGTGGGTCATCAATTTTATTTCCCTTAAGTTGAACCTGAATACAATTTGGAAAAGGAACTTGAGAGCCCTAGGTATGGGAATTATTAATTGATCTCCTCAGGGACATTTTTAAGTGATAGCTGTAGCCCTTACTTCCAGCAATAACTGAGCCATTGAAATGATACAAGGAATAAACTATGTAATATCAAACAGGAGGATTATGTTTATATGGATGCCATACACTAACAGAAGTATCTGCTACATAGTCAGCCAGCTGTTCCCTAAAACTCAGACATACGATTTGCAATATGGCTTTCTTTGTACAGGGAACTCTTTTAAAGCCATCTGTACTTACCAATCTAAAGTATATGTCTATTATAGTCACTCTCTCCGTATAGTATCTGAATGCCCAACAGGCAAAYCATTAATTTTTCAGAGATGGACACAAACCGGTGCCTTAGAAACTGCTGATACTAACGCATTAGGAAATTATTCCAAGTATTTCCAAGTCTTCCACAATCTGTGTTAGGAAATTCAGTCTGCAGTTGGCTGAAGCTGGTTTTGTATCTATCCCATCCTGTATCTGAACGGGAACTAATTTTGAGAAAGTTTCAGCTCCAGGCTGTGAGGCTTGTCCAATCTTTGCTTTTATCTGGAGTTTCCTGAGCTCTTTAAAAAGCCACTAAAGGATCTAAGAGATAATATCTTAATCATACCAGTAGCACTGAATTTTACTTAGATTTCATAGCCTGTGACTTTGATGGGACCACTCGTGAATACTGCGCAGCCTGAAGAAGTTGTGCAGATCTGGACCTTAATTTGATCTATATATAGAACATTATACCAAGAAAATTTGTCATCTTTCTGTGGGATTAAATCTGCCAACCCTGAGGTATCTTATTAATCATTCTCTGGCAAAAGACTCGTCATCAATGTAGGAGCTTAGACTTCCGAAATCATATTTCAGCTGTTTGAATTTCAGTCTATATCATCCCTCCTTTGAAAGCCTGTTCACTGCAAGAGCTGAAAGATGGATAAGCTTTCAGAAGACTTGATGGTGACGTACTGTGACTCCCGCAAAGGAGGCGTCTTGCCCACCCTGTGGGGAACGGCAAAAAGAGAGTCCAGGGTGCTGCTTCTCCCTCTGCCACCGACTTGCTGGGAGATCCCAAGAGAGTCAGCTACCCTATCAGCCACTCAGAGTTATCATATCTGAAACAGAGATATTTTTTCACCTCTGTAAACTTTGGATTTGAGACTAGTGGATGTCAAGCACTGAAGATTATTATTACTTTTAGGCTCAAAAGTGAACAGTAATTGCTACAGAATTGATCAGCTATGTCCTGTCCTAGCACTCATCAAAGAGGAGGCTGCACCACCACACAGCAAGGAGGATAAGGTGTTCACCGTGCCGGGAGCAAGAGGCAGAGCCTATGGCCATGCCGTCACCACACGGTAGTGAAAGAAAGGAGGCAGCCTGAGGGGCTGGACAAGAACCCAAGGTGCAAAACATCACTACGTCATGTCTTATATCTCCTCTGTCAACGATGATACAGCTTCAACAAACCCCTGGCAAAGCAGCATGTATCAGCAGGTATGGCAATTAACAGCCTGAAAAGGTTAACTACACTATATGTAGTTAAAGTGTCCATATGGGTGTCATTACCATAGTATCTTAACAGGCTCAGCTGTACCTGCCTTCACAGTGCCTGCCTGGGGCATGGATTTCATCCAAGGGTGCCTGTGGCTCAGTAAAATCAAGGGCTAGCTTTTTAAGGGCTTTTATCACRTAAAAATGCAGATAGGTGCTGAATGAGCTCTCTAAACCACTTAACTCCCAGCAAGTGTCCTAACCCATGGCCCACTCCACCTTATTTTGGAGAGGATGGACGCTTTCTGTGTGCTGTTTACTAAGCACTTTCTTGCTGCTGACCTGAGGTGGGTGGTGGCCAGCAGGTCACAAGGGAGGATGCAGGGAGGATGAGGCCAATTTTCTACTCATGTCTTTGCTCCTTGGCAGTCACTTCTTTATGAGATGCCCTCTGCAGCTGCACCACCTGATGCAGGAGCCTGTCTCTCCCTGAAATACCTGGTAGCTGGTGACAAGCCTATCTGCCCCAAAACAGCCTCTGAAACAGCCTGAAAGAAAGCCAGCTTGACTGGGGGAGACAGCTGTCCAGAAAACTCATTTCTCTTCATACCTATCTTACTGCGGTGGATCTGGCAGATGATGTTGGCTATTTGATGGAGGAGGAAAGCTTTGTGGGAAAATGCATCTCCTGTCCCCAGCGAGTTCCTGTTTGGACGTGACCCTTTACTCCTTCCACTGGTCCTTACCACTATCAAACACCCCAAGACCCAGTGCYGTAAGCCTGCAAAGAAAGGTAGCCCTTTTCCCAAGAAGCTTGAAAAAGTCTCCGCATTTGATTCATAGCAGCGAACCTCCTCTTGAAGTTGCTCACGTGTGTACTGAGCTCTGTGGGTCTCAGCAGGCAGGTGGCCCGCCACAGCAAACACCAAAACAGAAACTTGGGATTTTTTTCAACCTTGTTACAAGATGCAGCGAGGAAGCCAGAGGCTCACACAGCGGGGCGGCCGACCGGCTCCTCGCAGAAGCAGCCGCAGGGCAGGCGTACCTGGAGCAAGCTGGCAGGGGACGGGCTGCAGTACCTGCTTGGTCTGCAAGGCTGATGGTTTGACACCTATTACAGGTGTTAAGTTTGTCCTTAAGAAGTGTTGGGACTTCACTTGCCCCTGTGTATCACACTCGTTTTTAGATCCTCTCTAGGAAATCTGTGCCAGCCAAAGCAGAATGGGGGAGGGACATATATAGATATCTATATGCATGTGTTCATGTGTGTGTGCTTGTTGAATACTGATGGAAATATCCTACTATGCTTTCAGGTATCAGAGTGCCGAAATCAGAGCATCTGCAAAGGCAGACATAGCATGAACTTTCAGTGTTTTCAGGCCTCTCTTCTCCAGGATGCTCTTTTCACTGCCGTAACATGACAGGGTCCCACAGTTTGCTGGGGCAAGCAGATGATCCTCAGCACTGATTTTCCCTGCTGAAGAATAGCCCGTGCTTTCTGCGCGCGTCGCTCGCTGCTGGAGAGCCAGGCTGTGTCTTTGTGCAGTGAAGTGGATGGTGCTGTGCTGGCACATCTCGGTGCCTCTCAGTGGTGTCTCTGTTCAAAAGAACTGAGAATTACTGTCCCCAGGTCAGTGTCGTGCTGCTGTTGTTCTGCTGTAGACTGTAGCCTTGTTTCTGTGTTTGCTTGAATAGGTAGTTGATAGGAAGGTCAGGGGAACACAGCTGGTTCTTGTAGAAATATAGATGAAGTACTTATAAAGTTACCTATATTTACCCTATTAGAGAACTGGGAAAGGAATAACAACAGTGCTGACATACAGCCTTATGTTGCACATTTTATCCATACATCTTGCCACAGTTTGGGAAGCTGGGACTACTGTCCCTGTCCTGGAGAAGGAGAATCAGAGTCTGGGGGTGAAGATCTTTCCAAAATCACCCAACAAGCAAGGGGGAGAGCTGAGGCTGGAACCCACGTCCTGAGAGGAATTTGTGTCCTCTACCCACCGTGACACTCTGCATAAAGAGATATTAAAGCCTATATCATAAAACTCAGCAGATTAAACTTAAACTTGTATATCTGCGTTCAAGCACCCAAGTTAAAGCATCCTGGCCCTCTGAGTGCTCAGAACCACTGGAAATCAGGTCATCTTCTAAAATAAATTCAAGGGTATTAATTTAACAGCAAATTTTCAGGCAGTTGTGACCTGTTTCTTAGAGGCACCAGATACCCACTAATCTGATCGATGACTCCTGTGTTCGGAAGGCAGGCCACCAAGTACAGCAGGGTTCATCTGAGGGACAGCTCTCATGGGGAGGCAGCGCTTAGGACTGTCTGGGGGTGTCACTAGGACTATCTTGGTGCTGCCCAGCCTGGTGCTGATCCAGGTAGCAGAGAGCAGGGAAAAGTGATGGTGCCCAGGAGGCTCTCCCGAGTGACCGTGTTGCTGCGAGGCRGAGGCTGCCTTGCAAGGCACAGGCTTCAGTTCTCATTTGCTCAGGACAGAAACCAATAGTGTGTGATTTAATCGGGGTAAAAACAATTCCGTCCTTTTTGCTGAGGGAGAATCAGATGGCGAGGGAGAAACGGCGTCTCATCGGGAGACCACTGGTTAGAAAAACATGTGACAAAGTCAGATCAGAGGGCAGTGGCTGATGTGAGCATCCATTGTAAAGATAAATGCCAGAGCCGTGTGTTAACACAGAAGCTAGCTATGATGTAATCTCCTTGAAAGCCTTTTTTCCACAAGGCCTTTAAATGCTACTGATTCTCCAGATCATGCTTTAGAGAACAGACTCTCCCTCTGTGCTTGCTAACCCTGCTCTCCTCCAAAAGACCTTGGCAGCTGAAACCATGTTTTGCTCCTATTTGCGGGGCCTTACCTCAGTTCTGGTGGTCCCATCAGCTTCAACCACGACCTAATAGGATTAAGGCTGGCAGATCTGGCCCTCAGCCTGCTGATTGTTTGGAGCACAGACTTTCCCTCCCTACTTATTTTGATAGTCCTTTGGCTGCTTTGCTGTCTGCATCATCATCATCCTTCCATAAGCATGCAGGACTCTGAACTGAAATAGTCTTCCTCTGCAGCCATGCCAAAACCAATGCAAGTTATCCTTCAAGCTTAGCATCAGCCCTTCCTGGGCGCCCTATGGGATCCCCCCTCATTTCTCTCCATAGGTCACAGCCACACAGAGCTCCTGGGCCCAGCGTCAGCGTGCCGGCTTGGGGCACAGGTCTGGCACCTGCCTGGGAAGTCAACAAGGTGGTTGCTGCTGCCACCCCTGTCATGTAGTTATGGCCAAATCCAGTGTTTGCGTCTGACCCCCAAGGAGGAGGCAACATGATCCAGAGGGCAGGACTGGCCAGGAGTCAAAAGACATTTTGTTTCCTGGCTTTTTCACTGAGCTGCAGCACCTTTGCGCAAGCTGCTTCCTCACAACGTGCTTCACTTATGCCTGGGCAACCGATACTTTCATCTGGTATTATTTTTATTTTGGTCCTAATGATAGGTTTGTTTTCTGAAGGACTCTCAAATCTGCCAGGGAAAAGCAGCTGCACGAGACCTACCAAGACAGCACAGCAACATGGGGCTTTAGTGAAATCCACTGCAAAACCCAAACCTAAATGTGTGCAGGTTCAATAACCTCTAAAGCTTAGATCTTAAGCACCACACTTAGAACTCCCCCACCCAACTCCTCTCTTTTTCACTTCTTGTATTCAGGCTCAGGGTTTTTCACCGGCGGTTCCAGTCCTATTTCTTGCAATGAGCCATGCACTCCTCTATCGCCCATGACCTTCAGAAAACTCCTGCAGAACTGCCCCTCTCCTCCACCTCCTGCAAACTCCAGTCTCCAAAACTAAGCACAAAACTGAGCATGTTTCTTGTTTCAGAAGGGAATTATTTTTAGAAAGGGGGAGAAAACTAAGGAGATGGGGGAATCGAGAGTGTAGAATAACAGCATCTGCAGTGTAAAAGCTCTGGCGGAGGGAATTTCTCCAGCATCATCCCACACATGTTTTTATTATAGCAGAATTTCCCACTGCGTAGTGATTGCAGTATCCCCCTTAAAAGTGTAGTAGGAACATATGCACGGAGCAGCTGCATGATATAAACTTGTCTGCAACATAATGTGATAAACAGAAGTATCATCTGCTACAGGAATAGCTGATTTCCACCAGTATTATTTAACYTAGCTACTCCAGGGAGGCAGTAAATCAGGACAGGCTAGGCTTTCTGCTGAGCACACGACTATTGCCTGGTARTAGTTGTTTACCCGACTAGCTCATGGCACTCTGGAAATGGCCCTAAGTTTACAAGCAACAGGAAGGGCACAGATCTATAAGGAAGTAACAAAATGAAAGAAAACCAACATAGATTTTTTTCTGGATCAAAATTTGCTCCAAAATTAGGCAATTCTTGTTTTCTTTAAGCCAGTCTATTGCACATTGTRTACAGTTACAGCCATGCTCCAGAGGTGAGGGTGGTGTGATATTGCTGGTCTTAAGCAGTTCTTTGGTCTTTCCTCGCTGAGTAGCATCTTCCTCCTGTGCCTGTTCTCTGTGGCAGGATCTCGGGGAACGGGTCCAGCAGAGCAGCTTTCTGGGTCACTGCTCTTTGGGGACTGTGATAATCCAAATCCTTTCCATCATGTTCGGATTTACTGGAGATGAACTTGCCTCAGGTGGACTTCATCTGTTATTGAAGCTGTCATCCATTCCTGCCTTACATTCCTGCTGCATTGGCCTGGTCCCTCGAGTTAACGATGGCTGTTAATAGATCTGGCTTTCTGTGCTGCCCACCCTGTGCCCTTTTTCCCCCCAACTTTCTAAACAGGTAACAGTGTGTCCATCACTTTGAGCAGAACAGCCCTGGGAAGCAACAGTGCTGTGGGAATCTCATATCTTATTGTATTTGCTGGCTTTGATCCACTCGACACTCCTTTAGTGTTTGGAGCTCTCCTTTGGAGCTTGCTTTGTTTCTGCTTCTCAGGGGGAAGCGAGGGCGAAGCAGCAGCAGGGCTGGGGCCGCGTCCCAACTGTTGTGCCCAGCAGCTGCAATGCCAAAGCATCTCCATGCCGGACATTTAAACATCATAGAATCACAGAATGGTTTGGGTCGGAAGGGACATTTAAAGCTTATCTAGTCCAACCCYCTGCCATGGGCAGGGACATCTCACATGAGATCAGGTTGCTCAAAGCCCCATCCAGCCTAGCCTTGAACACTTCCAAGGATGAGGCATCCACAGTTTCTCTGGGCAAATATGTGCAAGCATACAGCAGTGCATGTGACACCGTCTTGTTCCTCTAAGGTGGTCTGCTCCCAGTATCTCCTCTACGTCATTTCATATCTCCCAGGGGGCTGAGACTGTAGCTGCCATTGGGGTGCCGAGAGGGGGACAGTCTGTGCCCAAAGCCCTCCGGCCACCAGCTAGATGGGTTTTATGACCATGGCTTACCATGGGGCAAAGAAGTTGCCCCATTGCAGTTGTGGTCAAATCCAGTTTATCTTTCTTCAAGTTTAATTGTGCCTACACGCCGCTGGCAATGGCACCTGGTGCCGCCACCAGCTCATGTGGTTGAGGCTGGACCTGCTCGGACTCCTCCTGTCTTCGATCCACCATAGCTGAAATCTGGGAATGCCTCTACCTTCCCCTCCCTGAGTCTGCTCACAGTCTTTGCTCTGCGTTTGCTGTGCGGTCTGGAGGCAGTGCAGAGGAGGGTTATGGCCACTTGCAGGCTGTCTCCGAGACCGTGGCCGGCCAGGCAGGGAGGTGGACTGACCCAGCCCCTGGGGCTCCTGTTGACACCAGCATTGCCTTTGGCATTTGATGTGATGTGCTCCTGCATCTCCCCTCCAGCGGTTCAAGCGTGGCCAGGTGTGTTGTCTGCAGGCAACAACTGCAAAGGGAGGCTGATGAGGTGATTTTTGGACCTGCCAGGCAAACAGCGAAGTGCATCCATTCATGTCTTATAGCTTCTATATCTTCAAAATTAATCACTTCAGACACATACAGAGGTGCCCCAAATATGAATGTTTGCCTTTACATGTTCAGCCGATGTAAGAAATCTCAAGTGCAGGGAAGAGGGAGAAGAAAAAAAGGAATTGGTAGAGTTTCTCACATATTGTGTCACCAACACTTACTAATTAATACTGAGGAACCACTCAGAATGCAAACACATTTAACAAAACTATTGGCAGCAGTTTCATTTATATGGATGCATATGTATACCGCTTTATATACATACGTTAAATATATATCATATATATCCTTTCTACGTACATATGTGTGTTTATACACATGCATATACATGTATGTATGCATATATCTATTGTGTGTATATATGTATATACAAACACCAGGGAGTTCCTCTCACAGCACGCGGAAACCTGACACAGTTAGACAAGCCTCCTCTTCAACTGTCAGTGGAAAATGGCAGTCCTTCCTACTGTGAGCCCGTCTTTGTACATGATCACCAGCCTGAGCGTTGCCTTCTGCCTGCAGCTGTGGTTGCAGCGTGAACGCGAGCTCAGGTTTCCCTCTGGCCAGGCACAAGCCCCGGGGCCTGCATGTCGGGGCAGGCGTGAGGCTGGAGCAAGCGGAGGAGCCGCTGCATGGCACGCACGCATGCATGGCTTTCTGCACCAGGAGGAGGCACCAAGGCCCCCCCATCTCCTGGTCAGCCTCCTCTCCCCACCTTCCCCAGGAAATTTTCCCCTCAAATCCAAGAGTTTCGATGGATATGGTTCAAAGGGAACACATACTTTGCCTATTCCTGAAATGCCTTTTAGAATAACAGCTGAAGATCTGTATTTGTATCAAGGTCTAGCAGTACCACAAACTTCATTAGAAGGCTCTTTTAAAGGTTTTGTTTTTCCCGTGCCGGCTGCCTCTCACTGTTAGCAGCCCTGGCTACACACAGCGTGTTCCTACCATGTGGATTATCCAAACATATCTGTAGCAGTTCCTACATGATGAAATACAGCAAACAAAGAAGGGACGCTTGAGCTCACAGTGACTCACAGATCTCTCCACATCAGCCCGGGTTAGGTAACAAACCCTGCACCTGGAGAGCCCACAGCCTCCAGGGCCCTGGGGACTGAGCTCCTGACCTTCGGCAAAATTCGGAGCAACGCTTATGAGCGTCATCATGCAGATGCTGGGACAAAGTCCTCAGCCGGCACCAGTTTCACAGCTGGGTGGACTTCTATTAGTTTCATAGAATCATGGAATCATAGAATCATGGAATCATTGGGGTTGGAAGAGACCTTTAAAAGTCATCTAGTCCAACCACCCCTGCAATGAGCCCGGACAGCTTCTAGTTTACATCACTTGAGCTCTTGGCCCTTTTTATTAGCTGCCCAAGGCTTCATTCTGACGTACAATTAAGTTAATCAGCATTAAGTTAATCAGCACTCACTTTGAATTTACACTGCTGGGGGGAGTGAAGGGCCTTACGTGAAAGTAGACAACAGACCTCAGGCTCAGCACTGAAATCAGTTTTCTCAAAAAAGATGTGAGCATGTGATGGAGGCTCTCCTTGCATTTCATCTTTTACACAACACAACGCTTATAGAGTAAGTGTCCAAGTSTCGGTGTCTGTGTGTGACTGTTCCTCTGTAGGGTTTCTCCTCCCAGAACCCAAGTTACTTCACATTGATCAGGGGGTTCATTGAACTCCTCTGTTCCATAGGGGGTTGGATGAGACACCCTGATGTGAAGATACTCAAGCTGCAACAGATTCAAAATCCCTCTCCATATTTAACCGGGCATGGAGTGTCCTTTTCCTGTACCTTGACATCTGAGATCACATCTAAACCTCTCCACTTTTTCTGGGCTTGTTCCTGCATCCCAGTGTCATAATGGCTGTAGGAACTAGTGGCTTCTCTCTGTCTTGCAAATGGCGATGCCAACGTGCAAATTATGTGAATATATCAAAATAATAAGGCAAATAAGAGTGAAGATGAGACCAGAAACCCAAATCCTGCCTTAGCCAGCAGAACAACAGGTTTCTAAAATATGTGACATACATAGAGGTTGCTAGAAACACATTGCCTGTATCTCCAATTCCTTTTAAGTTCCAACCAAGACTGATAAAACACTTGAGGCCCTTGGAATGAGCCTGCCTTCAAAATAAAATCCAATCTCGTTTCCTAGCATGCTAATTAAAAGTGCATGGCTGATTCAGGCAGCCCTACAATAGCAAGAGGAGTGCTGCAGGCATAGAGATGGCAGGGTTTAGCCTGTTGTGAGTATACAATATTAAAAATGGGCAGATATCTCATAAAGATGATTACGCCAGCACTCTTGACCTTTCTGCAAGAACAGAAATAAAAGCAGGAGGAAAAACAATGATCAGTTTTGATTTATCTTGAAAGTGCTCTTCCTTTTTTAGGCATGAAGTTACTGTTGTAGAGACGAGGGGGGGGGTCACTGTCACCCTTCCACATCACATCAGCGCACACTCACCAGCTGCTTGGGACCGAGGCTGTAAGTGGATTGACACACTCAGACCTCGGCCAGAGACACCTCCCCTGGGATTGCACATGGGAGAACGGGTCACTGCCTCCCTTAGCCATTTTCCAGCTCAGCCCTGTGTTTTGTTTTATTTTGGTTTGTTTTGCTTTGCTTTGCTTTGCTTTGTTGGGCTGGCTGATGGGCAAGAGCCAGTGCAAAGGGATGCTCTGATGCAGGCTCCCTGTCTCAGCATCGCTGCTGAGGGCTGCGCGGAGGCACCAGCTCAACCCAGCGTAACTCCATGATGGAGCACTTACTCTCTCCTGACAGACTTGGTGGTGTTTCTTTCCAGTGTCCCGGCATCCCATGCGAAAAGCAGTTAGCCTACAACCCATACTGCAATGGAAAATAATAACCCTAATCAAAATAAGTAACAGGAGTACTACATGTCCAAAATCTTAGCTTTATAAAATACAGCCATGACCACTAAAGATAACCTGCAGGCGTATCCAAGGATTCCAAGTCCTGTTTTTATATTCTGTCTCAGGCAGTACAAGTATGTGTCATTTTTATAACATACACAAAATCATTTAGTGCTTAATCCAGAAGATTAAAACAGCTTCATCACTGTTCTTTGTTTTAGTAGCTCAGGGCAATTTTGAGAGTGACTCGCTCTGAGATTTGCTAAAAAGAAATCAGAGACTTCTTTGTGATTTTATGGAAACTTACTTTCCAGTGACACAACCTCTATTTTTGTGCCTGGACATTGAGGGAAACCCTCTATAGCTGAGCTAATCTTTCCTGGTGTGCACATTTCTGGCTAGACTCGTGTCTACAGATACCTACTAACATTAGAACTGGAGCTGTGTCTTTATGCCGAGCCTTCAAAACAAATTTAGTCAAAGAAAGCAAGTGTGTGAAATTTTTGTGGTGCTTAAATAGTTTGTAGGATTCCTTTGCTCTAAAAGTACTTTTTCATGAATTTTGTTTTCAATAAGTTGGATCCAGCYGCCCACTGTAGGTCTGAAGTCGGTCTGTTTATTCGTTGTATTAATTTAGGCCKGGTGCTGTTGGGAGTAGTTGAAGGTGTTGGCCCTCTAGGTGTAAACCTAACCAACATTTGTACTTCATAAATTCTAAAGCCAAGAAAAAAGAAAGGCATTGTGCTCATGTGGCCTTTCCAGAGACAGAGCATTTTCTTTACCTAATTTTTATGCTGAGTCCAATTGCTTTAGCTGAATTTAGACTTCTTTTAGGAAAAATGAAAAGTCTACCTTAAACTAAATTTTTCAGTGAAATACTCCACTGGAGCTGATAGACTGTTGTAATGGATAATTGCCCTTAATGATAATAATTACCCTATTTCTAATCTAAATATACTTAGTACTCCACTTGGAGTACATTCCTGAGTCATTTACAAACTCTACCAGTATCCATGACCCTATTTTGGGGGTAAGGGGGGAGTCACTGTTAAAAGACACATTCTCTCAGCAGTGACTTTCCATTTATAGCTAGATTTTGAGACATACCAGTTCTCTGGCTTTTAACTCAATTTATGTGTGCCACACTTACTGTGTAGCTTTATAGTTTCATAACCCCAACACCATGTGGAATTAAGTTGAATGTCATACCAAAGTCTAAAGTTATCACACCAGCACTAATACATCTATTTACCAAACCAGTAATCTCCTCAGAAAATATCTAGTTAGTTTAACAAGATGTGTTTTCCTAAAACTATGCTGTTTAACATCAATTATTTATTTTAATATTTTATTAATTGAATGAGATTTTCATTATTATGGCAGGATTTCTGTCAGGATGACAGGCGGTTATTCCTTAGCTCACTCTGCTTATCTTCTTTAAAATGTCATCACTTTCCTACCACTTTCCACCCAACGGTATGTTCAATGTGCAGAACAACACTTTGGGGCTTAGGAGAAAAAGCACATTTTCATCGAGTTGCTTTGCACTGTGAAAATCACTTTCTCCATTCAGCTGATTTTGAGACGAGTGAAGAGCAGCCAGGAGTGAGTCAAACCCGGAGGCAATCATGCTCTGAGCAGCTGAAACCGCTCGTGTGAGACCGGCGATGGGTGCCAAGGGAGCAAACACCATGGCCAGGCTAGCCAGCCCTCAGCTCTCAGTAACCCTGTGGTGATGGCGAAGGGAGTCCCTGTGCCCAGAGATGTCCTCCACTCCCCAAATACACCGCTGTGAATGACAGCAGTACGTGGCTTGTTGTTTCTTTACGTGACAAGGGAAGGGATTCTGAAAAAAGGATTCTGATTCAGTTCTGAAAGCATAGACCTTTTGGGGGTTTACAATGGATTTGAAAGAGGTGGTACAAAGAAGGAGGCAATCATGAGAATTGAACTGTTTTCATGCATTTCATCAAAGTTTTTGCAAGATA
The DNA here is from genome assembly GCA_030449065.1 of Oceanodroma leucorhoa. Classification (NCBI taxonomy): domain Eukaryota; kingdom Metazoa; phylum Chordata; class Aves; order Procellariiformes; genus Oceanodroma; species Oceanodroma leucorhoa. The sequence continues at coordinate 5,214,101 of JASVER010000027.1, read as the reverse complement.
ATGAAACAACTGGACATTGTCATTGCTATAGGTAGTGTGGAACATCTTCTGCTCAGTGTTTACTATAATAATTTCACTATTAGAGCAGGGTTTGGGACCCATGTCCTCCCTCTTCCACAGACTGCCGACGAAATGCATTGCTATTCCATGCAAAGTGGCACAGTTGCAAGAGGGTGCTATGGATGTCCCAATGCCAGGATAATTTCTGATCATTAAGGGCATGACACGTGCGGGCTCAGCCCCTCGCAGGTGCAACCTGGTTTTTCTACACTGTGAGTGATGAGCTGTGGTCTGGGACCCAGGCACAGGAGGATGGAGACCCTCCCGAGCCCTGGGCTGCCCCAGGGAGCAGAGCCATGAGCCCCATCCTAGGGTGCTGGAGACTTCAAGCCTCCCTAACATCAAGAGCTCAGTGTGGGACTCACTAAGAGGCGCCTCTCTGAGGACACGGCACTTCCCAGGCACCTTGCTGGCTCTTTGGGAAGTTCCCCTCTCGGCTGACTTTCCCAGCTGCTGCTCGTAGGCATGCAGCGCGGCAGGCACATGGGGGCATCCATGCGGGCCAGGCTCAGGCTTCCCATCAGCACAAGGGGATTAAAAGCAGTTCTGCTCTTCCTCAGAGGATAATTGTTAAGAGAAATGCATTAAGGACATAGAAATGGCACAGTAATGAAGGTTATGTGAATGCATACTGAGAAAGGCAGAAAATAGCACGCAACCAGGCGCTTATTGGAAGAAGAGTGGACATTTCTAAGGAAAACAAGATTACCTAGCACTGCAATGATAAGGGGTAGAAATAGAAAATACTTTTTAAAGCTGCATAAACCCACCAGCCACTAAGAAACAGGCTTTAATAGCTTCCAGTGTGATTTCTCGTGTTTCTTTCTGAGTGCCTGGACCAGTGGGGAGGGGAACTGAGCCAGGTGGATCAGGGGTCGCCTCCACATCAGCAATTTCTATTTTCCTGTCATTAATAACTACATACAGGCTGTCAGGAATCATATTCACTATTCAGTCCCACACGTATCTGTTTATTCTCCATGTAAAAATAATGTGATAAACCATCAAGGAGCATGTGGTGCAGAGGCATGTGACAAGCCTTGCTTTACACCCTGTCTCTGCATTTGTCAGTCTCATGTGTTGGGCCAAGGAGCAGCCCCATCTCACCATCTCGATTTGCTTTACAAATAGTTTGGTTGATCCTACCTTGGAGGAAGAAGAAGGACAAGATAAGGATGGCCCTACTTGCCCCATTTTTTATGATCTCATCGAATTTTACATGGCATCTGCTGATGCATATGTTTCTTCTGATTTCACAGCAACCTTTTGTGTTTGTCAAGGCAACACCAGGAGAGTGGAGTTGGCCCTGAGACTGCCTGCTCCTTCATGCAAACATTTTGTGATCTTTGAAATGCTCTCTGTTATGGAATCTTAGAAAATAACAATATTGAAAACTGTCAGAGATTATTAAAAACATTAGCTTTATCACAACACAATAAATAGTTCCATCGCCCACTGAAAGCTGACTTCTGCAGCTGACATAGTAATAAAGTAGAAATTCAGTTGCTGAGATAGTCTGGAAGTGGACACATTGTCAAAAGAGGACCCAGGAACTATTAGTTTTTTGAATCAATTTTTCAGCTTTATTTTTCTCTCCCATAGAAAAAAAAAAAAAAAAAAAAAAAACCACACACAAAAAAGCCCACCCTCACAGTCAATATATGTAGAATAAATTGAAGGCAATATTTGCTAGACAAGTATGATCAGAGTGATAGCATGTGTTGAATGCTGATGCGTATGAGAAAGGTGGGATCTCTTATGTGGCACCAAATGCTGAACTGCCTATAAATTATCAAGCTGTTGGCTTTATTATTTTGATTGCTGCTTGTAGTTCTTTACCTAGTCTTTTTCTAAGGTGCTCCTGCAGATTTCTCTGGTTGAATRTTGCCAATTCTTCAATAGACCATGCAACTGGAAAAAAAATCTTTTCTCAGTAATTGTGTACTTCAGGATTTTACCTAAGGAGTGTTAAACCTAAGAGTATGTGTATGTCTTTTTCCTAATCAAACACAGGAGGCACAGGAGATGTCAGCTCACAATAAATTATGCAGGTGTGATGACATATTTTAACTTGTGCACCTATTTGTGGTGTGTATAACAGGAAGTTCATAATTTAAGATATATCAGATCAAATAATCAGACTCAAAAAAAAGCCTTTTGCTATATTTAATTCTCTCCCCTCTTAACTGAAAATGTAGATTTAGACAGTCCCATTGACTGATTTGTTATTAAACTTCATTTAGGGTGACCCAAATTCTCATGGAGTTTATGTGGTTGCATACTCTGAGTTAAGGGTCTCTTCCCCCTCTGCAATACACTGGTAGTGCTAATGCCGTTGTCTGTTGCTCACCATCCTTCAGGAAATAAGTGTCCCCTCAAAGCATGGGAAAAGGAATATGGCCCTGAAGGAAAAGATTTGAACTAAGTGCCACCAGTATTACTCTTGATGCAAAATATTGCTTGTTTTGAGTGGTACTTACATAGACAATTCTAGCCCTAAATTGAATAAGTGTAATAACAATTGCTCATATTTTCACAGGTTAACATTTCTTCATGTTGACACTTCTTAACTATTGGACATACAATTCAAAGACAATGTAATGGGAAAGAAGCTTGTCAATTATAGTCCTCTAAAAGCAGTTAATAAATGTAATAAAATTCCTGTTCTTTTAAAACAAATCCCCCTTCCTTACTCCAAGCTTACAGGGATAGCAGCTACAATACTGATTGGTAGGCACTGCTGTGGTTCCCTGATAAACCTCACCTAATGGGGTTTGAAAGCCCACCCTTATCAATGTAACATCGCTCTCTCAAAATAAATCTGATACAGCAGGAGATGGCAAATGCAGAGGGAGGAGAGGTTTCCTACGGGTAGCAGAGCTGAGCCTTTCTCCTTCGTGCTGAGCCTGTGGACCGCACTGACACAGAGAACTTGGTCATCTGGGGACCATGATAAGAAATATCTAGTACCAAACTAGTTGACTGCATGGAAAAAAAATGGGTCCTAAATCTGAAATATCCTCTTTGCATGTATCTATCTGTGGCCCTGGCATAGTGCTATTGCATGGGTGACTGAAGCATATCTGATTATACACCGCTTATTTGGGAGGACTCATGTATTTTTCCACACTCTTTTTACAGCTCCCAAGTCTACCTTTTGTCCCACTGAAGAGACCTGGTGGCCAGGCCTGGTTATTATCATTGCAGTATGCTGCGCCACACTAGTGTTCCTCTTCGTAGTTGTCATCATTTGCTACAAAGCCATAAAAAGGTAAGACTCCAGATGCTTTTACTGTGCTTAGGGCAATGCAGCCCCACAAAGGTTGACCCAAGACTTCGCTGACACCTTGTTTAGGCATCCTGAAGGCAAAATGCATCCTGTAGTCAATGTGYGTTTTCATTGGTAAGTCACTGTATGAACCATATCCTGCCTGTGTAAAGGATGAAGTTTAATGCACAGTCATGGGGATGAGGAGGAGAAAAACTAGAAATGGGACAGGGCCACAATGTTCAGATTAATATGAATTCCCCAAAGTCAAATTGCTGCAGGTTGCTGGGGAATGTCGATAGCTTTGGCTTGGCCAAGTGTAGAGGCAGGAAACACYATCCTATCCAGTTCTGGTAGTATTCAAAATTTACACGTGGGACGTGAGACTTTTGGCCCAGGCCCATCACTAACTGTAGCATTTCGGATTGATGCAAGCTCTTGTAAACCAAACTCCAGGGTAATTTGTGTAGCTTTGCATTTGGAGACTCTACTTCTAATTTATTCTTGCTTCAAAATTATCATCTACAGAACCCATTTAAAAACCTGTCTCTTTTAATTTAAAAGCCTATGTGAAGCCTATGTACGACATGGTGTGTAGTAACCATTTCAACTCCCCTACCACTGTCTTTGCAATAGATGTGTTTGCATAGGCCTCCAGTAGTTAGAAATTATTGACTTCAGTTACATAGAAAAATGGGAGTGGGAATAATTTCTTCACCTAAATAATATTTCATATTTCAAGCAGAAAAAGTCAAAATCCGTAACTCTTGTGAGATACTGCAGCGACACCTGAATCACAGTTTGGATTAAATGATGATTATTCAGCTTTGGGATTTTTTGCGGGGGGAAGAAAAAGAAAAGAAAATACCTTTCATAAAAAATGTTATCTGCATGCAAAGCAACTGCAAGAGTTTTGATGGGCCTCAGCAGGGATGTCACARTGATGGAGCATTGCATGCTCTTTGTGGTTGTCTGAAAAATTTATGCAGGATTTGAAGGATAGTATATCCAAGAGCAGCAAAAAGGGAGAATTCAAACAAGAAGACAGAAGTCTGTATCTAATTTCTTATTAAATTTACATAAGTATCTTTGCTATCCTAGTTTAGCTAAAATGAATGCTTATTAGTTTTGAGGAGTTGGAAAGCTTTCACTCTATCTACTGAACTCAAAAATTGTCTATGGAGGTCTGAAATTGGAGTGGAATTGAATTGGTAACACAGTGTAAAATTTCTTATTTATAGTTCCTATTCTACCATTGGCTGTTCATAGGGGATTGGTCCAATTCCATGTGGAAAATTGTATTTGTTTCACATACAACTATTGTATTTGTCTGCCTAGTGCCAAATTGTGAATGATTTCTGCCAAGGCTGCAAAATATACCTGCAGAAGCAGTAAGTCTCCAGGATAACTTGTGCCTTGTGAGGAATTGCTCTTCAAATCTGCTCTGATGGTGGTAGATGGGAGGTACAGAAAAGAAATTTAAACAGACAAATTTAGAGCTGCCTTGAAAAGGCTGTGGGAATTCACGTAACAAAGTCTTATGCTTCATGTCCGTGAAGAATAATACAGATACTTGATGAAGACACCCATTATTTGTCAACAGTGTGAATATCAACGTACAAGTCAGCTGCTTGAACAGGCATTAGGCTCAGAGAAAAGTGAAAATTCCTCTTAGATCTTCTTATTGTTGACATTCACACTGCTGACAAATGCTAAGCTGAAAACTACTCAGATGTGGGACAGACAGTTATAAAAGAAAATCTTATTAATTGTATTTTTACAGAGTAACTAGAGCATTTCTTTTCATCAATGAGTCCTTCCTAAAACAGCTCTGTTAAAAGGATGCCCTAAAGTGCCTGGCAGCATTCCTCAGTAGTTCAGGTTCCTTGATCCACTGTAAAAGATATCTATTGACAAATGCTGGGAAACAAGATAAGACACTTCACAAGAGAAGCATCTCTGCCTTCGACACAGAGCATTAGCCCGTGTTGTTTAGCTGAATTGGCTTTAGCTAGCGTGAGAAATCCTTCACTCTATTTTTTGCTGGGAGGTAGAGGTGGCTAGAGACAGAGTGAGGGGATTAATCTGGGTGATGCTGAAGCCAAGGGTCCCTCCAGTGTGTTCCCAGCCTCCAGCTCCATAACCGTGCTCTGTCCCGTCCTTTCTCACACCTCCATCCCACCAGCTCTCCTCTGCAGTCCTCCTCCTGGCCCTCATTCCTGCACATCTCCTGGAATTGGGACCTCTGTCATTGCACCTCCAACAAATCTGTCTCCCACCTCCAAGGCAGTACGTTGTCTGCTTATTTGTAATATACCCATCCCCTTTAGATGTGAATCCCACCCACTCATCCTCCAGCTGCATCTAGGTTGGGTTGTAACCTCAATATGGCACAACCCTCTTCGTCCAAGGAAAGGCACACGCTGATTGCCTTGATGTAGAAATCAGAACTCAGCTTGAAGCGCCCACCTTTGCCTGCCCTGACTCTTTCTTAGCTCTGGGTGAGGATAGCCTTGTGTCTCACTACTGAAGAGCATCCTTTCCTTCTTGCACTGTGTCAGGCATGTCTGCGGGTTTCAGAGGTGTCCCAGCTTCGGTTCCCTGCTGTCATGTAGCTGGTCACTGCGGGGGGGACCASGAGAGTAGCAAAGAATGCTGAGGACAGGACTGTTTACAGTGCCCATCACAAACTGACCCTTGAAGCCCTCTCCTGCTCAGCTTCCTCTCTCTGAAACAGATATCAAAGCATTTGCCTACATCTCAGGGGTGTCACTGAGATTCATCACCTGCTTTCTGATGAGCAGTGTAAACGTGAAAGTGGCAAGAATTATTATCCAAACATATGCTCCCTAAAACCTTGCTTGAGGCTGTCACCCTCCAGTATTTTTAGACAGGAATTTTTTTACCTCTTCCTGGGGGAGCAGGGGAAGGAGATCCACATCTTCACATCTAGAAACCCTCATTCTGATGAGAGCCTGGGGTGTGACAAAAACTGGAAGTGCCTATAAGCATGAACGCTGGCTTGGCAGCAGCAGGTGGCTATGTCTTTTTAGGTGCAACAGGAAAAACATTTTAAAATTCTCACCAGCCCATCAGCTAAAAAAGAGGTAAACCAAAATAAAAATACCAAGTACCTACTGAACATGAGTTCAGATCGGATGATGGTAAAATCCAGTTTTACCCATGGATAGATGTATCCTGTGTATAGATCTCTCTATATCCTATGTATCCTATCTATAGTAGAACCTATGTATCTACTATAGTAGACACATATGGTATATATCTCCCAGGGACAAATCCATAAGTATTAGAGGAGAGTATTGCAAAAGCCTAACTGGAATAACTTGATTTCTCTGCTTGTTAGTCTTCCAAATGAAATGTGGTATACAGCCTGGTTACAGACCATCAATACTATCCATRTCCTATTTACCCTAAAGCATACAACTCAGCGTAATTAGCAGTGTAAGCACTGAAGAGATGCTGAAGAGTGAAATAACAGCAATCATCTGGTTGTAGGGTGTAGCAAGAGTTAAATGTTTTAGTAGGAAAGTGCAGGAAGAGATTTATTTGCACAGAGCTTGGATCTGTTGTATTAATCCCTCACTTTCATAAGAATCAAATTTGAAGTAGAAGGAAAAAGAAAAATGCTATTGTGCTTAAATTAAAATCTCATTTAATGGTTTCAAAGGGCCAGACCCAATCAAACTCTCTCATGTCTGCTTTTCTGTAGCAGGAAGAGAGGGAGTGACTGTCCTCGAGGTATCGTAACTCAACTGTATTTTTATTCAATCTGTATAAATACTGTTTCTCTTGGGGTGGTTTGTTTTCCCTTGTAAAAGCTAAAACTTTAGCGTATCACCAATTTTAGGCACTAAGGCTTTTTGTGATAAAATATAGCCTAGTGAAATGGTGCTTCTTTGTATAAAATAACTACCAGAACCAAGCCAGCATGCTGCTACCTCCATCCCTGCATCTCCCCTGGAAACACTCAGGTTCTCCCAATATGAAATGGTCATAAGAAATGCCGAAATCCATTCCAGTGGATGGATTTGACCTCTCTGGTCCATGAGGGAACTAATACTGAAATGTGTCAATCAGCTTTAATACTCAGAGAACTGCTAGACAGGTTCAACTCTTGGGAAGATACATGTGGGACGATTCTTCGAAGGCTCTTAAAGCAGCCTCTAGATTTCCTGTGTGATGCTGGTGTCTGCAGCGCTGGGCACTGCATGACCAGCACACCAAGCGCAGATGTGCGCTGCTGCATAGATCAAGCACCAGAGGAGATCGCATGTGATACTGTGTTGTGCTGCAGCATGGTTACACACATGGTGATAGCACCCTCAGTTTGGCAGTGGAGGAACAGCTATTTTCTCTGGTCTTGGTGACAGAGGGATATTTCCTCTTTTAACAAATGTGAATTTTCTCTTAAGAAACTGTTCCATGGCACATTAGAAAAAAAATAAGGACTGGCACTTAGGGCCAGCAGCAATCACAGTCTGGAAGATTTGTAGATTTCTAGGACAGGCTTAATCACTCACTGGCCAGGGCTCAGGCCCACCATAAGCAGTGGACTCTTCTGCTCGTTTCGTGGATAAGGAAAGTGATCTGACAACCAGCGATTTCTGTAACACATAGCAAGAGCAGACGAATAACTGGTTCAAAATCTGGAATACCTCCAGGTATTTCTCTACCATGTCTCTGTTTATAAAAACCTGTCATTCTTTCTCTTTCCCTGGAAGACTGTCACCAAGAAGTAAAAGCAGGAGGTCCAAGGACAATTCATAAGCTAGGACAGGCTGGAGGAAGCTGGATCATTTCAGTATTACATGGTTTGTGGACTGGACTTGGGCAAGTGCACCATGAATGCCAGCAGCTCCAACAAATCTTCATCTGGTGTAAATCAGTGCGGATTCAAAAACAATCAGTGGAGCTCAATTCATTTTAATCAGCTCTGGAGGTGGCTGTCTCTTAAGCTTTTTTTTAACATCTCCAAGCACCTGAATAATAGTAAGACAGTAAGGCTGGAGGGAAGTGGGAAGGAAACACAGTAAAGAGCATTAACGAGAGTTGTTTGGTAAATAGGCAACTGAGATGAGGGAGAGAGGGACCTGCAGTATGTAATCCTATTTCTGCAGCTCACTGGTGTGTCAGTGTCTGCGGGGGGAGTAAGATATTTACATAAAAGGGAAAAATAAATCCCTGGCTCCCTGTATACAATTCAGATACTGGAGCCATCTCTCAAACCGTGAAGGGGAAAGCAAAGCTGAGCATCCAGGTTTCCATGCCGGCTGATGCGCCAGCTATGCAACCTGGCAGGAGGTGTTTCAAATGGTTTGCCAACATGTGAAAAACCTGTACTTAGTATCTCCAGAACATCCATACAGTGTGAGATGACCCATGAGTAACCCGTTGTACCTAGGGATGTGACTCCTTGGCTCTGTTGGATTTTGGGTAGGATGGATACCTCTGCTCTCAGATGTACCACAGGGTTTGCTGCCAAAGAGCCCTCTTGCTAAGTCAGCAGAGAAAGCAGGCTGATGATAGCAATGTTTTACATGATATACCTTTTACTCCCTATTCTAACTTTGTCAAGCCACTGTTTTTATGTGTCCCATAACCTGAGAGAAAGGTACCATAGATGCCTACATATGCACTTCTTTAAATAGGCGCTGAGTTCACCTTCAAATAATAATTAAATAGAAGAAAACATTGTACTGAAATAGAATGACAGGTCATATTTAAACTGTCTTAAGATTCATTGCTCAGGTATTTTCTAGGGTATTCAGCATTAGCGTATGATTTATGGACCCTGTATACTGCAAGGTCTAATTTCAGTAGCGGGAGCAAGGTTCAGAAAGTTGGTTTTGTTTGACAAAATGAGGCAGGTGCTTGCAAAGGGAAAACACAGAGGCTTGTTTAAGGAGGGTAAAAAGCGGGATTTGGGGCTGTGGTGAGCTGCTATGTGTGGAAGAGTGTGTCCTATGGTGCAGGGGTGAATGTCCTGCTGAGCAGGCCATGGCCCCACACCTCTTGCCCAGCCTATTATTTTGTACCACTCACTCCCTCAAAGAGCAAGGACTGTGTAGTCCTCTACATGGCCATCTCCTATGAGAAGCACTGAGGCTGAGCACAATCTAGTCCAAAATCATTACTAATTGCAACAAAACAATGCTTTCCCATGTGGGGAGAGAAGGTAGAACAGTGTCCTAAACTTAATTGCTTTGAAGTGGACATTCATGGCATGGCTGATGGCAGACAGGTCAGGGAGATTGTTAATCTCTTCTATTCTCCCTGACACATTAGAAGGGTTTGTACTGAAATGGTGCCTTAATTCTCAGCAGATGGCTGGAAAGATGGTAATTACTCAGAAGATAAAGTGAGATAGTTGGTGGAAAAGCTGGGTTAAAAAGTACTGTTTGAGTGGGGACACTCAAAGGGAAGAAGAAGGTCTATGGGGGCAGATATGTGTGCCTTTGATGCAATTCCCTGACGTCAAACCAGTTCAGCACTGCAAAATGGGTCAACCCCTAAGCAGTGCCATTCGAAAGGGAATATGGTCTTCATCGGGAAGACGTGGGAATGTCACTGAGGGCAGTTGGAAGAAAGACAAACTTCAAAATTTTGGAAGAGCAAGGAAAAGACAGTCACACTGCAGCCTGATTATCTTTTCCACTGGCTGAATGTTGATGCTTACCAACAACAGGACTGGCATCTGCTGCTGAGCACCACTGTCCAGGTCTTCTGCCACGTCTAACCAAAGCCCAACATCCCCATGTGTTGCTTAGCCTCTATGTCTAATCATCTTCCAGTGGTGAATTTACTCCCATCCTTGGAATGAGGTTGCAGATGATCTACTAATGACAATTTAAATACCCTGAGCAACCAATCTTTCTGCAGGAGATCCCATTTTTTAACCATCAAGAAACGAGTTCATAGAATCACAGAATGGTTGAGGTTGGAAGGGACAACTTGAGATCATCTAGTCCAAACTCCTGCTCTAACAGTCAGCTAGAGCAGGTTGCCCAGGACTGCGTCCAGCTGGGTTTTAAATATCACCGCAGATGGAGAGTCCACAATCTCTCTGAGTTCTTGTTGGTTTTCTTGTGTTCTTTCAAAGCTATCACTATTTATTAAACTAAATGTAGCTCTGCTTGATGAAAACCGAGTGCTAGTACAGGAAAATCAGTTGTTCTTCCAAATAGTATTGAAGTCTGGGTGTTGGTTGTGCAACAATTTCTGGGGTAGTATATATGAGACAAGCTGTTGAACAGCTTTACAACTTGACCCAAGCCCACTGGAGACGCCAGAGCTCTGCTATATTCATTCTGCTGATTCAGTGGCATCGTCGGGGATTTTGGATGGGGGACTAACAGTTGGCACTGCCCAATGTTTTTTGGGTGCATCAAGGCAAAAGAGGGTTGGCCTCATTTTTTAAGTAGAATAGCAAAAGTATTGCTACTACTTGTTAGCAGGTTCATTTGACAGATCAAAAGCTGATGAGTAAAGTGGATAAAATAGCCTTTCATTTGGAGAGATGGCTGAGCCAAGCCGCATGGGCAGTGCTGTGCAGGAAAGTTTGCTTTGCTGTTGCCTGTGCAGTATGTGTTGGTCGGATAAGCAGGAGGATCTGCTCTTCAGTGCTGTCAGTCTGGGACTTTTATAAGCACTACATGTTTGCATAACTATTATAGGGCAGGATTTCTCTGTCTCTTTTAAGTTATACCAAAGTCACATTCTGCTAGGGAGAAAGTTTGCTGTCATAAATGGATAAAATGCCCCACTCTTTCTCATAACCAGGAACACTAGAAGCCTTCAGGAGGCTTTAATCTTTAGCATAAAACAAGTGGTCCAAGTGTTTCACAGAATACTCTCCTATGGATCATTTTTCACTCGTTCACTCCTAAGTTGTGATGTATTGACAAAGATGACAACAGAAATCTGTAGAGCATTATGGTCTATCCTATGATCAATTAACTTTTCACTGTGACTAGAAACAAACTTGCCATTTTCTGTTTTCTACTGCAGATGGGAGTACCACATCGAATGGGCAGAATTCTTGCAATAGATTCAAGTATTGTACAGTTACTGCCTCAGTGCAACTCTGTAACAGCCACAGGTGGATTTTACAGGCTCGTGCTCATGCTGGTCTAATTGTATTGGTTGAAATATTCCTGATTTACCCCAGAGCAATTAGAAGACACAAGTGGATACCAGAGCTTTGAAATATAGGAGAGTTGCCAGGTTTACCATGAGTTTTTTATTACATTTTTTCCTTGAAGCCGTAACTTCTGAAGTAATCTGAATAAATATGAGATCAGGGTTCTTTTCACCTACTAGTCTAAAAACAGAGTTTAAACTCAAGACTTTTATATATTCAAAATCCTACAAGGCAAAGAAATAAAATTTTCTTAGAAATTCATTTAATTTTTAGGCCAATCATAGTTTTTACAAGCTGACACAAGGGTGCTTGTGGCTGACCGTGCTGGTGAAAAGCCACAGCTGTGGCTGAGATGTACCCGGCACAGTGTGCAGGGACACTTGAAGAAAGTTTTTGGCTTGATTATCTGGCATATCTGAGCTTAGGACTGTGTTTGTTACAGCCTGCAAGAATGCAGCAGCAGCATCCTGCGGTACCTGGGACAATTTTTTTTATGACTCAGAGGAAATTGTACCCATGGTAGTGGGGTGGGGGTGTCGATCCGTTACCCAGAAATTGCCTCTACACAATGAGAATCCCATAGGAACCTGCTGGGTGCCTTTATTGCCCCCTTTTCTTTTCCACAAAGGATTTGCAGTGCATTTGGAGTAAAAACAGTAAAGCCTGATTTCTCCAGTGGCTGAACGACTGCAGATCCTGGTGGGTTCAGCAGACATGGTGGATTTGCAGGAGCTCTAAAACCCCAAAATTTAGAACGAGAAAGCCAGGAAAGTGTGGAAACTGTTCCCACACGTGCCCCATGCTGCCCCAGGCAAGCTCTGCGTGTACTCACTCTGCTCTGCCTCGGGGTGACAAGGAGCCATACCTAACTATGGAGCAGCTAAGCACCAGTCAGTCCCCGACCCATCACACGCATCTGACCACCTTCAGGGTGCTCGGGACTGTTCAGCACACCTCTCAGTCCTGTGTGCATGCCCCATTCCCCTCCAGTCTCTGCCCTCTCTTGTTTTCCACGGAGCCTTGGTTCCTGCATCACCCCCACGTTGCCCCAGGTTTGACCACGCAGAAGATACTCCCTCCCTGCCTGACCTTTCGGCACGCTTCTGGCCAGCAGTCTTGGTTTGGGGCCACCCTTGGCTCCTCTAATTCGTGGCTTCTGCTGACTCTGATTGTGGTGCCTGGCTCTAACCTGGACTTCTGTGTGCAGAGACCCCGGGGAAAGGTAGAGCTCAGGGAAAGGCAGGAGCTGCGCTCAGACGCGCTTCCTCCTGTGCAGGGAATCTCAGCCAGAGGTAACGAGGCATCTGACCACAGCAGCATTCTTTCACACCGTAATGTGCATTAGTTTCACACCTTCATCTAATTAGTCACAACTTGGTGTCCAAACAAAATCTCAGCTTTTCCATGCCCTAGCTGAGAGCAGGTGTTGACAAAAGGCAGCTCAGGGGTGCTTGTCCCTACCAGCTGGTTTCAGGGGTCCCCGCTGCTCAGAAGGGAGGTCACATCACCCACACCCCTGTCTTGCCATGCTGTTTGCTGCCATGCAGCCACACTGCCCGAGGCGCAAAGGGTGCGGACAGGGTCCCCCTGCGCAAAGCTACCACGCGCCTTGGTCGCTTGCAGCCACCCTCAAGCCCCTTGCAGCTGAGCTGCCACCACTTGTGTGGCTGCACRGTCTGATTTCTGCTACGTCTGTCCTTCCTTCTCTGCACCCCCCATACTTACTGCTAAATATTTATAATGCTCCCGGGTTGCTAAGCAGCGCACAGCTCCCCGCTCGGGAGAGCCCTGCCGCGAAGGCAAGACATGCAGTAGGTCAGCGTGGGCAGAGCTGGGGGTGGGAGAAGATGTCATCTACTGGGGTGGTCCTGCTCTGCCACATGCTTACCTCTCTCTGACTCCAGTGTCCCCTCCATCGACAGGCACATGGCCACCCCCTCCAGTATATCTGGGCTGGAGAACGATGCTCCTGCTTTGTCCGTCTCAGAGTTGGCTAAATATAGCCATGTCAGAGGGCATTTGTGGAGATGAGCATTGCAGCATCCATTCCCCAACCTAATGCCAGGTGATGGAGTGAAGCACTAACAGGGGGCCTGATGTAAAGTGTCCGATCCCAGACGTGTGCAAGGCAAGAGTGGGAAAATAGGGACATTCCTCATTCTGGCCTTTGAAAAGAGGTCCCAGACGGAGAAATGGTGCCTTCTTTGGTGTTTGCTTTTTGAGGCAGTAGCATGAAACCTTATGAAAGATGTTAATGTTCCCAAGCAGCAGGAACTGCAGACTAAGCTGGCTCTTCCTTTCAGTTGCTGTGAGCCCTGGGAAGCCAGTGTAGAGACTAGCTGAACCCAAATCCTTCCTCAGAAATTGTCCCCAGTTACAATTGACTAAAGCCACTTAGCTCCCAAACTGCACAAAACCAAATCTTTCTGTAGACATCAAGGTGTGCAGGACTTGCTGGTTGCTCTGCCTCTGTATGGACTTGCCCCGTTGCACACCTAGAGTATGGGAAGGCTGGGACCACCCTGTGCAGTCCCCTTATGGTGGGTTTGCATTTATCCTGCAAAGAGCAGGGTCTGGCTCTGCAGACTCTTCTTTGTGAGTGGAGAAAGTCAGAAGCAGCTGCTTGGAAATCAGTGGTCTTACTCTAGTTGGTGTCAGGGACAGATTGCCTCAAATGCAAAGTGATCTAGATGATAGTTGCAAAGGTCAGTTCATTTTACAAGTTTTAACTTTTTCTCAGCTTCTTGCATTTATTTGTGCTGCAGACACTCTTCTATTAAAGACATTTCTATAATGAAAAATCTGCAGAGAATTTTGGTTCATTGGCACAGAAATTAATCATAACTGTTTAAATAATTTTGTGAGAGTTTATTTAAATGATTCTGTGAAATAGCATTAGTCTTGTTCTTCTGTATGGATCAAGTCCATCATTCAAGTTGTTGCCTATGTTTGCAAGGGATCAAATAGTAAGGTAGTTATCTACATTCAGCAAAAAATCTGGGCACAAACTAGCATAGAAGATCAACTTTGTTTAGGGGATGGAAAAGTCCAGTGCCTAAAATAGCAATATCTACAGTCACTTGGCTGGTGAGAGACATACTGTCCTTCAGATAAAGCGAGAGAGCAGGGAAGAGCAGCCCTTGCTCATCTCCTCTCTCTGCCACCTTATTATTCCAGCCCCATGTTTTTCCAGTACTGATGCCCACCCTGACCTGGAGCACAGGGCACCAACAGCCAGCCAGTTTGCAGACATGGTAGAGGATTCCTGCACCTTTCCCTCCTCCACTTCCCCTCCAATATAGATATCTAAGGACAACTTCTAATTGGGAGCCCAGCTAAATAATAATTTATAAATGTCTTTTACTGGCCTCACTGTAGCTGAGGAGAAGCAGTTAGGTAGTTGTCATGTCTTGTTCAATGTATGTGTTTAGATGTGTTGTCTATATAAAAAAAAGCAAGGTATTGATCAGGATTGGTACAGCTGGGCACTTGAAAAGCGTGTTTCTCCAGATTTCCTAATTAATGTTTGTTAAGCACTTTGAAGATAGAAAGCATTGAATCGTGATAGGTGGTGTTCAATCTGTTCCAGAAAGACTGGAGAATTTTAAAGGACTAAGAGAAAGATCTCAGTTTGGGCTTCCACTGGTGTTTTTGTATTAAGAAGTGGCAGATAAGCAGAGGAGTTTGTTGCCTTCATGCCAGCACCTGTGAGAATGTGCATGTCTCAGTTTTGTGTGGGTCATGGAGAGCTGTCACAAATGTGTGCAGAAATGAAGGACCAAACCTGCATATGCGTTCAGCTTGTGGGCACAAAAGCCCACAGAGTGTGCACAGTCCAGTTTGGGGGCAGCCTGAAATTTTTGTCCATCATTACACAAGCTCCATGACTTTGATTTTAGTGAGACACCAGCATAATGCCACTACTGCAGTAATGCATCCATTTTGCGCTAGTCTGGAGGATATTCACAGGAGGGCTCCGGGAAATGCTACTCTCTTCCCCCTTCCAATCTTCATGAAATGGAAAAAAAAAGCAAAGTAGGAGAGTGTACTGCCTTCATTACCCAGCTGTCACCTATTCCCAGCCATCGTGCAGACCTGGGTGCCGTAGTAGAGCAACGCACCCCATGTCCAGCTCTGACTATAGGTATTTCCTTGATTGCTGAGCATCAACCCCAGGAAAACTGAGGCTGCAGCCGAAGTTCAGTGAAATGATTTCTCCTGTTACATTGGTTGTTTCCGTTCCCTGAAGCAGTCAGTATTCCTTCTTTGATTCTTCAGGGTGGCAGCCTAGACATCTTAGTAACACGGGACTGGAACAAGACCCTTGTGTCACCCTGTCTGTTCCCAGTATTGTGGGTACTGTGGCATTTGATCTTTTACATAAAGTTACCAGTCTCCTTCTTGAAGCTGTGTAGTTTTCCCTCTCTCTCTTCTACTTCCTCCAGTAGTCCCAATTCAAACCGTTATTATTCTGAGAGTAAAAGAACGTTGTTTGCATCTGCAGTCTAAATTTACCTAAGTCTACTTTCCATTTCTTCCATTCAAACTCCCTTTTCTTTTCCTGGTGTTCCCTGAGACCAATGCCATCCCCTCTCTCTTTTCATTAGACTAGATTGTTCAAGCTTTTTTATTGTCTTCTGTAAGAAATTAGGACAGAAATTTGAGCTGGCTTCTCCCTTTAAATTATAGATTTGTTAGGGCAGATCCTGCCTAATGCAATAGAGTTACATATAATCCCAGTTATCTGGGATTATACATGTATTATATAGATTATATATATTACTAATATATACATATATATTGACAATCCCAGGCTGTTTCTGCATTGCTTGGCAGAGCGTGGTGCGCCATGAACTGAACTCCATGAACATACCTTAGCTGCCTACACTCCTCTGTGGCAGGACAGGCCTTTGAGGAGCAGGAATTTGCCCAGCTCATGCCCAAAGGGCACTGCCAGTGCGTAGCACACTGCCAGGCATGGCCATGGCCGTGGCCATCCTCCAGATTTGTTTTGACTTTGTTAGAAGCAGGGTGCCTTCATTCCATGCATTTAATATCTTCTTTTTTTTTATTACTTTCTTTTTTTTTTCTTTTATTTTTTTCCTTTTTCTTTTTTTTTTTCATTTAGTGGCTTTTTGCCAGGCTGAAAGGCTTGCAACATGAGCTCATTTTTCTACATTAGGCCCATTCATTTTTTTCCTTTTGTCATCAAAACATATCGATGATATATTCTGCACTGAGAACACCCAATGGATAACGTCAGCTATAATATCCCTCCAGTCAATAAAACCTTTTAAAGATCATTATAGGGAATGAAAAGAATGGATTGTAACATGAGGAGACACTGAAAGTACTGTTATCAATTATATCAGTTAATAGTCCAGTATCCTAATAATAAAACTGCTTTTCTTCCTTAAGATTGGTTTTGTGTAGGAGCATAATTCTCAAGTTAGCTTAATTGAAGACATAGTAGAAAATGTGATTGCATCACCTTTGTCTCCCAGCGACAGATCTTGCTCTGCAACATCAGAACAAATTCTTCTCAAGTCCACTGAAGTCTGTGGAATTACTCTGACTTTGCACTGCCAAAAATAAATGAAGACTAAACTCCACTTCTTAAATTTCACGTGTGGCTCAGGAATCTATTGCAATTACTTGCAATCTGAACAGGCCAAATCCTCCCTTCAGATATACCCAGAGTGGCTTCAGCAGGCTGGAATAGATGCACTTCTGCAGAAAGAGATCTGCCCACCACATTTTGCAGCCCGAGCGCACCAGCTCAGGGAACCTCTAAGTGCTGATGAATGGCTGCAGAGTGGCTCCATATGGATTTATTTTTTTCCCTGAGAGAAGCAAGCAGCAAAGGCTAGATCCTCAATCCATGCACAGGGAGGGGGATTTGACTCACAGGGGAGTGTGAAACACCCCAAAACAGAAATCACCCACATGCCTGCAGGGCTTCCTTAAATATGCTCCAGAACCTGGTCAGCTAAAAATGGCTGTGAGGGAGAGATGAATTAGCTGTAAATTGCAGGCTTGAAAATGCTCATGTGAACAGCCAGAAAAGAAGAAACTCTCTGTAGGAGATGGTATCTTGGGGCTAGATCAAAGCCTATTGATGTGACATGACTTGCAGTGCTGTGAAAGAGACTCTCGTGTTTTGCATAATGGTCCTCGCATTGCGCACTTGTACAGATCTTCTCCCCTTCTCCACGAGTGAGAGAGACAGAAAAGGTCTGAAGATGTTCAAAGTTGTATGCTTACTTTCTCCCGTAAATCTTATTTATCAGCTGACCACTAGTTTTGTTTGACTAAGACTTAAGTACTCAGAGGGCTCTAGGGAAAGACCGGCCTTTTCTGATTCACAAAAGACACCTCTTTTTTTTTTTTTTTCATAAAGAGCGAAGGGGCCATGCAGCTTGAGGAAGGACACCTCCATCAAATGTCCAAAACTGAAAGTAGCCCAATATACATAGTCCTTCCAAACAGTGCAGGTAATATCATCCAGGTTACCTGTAAGTCTTTCTAGTTTGGAAGAGTAAGTCAAAAACATCACATATTGGGATAATAAGTAATAAACACTGGGGCAAGACTGTTTGTCTTTTAGATGCTGGAATATCTATTTAACTTACCAGACCAAAGATGGAAATACAGGGAATACCCTTGGGAGATTGAGAGTATTGGACATTGGTCCTCGACAAACCTTGAGCAGTAGTGAGTGCATTGCTGAAAGTTGTCCAGATGGAGCTGCTTTTTATTATAACTGTAAAACATTTGCTTTGTACGTGGGAGGTAGTTGAGCCAGTAACCTCTTCCTACGAGGAATGAATAGTATGCTGCTTGTTTTCTGGACAGATAGGTGGTCCACATATGTCTGTTAACTAATTTAATAGAGAAAAACTAAGGTTTCAGAGAATTTTCATCATTAGGGTTTCTTCTTTGATTTCTGTCTTCACATTGTCAAATAAAAAAACATCCAGATTGAATTTTTCTGGTCACTCTGAGACAGTCAAAGGGAGAAATTGGAATGTGACTTTCTTTCCATGACTCCGAAAACTATCTCCAGAGGAGTGTCCTTCTTTAACATGAGCCCCGTATGTCTGGGCCATAGCGCCAGGCTGGCCAGCCCAGGTTAGTCATTAGGCAAGGCATGTGCTATGCTCCGGAAAGCAACTGTTGTCAGTTCACTGAGCCCATCTAGGAGGGGTCCTGTTCACAAACCAGTCTTCGAAAGCAAGTTCGCTTCTCCCACCAGTTGCTATCATGGGAACTGATTCACCTCTGATGGCTGACGGCCAGCATGACTCAAACGGCTGTTTGATGAATGCCCCCAGTACTGAGATGTAAACAGCCTCCGTTCACATTCTTTATGATCTTATAAACATTCAGGCTATTGGAAGAGATGGTCCAGTAATTGTATAACATTACAAAACTTATTCTTCCATTCCTATCCTGTATCTGCTAAATAAGCATGTTTTTGAAGTGTGACTGTAGCCCACACATCGTCTTGTCTGGGCTTCCAGCAGTGAAGTCTAGCCAAGAGCTCTAAACATAGCTGCCACAGGTATTGCTAGCATCCTAGCCCAGGAGATGAAGCTGAGTGAAAATATACCTACCAGGTATTCACCCTGTTTCTTGGACAACTTTTGTAACCCAGCAAGATGCTGCTGTTGTTGGATCTCTACGGGTATATAGGTAGCTTTGATGTTTCTGCTGTGCACTGGGGGCACATCAGGGTAGACCAATCCTGTGAAGCAAATGGGTGTGTTGTATGAAACCCAGTTTTATTGAAAATCATTAATTTTTATGTGTTGATAGCTAATGAAATATTCATCGGTATGGAGGAGAGCTTTGAAGTCATTGCATGTATAAGCGATACATCTTCAGCTCTCTGATTTGCCTCTTCCCTTCTGCCGCCTTGCCCCGGGGATCGGCAGGCGGACGCACGACCCGGCGCCTGCCACCRCCGGCGCAGGAGGGGCGGGCGAGCCGCGGCCGTGCTCCCGGTAGAGCAGCTCGACGGCTGCTTGTCTTTCCCCATAGCACAGCCCTGTGCTGTGACATGCAAAAGTGGGGCTGCCCACAGAGCTTGGTAGCAGCTTTGTTCATGGTAGGAGCCACCTCAAGGTGAGACTGCTTTGAGAGGAGGGACAAGTTCTTTATGTGTTACTAAAAGCACCTTCATGAGAGGAACTGAAAACATGAAACGATTTTTGGCACAGGTACCTTGTACATTGGCACGGGTACAGCTGTGCAAAGGCAGTACAGAGATGCCTCACAGCTTTCACTGTTGGTAAAATCTTTTATCAGTTGATACTGATATCCATACAATGAAATCTTTTTTTATATATATTTTGCAGGTGCCTTTTAACTACGATTTACAATTTTGTACCAATGCTCAGGAAAGAGTGGAGTTGCACTGTGATCTTCTGAGCACTGGGCATCTCCTTCAACAACACACAGTAGGGAGCGCAAAGCAGCCTTTCCTCCTCTAAGTGCATTTTAGAAGAAGAATGACATGCTATTCCTGTTTTCTAAGAAACAAGATAGGTGTTTCCCTCGGAGGATAATCCAGGGCAGCAAACCCCGTGTGGAGGCAGGCGTCTCCTGGCAGTGCTGAGTCGGCTATGGGAGCCCCAGAAGGAGGGGAATTTAAGATCCCTTCATTTCTCTGCTGCCAACCCACGGTCACCCCCTCCTAGCTTGGCTGGGTTTCCCCAGGGTGCCTTCCCGGATGCTGGCCATGGTGCACTGGCACTCAACAGAAACATTGCTATGGGGGTAGGCAGTAGGAAACAGGTTTGCAATGCTCAGGCTTGTCTTATAAAATCAGGCTTTATTCTTAGCTCTCATCCCTTCCAAGCACAAAGCACCTTGAAGAGTATGAGCATGTGCGTTGTGTTGTGTCTTTTAAACACTGTTTCAGTTTACTCTTCTGGAGAAAATTTCTATTCCCATTTCTAGGTGATCTTATTCTCCTCAAAGTTTCAATAAGCCTATAAGTAATGAGGCGTAATAAAGCCCTGATTAAATGAATAGTCTGCTCAGCTTTTGCTTGATTTTGTCTGAAAAGTCATATATAGAGATTTTCTTAAGTGTGTACAAATGAGACACAAGGTGAAACCCTTCCCTAGTACTCTACTGCACAACTGCCTTAGACAGTAGGTCTATGCCGAATTTACACCAGTAGCCAAAGCTGTCAGGGAGGGTTTTGTCAAATATGCCAACTGAGTTTTGCGACTAGACATGATCAAGGGCCAAAAACTGTGTCTCCTCTAAGAAATTTTCTAAAGACAGAACATACAAATTGTGTTTGACTGTGCATCATTACGTTGACCTTTACACAGGACTGCAGAGAACTGGTACAAGCCAATATGAATTTCTTTGATAAATAAGATTTATAATGTGATCAGAACATCATCTGAAATTGAAGCTTGACATGTGAAATATACTATTAAATGTCTGTTTGATGCTTTCTTGATTTTAGGACTCATGCAAATTAATGTATGCATGGTGGAGAGGTCATTACGGACCCTGATGCATCATTTCAGGCGTGTACTAAGCTGTACAGAGCTGCATGTACCTTTAATTCGCAGATGTTTGGCATGAAGAGTGCACCAATTTGTTTGCTAAACATCAAAGCACAATGTGTAGCAAATCATACTGTAAAGCAATGCAAACCACTTGTTAGTGAACAGCCCGTTTCACCTGCCACCAAGTGAGTATGTCACAGATACAAACAGTTCCCTACTCATTCCCTCACTAATTTAAAACATCACTTTCACCAATGAAGAGCAACCTGGAATGGAAATGCATAAATACAGGGCCACAGCACTTCAGCTGAAAGGGGGCTTGGAGTATTACACAAAGGAAGATCATGCATAACCTAGCTTATCAGGCAGAAAATAGGATAAAAGGGCTCCTCTTGGTGTGTAAGAGGAAAAGTTGCATGCTTGGATCTCAACAGTGGATGAAATTTGAGGTAAAAAAGAGCTGGTGACACACAGAGCTAGTGGCACAAAAAGACCTAGAGCCCTAATGCAAAAGGGCAGTTGAAAAATAGCAACAGGCCAAAATGACTTTGCATATCTAAATACATACACTGTGACAAGTGCATACAAGTCTGTCAAGCCAGTCTTTTGAATGGTGTAACTGAGGCAAGTTTGACCCCAAATCCATGCCTGACATGCATTTGGAAACAAATTGAGAGAAGGAGTTAAACAGAGCATTCTCCAAACCTGAACTTTTGTGTCTGCCACAAATAAATAAATAAATAAATGCCTCAAGTAGCCATTTCATTGAGATCCAAGAAAGTAGTTGCTCTGTTTTGCTAGGGCTAACCCTGAGCAGTTGATAAGGCAGAAGCAGAACCCTGATAAAATCTCCATTCCACTATTTGCAGGGTCTGAAAAAATACTCTTCCAATGCATGCTAGTGCCAGTGGTGTAATATCACCAGCAGCCTCTCCAGCAGTGTCTCCAGAGAGGTCTCACCATTGGAGGAGAGTCTCCGAACCTCCCAGGTCTGTGCTGGGAGACCAGCCTGGGGAGGGGAACGAGCAAACAGCTGCTCTCGGGAAGAGAAACTGAAGCAAAAAAAGGGGGAGGAAAGGAAAAAGAGTTTCAGGAGGACTGAAGATGTCGGTCTTGAAATCCCTTCTAGAAAAAAGAAAAATGTAGATAAAAATGGGAGGAAGACATTTTTTAACATGGAGAAAGAAGAGGAAGGCTAGACAGGGAAAGAAAATGGAACTGAAGAGGTGCATAACACATAGGAGACCAAAATAAAGAAAGAAGGGGTAAACAGAAGACAAACAGATAGCAAGTAAAAGTGGCCAAAATGTCTTCATTTTTTGACCATTCATACAGCTGATTGTCAGGGTTGGAACTGGATGGGGGAAGAAAAAGAGTTTTTGAAAGCAGCAGAGAAGTTTAAAGACATCCACAACATTTTTCCTGCCCAGGAAGAAATAAGTATTGCCATCAGATTCTCCATTCCTCTTGTCAGGGATGTGGCGGGGTGGATGGGTGCTTTACAATGTCATGAAAGACAGAGCCGCAGAAGCTTGTGTCAGATACAGATAGGCACAGCATGTTAATGGCCGAAAAAGGGTTCAACAAAGCTCTTAGTCTCCCCTTCCCTCCCATTTCCATTCTCTAACAGCTGGAATCGCAGCTAATATTAACAAGCCTTAACTCTTACTAGCTAAAGAGTGGCATAAGATATCACAATCAGAAGTATTTTCTTTGAGATTACAAGCAAAACAAATTTATCTTCCTGTAATCATTCTCCATAAATCTTTCACTAATACCTGCTGAAATTCAATGTCATTAACTATTTTTTTATTAATTGTTGTTTGTTTTGTTAAATGATGTCAAGAACAATAGCACAGACTGACTGTTGTATTGCATTTGTTTATCTGGTCCTCTTTTTGCCCTTAGAAGCACCTTAAACTCAAAGCACTATTGTCTGAAATATCTGTTAGGAAAGCACAAAGCTTTTTCCTCCTAGTATGTGTACAGCTTCAGCTTTAAATAAAGGTCACACCATTTTTGAGGAGAGAAGTTGTGGGGGAAACACTTACGTGATGTAACATGGTCTGTTACGGGACTTATGCTCAGGTCTCCCTTTTCAGAGTCACTTTAAAATCCCAAGTAAGATTATTTTCTTCCATGATGTGCAGATGCTTGTTAGATTTCTGCAGTTGCTGGGCATTTCCTGAATTGCCTCACAACTAGCACTGGTAGTCCTGGCCTGTGTTACCAAATGGTGCCAGTAGCCACCAAACAAAATAAAAAGGGGATGCTTCAGTGACTGGTGTTGGGGAACTGGTAGATCACAGCAGGCACCATGTTTCAGTCGCTAACTCAGACACCTAGAACATGAACATCTGTATCTGGGCTAGTAAACTGGCCTTCCTTCACAGACAATGCAGAGAAACACAAATGCCTTGGGCACAAAGCATCTGACTTATTTTGGATATCCACTTCAAGCTGTTCTGAACTGTGTTTTGAAAGTACTTGTTTCTCTCCATTGACTGTGAAGGTAGTCTAGGGTGGTCACCACAGATGTACATATCTACACTGGTCAGATGAGTCCTCTCCTAGTGACCAGACATGGTGGTTTTATGATGACTGGTGAGTGAGCTGGGTCCTCAGTGGACACGACTGGTCATCATCCCAGGTTGAATGATGCAGTTTGAGGAGAAAGGCCCAGGACTGCCCCAAGGCAGAGCCTGACCCAGCACCCAAGCCTCCATTCCAGGGATGAAGATGGTGGTGGAGGACTCTCCTTCCAGCAGCCTTTGTCTCATGCAACATACACACCTCTATCTATACACAGGGTAGCACGGGGAGACTAACAGCCCATCAACAGGGCTTAGGACCAGACCCCTCATCTTCCAGGTGGATCATGAGGCTTGACAAAATGTAACTGCTGGTTTGACCCATGTTCAGAAAGGGAAAATAGAGAGGAAAAGTTCAGTGTTATGGTGCACCTTACATGTCCTTGCTTTCAATCTGTATTGACAAAGAAGATGTTTCTCTCTGTCCTTTCTTCTCCCCCCACCCTGCCTATACATCACCGAACCTGCGATCACCCAAGGAAACCAATGAGAAAAGAAGAGAACGGAACCAGTCGGGCTGAATATGCAATGACCTCCTCCCAAAACAACAAAACAGTTGATAACAATGCGGTCGTATAATCCCCGAAACCTGCCGAGGCGCAGGAGGTAATAAACTTTCAAAGCACACACACGGAGTATGCAAGGTGGGTGAAATAAGGCAATGAAAGGAGCTCTGTGGCCAAGGACTTCATTTCAGAAATAGCGCATGCATCAGTGATTCAGAAGAGAAAGGCGGGCTGCTCTTCAGGCTTGCTGCTTCTCCAAGGGAGGATAAAGTCGCCCACCTGGGCTGCCCAGAGAGAAGGCCTCACAAAGGCATAAGCATTGCATGCTGCATCTCGTGAAAGCGATGTCGCGATGCCTCCTGCTTCTTCTTCTTCCTCTCTTTCCCCCCACTTTTCAGTTTGAATTGAGTGTCCACAAAAAGCTGCTGAAATAGGATCTTTCGAGGAGAAGGTGATCTGCCAGAGTGGCAGCAGCTTATTATAAATGGGTCTGAGGGTCAAGGGTGGGAGGTGTCACCTATGTGCTTCTCCAGCCTGTGCAGTTTTGTACACTTATATTTCATTCTTATCATTCTTATTATTTCATTATTAAAAAGGGAACAAAGGTTTCTGTTAAGCCATCAAGCAACCAAAAATTGCATGAACTTGTGACTTATCCCAGGAAATTCATCTGCGGTCTGGTGACTATGCAATTTCCATGGCTGAAGACTTTTCAGGCAAAAGAGATCAAAATGTAAGATTTTAGCAATTAGCATTGCTATTGAAAGAGACATATTATTTAGAGGTGCTTTGAACGTTATAACTTCATAATCAACCTCCTTTTTTGCATCACACTTTTATTTTTTATCTTTAAAAAAGTTCTTCCTTTGTGAAATTCTACACATTTCTCTGTGTTTGCATCACGCTGATTCCCCAGGGAAACCCCTACAGGAAAGATGTTGTTTACATCTTGGCGTGAGTATTTGGGCGGGATTGTGTTGAAAGGACTGGTAGCCCTTTGAAGTCCTCTGTATTCACTGATTAGTGTTGTTTCCTGAAAGTGTCAAGTCTCCTGAACTGACCCACCGAGGACATTGTAGGTCTGGCTTGGAGGACCACTTTTGAGGGTCTGGTAAGCTGGTTGTGCCCACGTTAACTCAGTCTCTGCCTCTCCTGGGCAGAGACTGCCGATTGTGCCAAATCCAGTGTAATAGCGTAGTGTTGTACTTTCTGTGACATGGATTGAAGACTACTTAAAGCAAAGCTGAATCCACCCAAATTCATTTCACGTAGGATCTCAGGTTAGACTCAGTAAGTAACCCTTAGGATAAAGGCGATGAGACTAGCCGAGATGCTGGTCTTTCCCCACCTCCTGAAAATTTTCCTTCGTGTCACACCTCCACATGTATGTCTCCATTTACCTCTGTACTGAAAGCAGCGATGCAGTGAAAGACAAATTTCCACCCTGGCTTCTTGTCTGGATGTCAAGCTTCAATACCACTCGGTCTCCGTGTCTGTGAGTAACTCCCAGGCACCGACCCAGTCTCGCTCCGGGATGTGGCTGTGCCCCGGCCGTCGCATCCCTCGGCACTGCAACACAGCGATGCTTTCAGTTTTATATAAGGATGTGCCTGAACTGCTGAAATCAGACCTTGGGTTTGAACGCATTCCTGTCTGTGGTTGGTCTATTGCCAAGCTGTAGAGTTTGGGCTGATGGTAGAGGAAGACGATGTTCTACAGACCTTCCCCAAAAAAGCTCTGGGATGTTCAAATCGGCAGTTTCAGCTCAGGCCCATCTCCAGTTTTCTATTACCTATTGAACAATAGGGTGTATGTAAATACAAGTATCTTTTCAATGATAAAATGAAATGCTGCTATATACTGCTGTTGAGGAATTTATGGAGTTACTCATTTAGCTTGTTAGCCTGTCATCACTATGTAGAAGTTTAGCTACATAAAATTATTTTTTAAAGGCTAGACTTTCTTGAGAAGTTAATGCAATTACAAAAGTGAAAGGGAATAAGTAACCCTTTGCCCAAGAGTGCAATCGTTCCCTGCCATATTCATGTTGTGTGCTTGCACAAGACACAGTGATATGTTCTTAGATCCAAAGTGGGATTAAAATGACAGAATTTACACTTTGAGTCTAGTATCCCAAATGTTGATTGCCTAAAGCACTTAGCCCCTAAATACTATAATAAAATAATATTGCAAGTATATTTCTAGAATATTTTTTAAGCTATAACATTTATTTTGGTGTAGTTACCTGTGTTTGCCTTTCTTTTTTTACTCCAGTTGTTTCAGCCTAAATGTGGCATAGTTTGAGACTGGTTGCATGTTTAGCTGAGAGTATAAAGTATGAATGCAGATGAGTTTAGCATGATATGGGCTCAGGATTAGCACTTTCTCCTAAAGGTTGTTGATTTTATTTATTTCCTAATACAGCTTTAAAGGCATGTTCTGTAAGGCCAAAATCACAAAAGGGATTTGTAGCTCATTATGTCCATCCAAATGTGTCTGGTTTTGCAAGAAAAAGTCTAAAGAGGTGGTCACTGGACACTGTCTGATTTCCAGTGATGTCAATGGTAAAATGT
This sequence comes from Oceanodroma leucorhoa, assembly GCA_030449065.1. Lineage (NCBI taxonomy): Eukaryota > Metazoa > Chordata > Aves > Procellariiformes > Oceanodroma > Oceanodroma leucorhoa. The sequence continues at coordinate 5,187,409 of JASVER010000027.1, read as the reverse complement.
CCTCACTCAAAGAAAACCCTGGTGCATGACATAACCCACAAGCAAACCCATCCCAGGCGCCCTGAGGTCTCCTCAGTGGAACATAAGCATTAAAAACTCATGGAGAGCAGGGAGGCAGGACATTTCAAGGAGCAGCATGCGGGGACTGGGATCTACTTTCTACTCTGCCACTGATCTGCTGTTTACTAGCAGGTAATTTTGCCTCTCTGTGCCTCARTTTGCCCATCTGTATAATCAAGATAAAAATACCAGCTCTCTGGCAGTATTTTCAGAGATAGCCTATTTGCATAGGTAGATTTACACTATCATTATATGCAACATGCTGATATTAAATAAACATATTTGGGCACATCATTGCCATAATACTTCAGAAACAAACATTCCCCCGTGTGCTTTTTTAATCGGTTGGCCACAGAAGAGCAGCAGCAGACGGGCTGAGAGCTGCTCCTCTGCTTGTCCAGAGCCTTTGCTCCCAGCACTYGCACAGCTCCACGGCGGGGAGAGATGGGAAATTCTGCACAGGGTAGTTTTGCCTTTAGATCCCTGCCTAAGTACAGTTGTCCACATGGCACCAAAATTTAAGGTGATCTTCAGAAAGACACTTGGAAAAGTATACTGGAAGCAGATGTGAGTCTTCAGAAAAGAGAAGCCAGAAAAGCAGTGTCATTGAGGAATGATTTCTGAAGTTTGTTGATGTGGTTAAGGTTGTGTTTAACACTCTACAGACTACTTGCAAAGCTTTTATAAAAGAGGCTTCTGTGCTTCCTTATTGTACTCTAATTAAATACAAAGAGAAAGGAATAGGCTTGATGGATAAGGGCTTCACTAAGCAGTGACCCTGGATCTGGGGAACTGGCAATCCAAAATAGAGCTTTGCAAGCATTTCGAGTTTATTTTTAGCCACCAAAATATCAGGCATAGAAGGGTCCTGCATAGCTCCGTTCACAAATTAGCCAGATCCCCAGCAGATGAAAAGGTGGCCGATTTCTAGGCAGGGGTTAACTGCCCTGCTCTGACCCCTCTGACCACCCACAGACAGACTCAGAAAACCGTTGTGTTCAGTCTGAGGGACTCAAAATTTCTTCTCAAGGATCACCACTAGCAGACGCAAGCAGGGAATGCACTTTAAGGGCCTGAGCTGCAGTCTTGAGTTTCCTCAGTCCTCAGCAGGGCCAGAGCTGAAGCCCCAGCCCTGCCACAGCCGTGTCACCAGGAAAGCTTCTCTACCTTGGATAGATGCTGCAAAAACAGACATGGAAGGAAAGAGGAGAGTTCTACTAAGTATAAGATATAAATATATTGATATATATCTATACAGAGACCTAATTGTCCAGTCTTGCATGCCATATGGTCACAGCAGGTGAAGTGAATGTGGGCCTCCTGCTCCAACCAGGTCGTGACCATAGATGCTGCCAAACAATGGAGAATCAGGCCTATGGTAGAGACGTATTTACAATACTCCCTGCACCTGTACAAACAAAAATATATTATTTTAAACTGCAAAATTGTGTGTTTAAATCAATGCATGAATGTAAATATTCTAAGATCTGCCTTCTTGACTGTGTACCACATGTACAGATGAAAACGAATATTGTTTATAGGAAATCTGTATCAGTGGTTAAATGATTAAAGAGAAAAAAATATCGAAATTAATGTTGTCATGTTTCTCAAACAAGCCATTAATGTATATTTAGTATTTAAGGATGTTGCTCAATAAATATGTTCCGTACCAAAAACTGTGTTGCATATACAGATTGTGCAGTACCCTATTTTAAAAAGGCACCATAATTAATTTTTATTTTAAATAAAAATGTACTTGTAAGAAGTTTCCCGTGTCCTGTCAGTTATGTAGCTGAGAACAGAGTCTACATGTTGAAGAGAAATGCTGAAGGGAGGAATGGCTGCAGTGCCTCTTCAGGCATTTCTCTTACTGCCCAAATTAACCCTGCTTGCTTGAACGCTTTCTGTTCTGGTGTTGGAGAAGCTTATGGCTGCTACTCACACCTGTGTCCGGCTGGGTTCTGGTTCTGTCTCACCTAACCCTGCAGTGTTAGTCCCAGAGATGTGCACTGCTGATGCTTCATAAACGAAGGAGTTTTACACTAGTACATTCCTGCAGCCTCCCCAAAGCTCAAGAAACCCCTTCTCTTTATGCCGAAGGTGCTGCAAGTTTCCCTAACAACATACTCTAGTTGTAGAGTGATTTCTTTATCTTTCACATAATACTCCGTACTTTTGTTTATTTTGATGCAAGAGATAATGTGCACTATTTTATATTCTAACTCCTTGTGTGGACTTTGCCCTCCCTTTTCCACGCAAGAACAAAAGCAAATTATGGACCGGTCCTTCAGCAGATCTTACAGTAGCTAAACCTGGATCCTTTGGCCGGGATTCGCCCCTCACAGTTTTATGCCTTTACCAGTCGGGGGTGAAGAGCACAGTCTGTGTGAGGTCCTTTGAAGCCAAGGGGCCATCACAACCTGAACCCTTCTCTCCTTCCTCAGCCACAGAAGGAGCCGAAAGTAACTCCCCAGGGACGGCCAGATGCCTCAGTGAGATCAGCTGAATACCAGCCAGGCAGTGGGAGGATTTTATTTTAAATGGGGAGGCATCTTTGTTGCCTTTAATTCCCAAGACAGTATTCCCTAACAGTTTTCGTCAGTCCCTTGGGAATGATTTCATATCCCTTTAAAGAAGCCCTTAAATGGGACAGACCAACACTAACGCAAAGTGATCAGGTGGCAGTTTAATAAATTACAGCAATAACCATTATGCCGCATACTATGATATCCAGCAGAATTAAATATCAGACATGTTTTGCAAAAGAAAACTTCCAAGTTAAAATCTCCCTGTGACCACTGAGAAAGAAAATGCCTCTGGAAGGCATTGGCCCTTGCGTCAGGCATCAAAGCTGCCAGGTCAACATCCGCACCTCCAGTCTGCAGCAGAGGAAGAAGGATGCTGCTTTGAAGAGGAGACTGCCTCAACTGGGAAGAGACTGCTGGGAAACCAGTCAGCAGGAAAAGGTAGGGCATAGCCCTGGTGAAATTCAGGTGAGATCCCTCAAGTCCTACTAACAGTAAAAATACCAGCCCAGAATTCACTGCCATTTGGCTGAGCTCTCGTCATGCTTTAGTCATGGTGAGATGGTCACAAGAACCAATCCATGAGCATGTTAAAAAATGACCCAAGTACCGGTGCTCTTCAGCAAGCAACAGGAGTATTGGGTGCATATCTGATTAGACCAGAGCACAGCAGAAGAGTTCCAAACCTAAAACCAGGGTTATATCTTGAGCATAGCTGAAAACATTGCTAAATAATATGAGACAGAGCAACTTGCCATGCCTGATGTTGCCTGGTGCACTCTTCCTCTACTGCACCATCACTGGGAACCAGCGTTATGATACCAAGAAAGAAATTAGATTACTGGGTTTTAATATTATTTGGAGAGGGAGCAAGAGATTTGTAATGAGAGAGATGCAGTGTATTATGTGATTTTGGTAATATACAATCATTATCAAGTGCATTTCGCTGGTTTCATCTGGACACGTGCATTGCCAAGGTCTACATCATTTTAATAGATGTCCGGTACAATTAGTTTCAAATTACAGCTTTCTCCATTTCTGAAAGATGCTCTGATTTGGGCATGCTTGATTCACGCAGGTGTAATCTTTGCCCCCGAAACAATCAGATGTTTAAAAAAACCCACAACTGATGTTTGAGTAAGTATTAGTCTTCAGTTACTAAAGTGTTAACATTCTTAATATTAATAGATACTTTTTTTCTATCAAAAATATCCCTTCAGAGCTGATCTTCCATTTAATAAAAATTTTATCTAAGCCATTTCCTTAAGGTTCTTTCGTAACTATTATGTCTTCAGCCATTTTTATAGCACAGAAACAATTTGCAAGCTAACAGAGAAGTCGCCCTTGAAAGTGGCCTGAATCTAATTAATTTTTTTAGTATTCAGGAAAAAATACTGGGAATATTAATACCAAGATTTCTGGCATGTTCTGAACTTGGTTTATTTTTGATTCTGGTTAAAAGAGAAGCGCTCACTGCCACATGTAAACACTTGTCCTGCTGCTACTGTCTTGCACCACGGCACATTTTGGTATAATATCCATGGGGATTAGCAATTGTCCTGATTAGACTGAGCACCTGAGCAGTGCCTGTGTCGTGCCGGTGTTCTCCCAGCCCAGCCCGTCCCGGTGTGAGCATCCATGCAGTGCTGCAAGCCCTGGCAGGGGCTCCTTACCTGAGCAGCTAACATATAGCACATGGGATGTCCTGGCAGCCATGGAGGGAGGCACCAATGCCTGGATGAAGTGTGCGGCCCTTGAAGGGTTTTTTTCTGGGGAGAGGGAGGGATGGGCGCAGGATGCAGCACCAACACCCACTTTGTGCCCCCGGTACAGACAGTCACTGAACAAATTAAGGTATAGAAATAAAACAATTGAGGCTGGGGTTAGGTGGTCAAACCCTCTTTACCATATATTATAAAATTCCATAAAATTATTATACCCATGAAAGTAGCATTATTGCACTGACCAGAGTTTCTGATCAGCCTCCGGTGCTGCTGGGGAGGGGGCTGGACAGGGCGAATGTGATGCATGGAGAGCCAGCTCTGCCTCCCTTAACAACTTATAAAAGAAAACCCTACTGGCTTTAATTTTTACCTCATTCTATAAATGGTAAAGCTGATTTTATCATGAGTGCTGGCTAGATACATCAAACCTCATTTCTGGCCTGTTGGTTTCCTTAATCTGTGAACTCTCATAAAAAATAAAAAAAACCCAGCTAAATGGTATTTATATATATCTGCCTGAAAGTATTTTATATTACATATCACTGTGGCTGAAAGGGAAAGGAAGTTTCTTTGTAAATAGCAGCTGGCTGTTTTGCTTTCTTATGCATTGATATAAATTTCATGAACTCGTTTTCATGCAGCACAAAAAGAACTTGGAGCCGGAACGTGAATAAATTTCCCTTTACATTCAGCATCGCTTCCCCCTGCACATGCAAACAGAAATGCTTTCGGTATTTAAGGTTTCATTTAACACAGTCGTAGTTGGAAGCAGAAAAGACAACATAAAGAAAAGCAGTGGTATGGCAGACACATCACAGTGAACGAGCCTGTAAGCCTTTCTTATTTTGATTTGTAATTTGAGGATAATTCAATTAGACATTTCAAGCAATTTAAACATTCATGCATTGTCCAGCACCAAAGCATGAACTGTTCAGCAGCAAACTAGACCTGACAGCCTTAGCAGGCCGAGTAAAAATCCCAATGTTTAAAATGAAAAGCTTTCACCTAATTGATGCCTACTGGAAAATTAAAAAAAAAAAAAAAAGGGGTACAAGGGGGGACAAGGGGGGTGAGAGAACTACAAACTGCCGAATGAGGCATCTGTGGCTGGGAGCTTCACACCTCATTTGCAGCCATTTGCTTAACAGAATATTGCAAGGCCTGTATGTTCCTTTTAGAGAGAGATTAAAATACAAATGCACCTGATCACCCACCTGCTCCACCTCTCCGACAGTAACTGGAAGGCAGCTGTTTAGGAGCAAAACGGACGGGACCTGCAGCTGCTTATGAAAGCTGGATCCCTCCTGCCGGCGCTCAAAAGCACGGAGGCATCGGAAGGCATCACCTGAAGCCAAGGTCCCGCACCATGGCCACGCAGCAGGAGAAAGTCCTGCCCGGACCTGCGGCCCGCTTGGGACAGCGGGGAGAAGTCGGAGAGCAGGAAACCCCATCACCATGCCCCTGTCACACACGGCCGGGCACCGCACAGCCCCTTGCCCGGCCTCACGTGCGGAGCCTGCAAGGCGTCAGGGGCCGAGCCCGGTGCCCGCTGCCCTGCTCTCCCCGGCTGGCCGCCGGCAGCCAAATCCCTGCGGAGGGTAACCACCGGGTGCATGGCTCTGTGCCCACAAAATGGACATACGGGCTGCTTGGGTGATAACTTGGTGATGTTAAACACCGTGTATAATAATAATGCAAGGGAAAATTTAAAACAAGGATGTTTCAGAGCCTTGTCTGCTTTAAAGGCATTGTCCCTTGTGACCTCTGAATCCAGGGGAAGGAAAGCTATGCGTCTTTTCACCAACAAGCTGCCCTGGAAGCAGAAGGTCACCTATCAACCGGCTGACTGCTTTGACGGGTACAGATTTGGGCTGCTCAAAGTCATTCTTTGGGCAACAACTTTTAGGGGCAGGCAATGAAAGCATCATGAATTGTAAAGTAAAATTTTCTGGCGGGCTACATGCCTTTGGTGTCCCTTCAATGGCTCCTCAGAGAATCTCTGGAGCAGAAAACTCACCGGCAAAACTTTTCAGGAATGTATCACACCTATCCCCTCTTCATTTTAAGCATTATGTGGGACCAAGTTTGGATGGTAAAAACCCAAAATGTACATACAGTACATGTGGATGCCAGATACAGTGGTAATTTTCCTTGAGCCTTTCTATTTGAAGACCCAGTGTCCAGTGTGCTCATAAACTACTCAAGTGTGAACAGTTTGTGCTGAAATTTTCCATGCTGACTATCTGCTGCAAGCTGACCTTTGTATTTGTCTAGGAGTCATAGAAGAACAATTCCGTTGCTTCCAAGAATGATATTTGGGGAAAAGATATTAAAACAAAACCCATCAGTAACTTCTGACTGTTTTATTGTGAATCTCTAATTCCTCAGGTCCTTGGAGGAGGGATTAAATTTGACAAGCAGGTCAATGCTTTTATTGCCACTTACAAGCTTCTGGAAACTCATGGTTTCCCTTCTTTACAGGCCACTTGAACTAGACAGGTAAATCCTCTGCAAAGTCTGTCTATGATCAGGTTGCTCCATCTCTGACACTCCTACTGAAATTAAGACACTGAATTTCAGTCAGTTCTTGTCCAAGAATGAATTAATTCAATATCTGTGAATAAAGTCAAGGGTAGAGCTGAATAAATGCAATTCAACTAATTTGTTTTAAAAACTATAGTTTTGGAAGATCAAAACTATTTGCAAATTCGATTCAAGATTAGCAGTGAATTTTACTCATAAAATATTTGCAATAGTTAGAAATGGAATGGAAAAGACTGAAATGGCAAAAAATTTATTTTGGACATTAAAATATGTCACAGATTCAGACACAGCAGAAAGGTTGAATACCCCAACTCCAGAATGTTTGGGACTGGCCCACCCGGGCACACTGCCGGCTCATGTTCAGCCGGCTGTCGACCAGCACCCCCAGGTCCTTTTCCGCCGGGCAGCTTTCCAGCCACTCTTCCCCAAGGAATGAAGGAAATTTTTGACATCTCCCAGTTGAAACAGGTGATGCTGATCATACATGCAGCTAGAAACAAACCCTCAGCATGAGAAATCCCTCAGACGAATGACCACATGAATCTGCTCTACCTTCCTCTTTCCTGGTACCTTGGGAAGTGCTTAGTCAAAGCTACAATTCAACAGCTATTAAAACATGCCTATTGGGTGTAGGCACACCAATATACACAGGCAGATATACATATACACACGATGCCTGTCTAGAAGTGAGCACCAACTATTTGCAATTTTCCATGAAAATGTGGCGTAAGCTGTTTCAGGGCATCTTTTGAAGAAAACCTTTCTCGCCCCAATCGCAAAGGCACAATTGTTATAATCTGATTCTCCTTTGAAAAATGACAGGGGGGAAACGGACTGGGAGATATCTCTGGGTTTATCCTTCTTCCTAACTTTTTTCAGTACTGATGGTGCACACTGAAGTTACTGAGGCTTTACAGAGATGGAAGAATGTATCTGAGTGAAGAAATTACAGATTCAGCAGCTATGTTGGTTTTTGCCTCATGCCTGCAATATGAATTCGGGTCTCCAAATTGGGTTTTCGGCTGCATTTGAGCAACTCATCGTTTTCAGATTGTGATCTTTCTGACCCACAGCTGTATTGAGGGAGATTGTCCAGGAAGAAAAAAAAATGCAAATTTAGCAAGCAGTTCCCTAGCTGAGGCATCAGACTTTATGGTATCCACAAGGTCACCTGCCAGCTTCACTGCCCCTACTAAAAGCAGTAGAACTACTCCATAGCAATAGGCATGGGAAAAAGCCACAGAAGTTTATTTTAGTAATTGTAATTTCATGTAGGAATTGTGTTGTTAAGATACCACAGAAGATGGAGCACTTTGTAGAATTAAAATCTACCATTTCTGAGGAAAAAAGAAGTCTACTCTGAAATGCTATTTACTGTACAAACAGGAAACTGATCCATCATAAGTTCGAGGGATGCTATAAATTCAACATTCCCTTTAAAAGAGTTTTAACTTACGAAAATGAGTCTTGTGATGAAATATGTACTGTGCTGGCTGCTATATAAACAGTGAGAGACATTCTCTGCCCTGCACCATGTAATCTGAACAGGCTCAACTTTTGCTCTCAGGACCTTGAGGGATATCAATAATATTGCAGCTTCATTTGTCATATGGGAGAAGAGGTTTATTCTCAACCCCTCTGATTGATGAATCCTGACTCACAAAGCCACTGAATACCTGAGGCAGGATTCCTCTCACCTAATTTTAACCAAACTAAAAATTTGGTGTTTAATATATCTAAATTACCTAGAATCTTGTCATCAGTGGAGAAAGACAGCTCCTCCAGATGGCAACCCATCTTACCCTGAAACAAGTACCTGCGCCTGGGGGGCTGAGCAGCCCCAGCCTGTTTGGTTGCACAGGGACAACTGCTGCAATACGGGATGTGGCTCCCAGGGTCTGAATTTATTGATGGTGGGAGGGCAGATGCTGCATGCTGGCATTTCAGCAGGGGGTTATCATCCAGTCCGATGATGTCAGACATGCCCATCCTAACATGGAAACAGTGCAAAATTAAGTAATAATCAATCATCAGAGTAGGAACAGTCCATCCAAAACTGGACATATTCATACAAACTTGTACAGATAATCCAATCTTATTCTGGAAGATGCAGTGGATTAATTAATACAAAACAGGACTTTAGAAAATGTGAAGAAAAACACTCTTGTGTGTGTGTGTGCATGTGCGTGTATGTGCACACATGTGTGCAATTTAATTCAGCCTAAGTGGAAAAATGTTATTCTGAAAATAACAATTCTTGGGCAGGCAATACCTTTGAGGTCACTTGAGCAATCTGGTCAGGCATCTACTGAACGGGACAACTGAAAAGCCTGCAGCGCATCCTCCTCACTCCCCGTTAGCAGCAGCACGTGCGGCACAGGCTGCCACAGCGACTGCAGGGTCGCGGCTGCTCGGAGGCTCAGCTTCCCTCTCTGGAGCCAGAAACCCAAACTGGGACTTCATGGGGGTCTGGAGAGCACACGGGAGAGGAGCCCAGGGTCCCAGCCCAGCTTTCTGGCGATGGAAATGCAGGTTACAAACATATTAAAACATGAAGCCCCCCTCCCCACAACCCATTCTCTTTTTTAGGTTAAGAAAAACTGCAGTGGCCATAGGACACCCTCAAATCTGTTTTTCCTCCTATTTTTGAACAGTTTCTCTTATCAGGGAAAACTACTCAGACACATAAGTGAGGAAGCGAACGCCCTTTGAACTGACTTGCCTCTAGGGCGAGGGGCTGCATCGTCTGTCCAAGCTGGCTGGTCACACGCCGTCGACAAGAATGACTGAGGTGCCCAAAAAGCCAACTCATCCCTTCTGATGACTGCAGTCACCGTCGCCTGAATTCAGCACACATTGCACAGACGTGCCTTTTCTTCAAGGGAACCGAGCAGCTGAAAGCAACATGACACTCCATCAACTTAGGCAAGCTTAAAAACAATCAGCACTGAGTTTGTGTCTATGGGTTTTCAGGGATTTTCTGCCTTGACTTACATTTAATCAGCAGAAATAAGAAAAAAAAAAAAAAAAAACAACCTAAAAAAAAAAGAGAATCTCAAATATACCAGCTACCAATCCACCTTTCCCAGACATTCCAAGCTCTCAAGCCCCATTTACTCCAGGAAAATACACTTATATTCCAGGAATGTTCCTGCTGATGTTATTTGTAGTATGAACAGAATTTTTTAAAATAGCTGTTTCACAATTATTTTTCAAACCTGCTCACTGCTCTCCTGTTTACACAAACAACTTGCCTATGCAAGGGGAAATCTGCTTCAGAACAATTTCTCTTSGTCAGATTAAGTATCAGTACCTCTAGAGTATGCCTGGAAAACTGTGATAATTTAAAACCTTGCTTTGATCTGTATTAATTTCAGTTATAGCTGAATTAAGACAGTGACCTATAAATAATGTGTATGAACCATGAAACAGATCATCAGCTGAGGCTGCAAAGCCTTGATGCTAGACTGGAGAAGGGGATCCCAACTATCAAAGGTGTTGCAGAAGGTATGATGCCCAGCGGATGATGCTGGCTGCTAACGATTAAGGATCTGCTGATGCTGCCAGATCTGAAGAACTGAAGAAGGGAAGCAGAGTTTTGTGGTTAATGCTTTTTATAGGGTGGTGCATTACATGTACTGATTTCAGTGGCTGGGCTCCCATGGACTTGGCTGGTGTAGGATCTGGCTGCTGGTGGGTTCATATTCAGGCTTTCAAGACCAAAGAGAGTGCTATTACATTTTGTGCAGAGTTCTGGGGTTTGAATTAGAGAAGAGGAGGTTTATTGAAACCAAAGTATAAAAGATTTGTCTGAAATTTTCTTTTGCATAAAGGAACACATTTTAAAATTACACTGGAGACAAAAACAGTTATTCCATATTATGTTCTGCACATTTTATCCCATGCTTAATATGCCAGGAGACAGACTAAGGAGATGCACCAGTGATGAGATTCTTATTTGCAGGAGAGGAGAAAAAAATCTTCAGTAACGAAGACAGAATTCACCCATATATCATATGATAGCGATAACCAAACCAATATAAATTAGACGTGACATTTGGATGCTAAAGAATAACCTATATTCCGCATTTGTTGTGATAATACACAGCAACAAACTTGACCCAAAAAAATGCTACATAAGTGCTCAGTGTTATTAATAATAATCATTATTCAGAGAATTCCCAGACGGATTAATTCAAGTTCCTTTCTGCAACAGCTCTGGTCTCCTTTTATTCAGCATGTTCATTTTATTCCCTTCTAATTAAATGTGATTTTCTGAGCAGATGCCTTTATTTTTTTACTCTAATATTTGACTCAGCAGAGCTAAGCAATGGGCATCCCATCCCGCTCGCCGAGTTAGCGCTCCGGCTCGGCCTCGCAGCCCCATGCGCCACGTGCAGCCATCCCTGGAGAATGTCACAGCTCTGGAAATGCACTGAAGGGAAAAGCTGTCGCATTTCGATGAGACCCATGGTGCAGATCATATCCTCCTCTCTGGATTGATGTCAAATGATAATCACAAGGCCAGCCTGTGAGAATCAATCTTATTGGTATGATAAATGCAACAAGTATTGGGTCCTTGAAAATGCAATTTGAAACTATTTTGGAAAAGAAAGGTGTTTCTTCTGGTTCTTCATCCTCTTGCTTCAAAATAATTCAACAAAAAGACAGATTTTTAGCTAAAAGCCACATTTTCAAGCCAAATTTAAAACTCCCCTGTCTGCTTTTATAAATGTAGCTGTAGTCCAATGGACCCCACCTGCATCCACAAACCAGCTGTGGACATTGCCCAGGGGCTCAGGGAGCATCACCAGCTGTATGGAAAGGGAATTTACAAAATTAGGGACCGTGGCAGGAGCTTTTCCCCATGACCCCTGGCAGGCTGGGGGGACCTGTATGAGGCTGTAGAGATGCACTCTCCCGTACCTGCCTGGTGGCAGAAGAGCCTGTGGACAACGTCAGGCTCTGATGGGACGCAGGTACCCAGATGCTCATCTCCAGATACAGCACTGCACGTCATACAAGCATTTGCCTCCTCTTTGCTGGTTACCTACCTGGATCTCATCTCATAGATGGCTGCATTTTTCTGTTTGTTGGTTTTTTTAAGGATAAATGCTTTCTGGATTTAGCTTGTACTTTAAAGCTGTGGACAACAGAAGAATCAAAGCCTCGATTTCTCCCTGGACCAAATGGGTGAAAGAGGCAACAAGCAAATGTCCTCACGCTGAGTTTGCATTAGCCTTCACAGTTCACAGAGAGTACGACTGGTCTCTCTCTTAGCAAGCATCAGTGAATATAGTCTCAAAGTTGAGGTAAACTGAGGCAACTAATTTGGAGACATCAATGTAGGGCCTGCAAAAAGCATTTGCTGGAGTCAGGAGAATTTTTTTCAGTGCCCTGGGGAACCAGAGGTAATTATTTCCATAGGCACCCATCACCTCCCTGAAGGCAAATGTGATTCCTCAGATGGAGCCCCTTCAACTCCCCAGTGGGGACATATACCCTATGCTTACCAGCAGTGGGTGCTGTAGAAAAAGATAAACCAGGCAAAAAGGTAATTTCTCTGATGCCATTTCCCAGTCACTAAGTTCAAATGATGGAGGTAACAGAACTGACACCACTCTTCAAAATTTTATTCTCTTTTGTTTTCTCTTTTCTCTCTTTTGTTCAATATTTTATTTCTTTACTGGTTGATTCTGTTTTCGTGAGTGGGGTTTTTTCCCCATTACATTTTTTTTCCTAACGTCCTGGATACTATCATGATTTATAGCATTTTTTTTTTCTTCACAAAAACCAAGGTACTGAAAGAAAGAACTGTCTTATGGGTAACTTATCAATTTCTGATAAAGAAAAGTCACCCAAGAACAGAAATAATGCGCAGTCTTGCCCCACAAATGATTGCATGCTGCAATCTGTCCCTTCCATAGAATTACACTATTTCAGGCAAAATAGAGCAGCTGCCATAAACCTGCTCCATTCATAGAAATGGGCTGAGATCTTCACCTGGTAAATAGTCGTGTAGTCCCGCTGGAGTCAAGGAAATTCAGTTTTATCGAAAGCAAAGATCCATCCCCTTTGCTCCCTTCACCACAATGCCAGGAAAAAAAGCAGTCCTGTTGTGAGCCGCTATCTGCCTTGCTCCCTCTCCCCATCTGTGTTGGCTGCGGTTGCTCCTGCACAGCACTACGCCCTCCGCCTGAAGCTCGAAGATGGCTTCCAGCCTCCCAGAGCTTTTCATTACCTTATCTCCATTATTTAGACAAACACAGAACGCTTCTCCAGACAGGTTGCAGGGCGCCAGTTTATCTGCATTAATATAATAATGAGCCTTTATCCACAGTATCCAGCCTCTCCTTAAAAATCAATCACTGCCTGATTAATGTTCTGTAAACAGGGGGATCTCCATGCTACAGTACTAGATGTACTGCCCTCCTCATTTGATAACGCTCAGCTGTGTTTCGCTGCTTTGTTTCTTGTTTTGCTCTTCTGACGTCACCTGGCCACTTGCCTTCTTAATGTTTATTGTTAAATAACCAGTTTGAAGAACATTCATGATCTGTTCAATGGGACCTGTGTCACACATTCAAAGGAGTTCAGCTTTAAAGCATTTATCTTGCTTGTTAGGGGCAAAGGGTAGCTGAGATGTCCTGAAGCTGTGACATGTTAATGATAACTGTTACCTTTGTCGCTGTGTTGCCCAAGAAATCTCACCATGGTCAGGATGTCCCAGGGCTAAGCATGATACCATGTAATTACATGGAAAGAGGAAGCCCATAACATTTATTTTATCCTGGAAATAATGTGAAGCTATACTGTAGCAAACCAGTCAAGAGATACAGAGCTTTTTGGGTGATGTACCTATTTTATATGCTTTTTTGAGGATCATTTATTTCTTTTAAATGCCGGATTATAAAAAACTATCAGAGAAAGACAAAGCTGTGTATTTTCCTTATGCTCTGGCTTTCTATAATTTTACAAATTATAGGAGAGCTTTTCAGAAACATAATCCTATAAATGTAGCCATATGTGCAAATAGCATTTCGAATGCCTTCTTCTGGGCGGTCTAGCTGTGCTACTTAGGACAAGATATGCTTTTTATGCTATCTAGAAACCTTGGCAAGAAGGTTTCTTGCATAACAAATCTAATATAGATAGTGAAATAAGATGGAAAATGGCTTCTTTTTGAGCAAAAGACAGGAAAAAGGACCTATAAGAGTCAGTCCCAATTTTATGACTCATCTATTGGAAAAGAAGTTTCATTCATTGCAGAAGGATAATTATCTTCTCCAGCTCGATGTATGAATTTCTATCTAACTACGGACTCTGCTACATCGCAGATGGGCATGTCATGAGAGACGTCCAGTTGTGTTGGGCACTGTGCATACAAATAACAAGAGATATTCTGTCTCAAAGAACTGAACAGATAGCAAAAGCTAGGGGAAATTGAGAAATTTTACTTCCATTTGAAAAGGGAAAAGTGCAGGACACCGTGACCTGCACAAAAAAAAAGCTCACAAGGAGTAGCCCAAAACCCCACGCTTCTTGGGATGCCTGTAGTATCCAGTGAATTGGGGAGGTCTCAGCAAGAGTCTGGGAAGCTGCCTCTGTGTTCAGAGTCTAACCACGTCAGCGTGGCCCTAAATCCCCAGTAACCACCTTTGGGGACAGCGATACTCTGAGCCACAACGACCCATATTCTGTCACTGTCTGTGGTGGAAATTATTGCCTTTTGATGCTGCTTTTTCCTTGGCATTTTTCCTCTTGGAAGTAATGCATTTTTCTTTCAATGGAGAAAGCAGTTCAAAGGCAAGGTATCTTTCCCTAACTTTCCTAAAGAGAAAAAGGAGGTCATATACGCTGTCATTTTCTTGTGACCACATTAAACATCTGCAGACCTTCACAGTTTGCTTGTCCAAACCAGTTAGGACTGGAAGGTTTCTATTTTTCTTTCTAGCTGGGGAGAAAGTTCATAAAACAAAAGGAACATGCCTCAGAGCAGCATTTCAAACAGAAAATTATCTACCCTGAAGATGTGAAAACCCATTTTGCTATATTTATCAGTTTCATAGAAGAGAAAGGTCAAAATGTGAGTTTATTCAGCAAAATCAGCAAAGCCTCGTTAGGCTTCCACTGTCCCAGCTGGCACAAAACTGAAACTGCATCATATGGCTTAATGTTGGCAGGGCTTGGCTTTTTGTTGTATATGAAAATGTTCTATAGAAGGTTTGAGGTGTTGAGACAACAGGGTCAGAAAAATCAGATTAAAATTAACAGTCCGCAACTGTGGAATTAAAAAACAAAACAAAACAAAACAACAAAAAACACCAGGAAAAATTATGCAGAACCACTTCTACTATAGAGAGAGCCAAATCCATTAAGCAAATGAGTTAAGCACCTGATGTTCTGACCTGACATTTTTTCTTCATTTAGGATCTTTCATTCTTCATGCAAGAAGATCTCTCATTATTCTTATCTAAACAAATCTCAATATACAGGCATTCTTCTGCAAACAGTTTGCTGAGAAAATTTTCCGCTAGACAGTCACAATCTGAAATTTGAACAGTGTGAACTATGTGACCTATTACATAAATTCTATTTTCTCTTCTCTTGTGAGCCAATGACCCAGACTTTATAAACAACTTCCTTTATCCCTCCCTCAACGATTAGTTTCACTCCAAAATAAGTTTCCTTTTAAGATTTTTATCTTTAAAAAACAACAAGGAGATGGATGACAGGACACTTTAATGTAAACCCCTGTTCTGTCACGTATTTCTTGTAAGACACGACACGACAAACAAAGCCAGATCCCCAGAAGACATCTGACAGAGCAATCCAAAAGGCAGGGCTTTCGAGCACCTCTCAACTGCCGTCTGGCTTGAGAGGGGATTAAATTTGCAGGCTGCTGGGAGCCCCTCAGTAGAGTAGCTCTGTTCTGGCCACACACATGATTCCATCTGTCCAAGCAGCGCTGAGTGCTAAAACTCATCAGGAATCACAAACTCATCATTTCTTCTGCCCTGATCCAACCGGGATGCACAGGGAGACTCTGGCTTTACAGCCTGGGTTAGAGCACCGACCGTACTCAGTGCCCTGGTCTGGTCAATATTGTGCAAAGTGGGGAGAGAGCAAAGAAAAGAAAGAAATCCCTATGCAACAACACCGGGAAAGGCCACAGACTGGAGGTAAGAGCCAGATTCAAACCTTGGATTAAATCAAATTGACAAAGCAGCTGCTTTATCTGCCAGAGAATTCGGAAACATTGCATCTCCCCATGTCTCACCATGGTGCCTGTACTGCATGCAGGTAGAACCGAAATGAGTTAGGTGTTCAACTAAAATGAGCTAGGTGTTTAACTAAAATGAGCTAGGTGTTTAAATATGGTTTTCACAAATGCTAACTCTGCACCGAGGAAGGCAGATACCTCTAGGAATCATTTAGGTACTGAAGCCCGACAAGCCAGACCAGCAGTGGCCAGTCATTTCTGTTTTGTGGTCACCTGTGGAAAGCTTCCTCTAGAAACATCACACACAAAGACTACTGCAGGTATATACAAGCTTGCTTGTCTTCACCAGCTTTCACAGCTTCCCAAGAAGTAGTCCGTAGGTTCCCAGGGGCCTGGTGTGTTGAAAAGCATTAAGTTAGAGGCTGAAGATGTGCTTGATGTGCTGAAGTGTGTGTGCTTTGAGTGCAGCAGTATACAGAGGTACCTTAGCTAACATTGAGTGAATCGTCATTCAAAGTAAACACCTCCATTTTCATGACAGAGTACAAGTGGGCAAGCAGAGGAGCTTACATGCTTTGACTCCATTCCCTTGCAATAACTCATTCATGCTTCCTTATTTTGTACAAATATTCATATCTTGCAATAGCACATCCATTACCCTTCAGCCCTATCCCATAAAAAAAGCCACCACTGAAGCCAATGGGTACTGACCCACTTTATATGACACCAAGGAAACAAATAGCTATCCTTCCGGATGGCTCTTCCGTACCGCACTTGTAGCACAGCAAGCAGGCAAGCGAGACAAGCCCACGCCGAGCACTGAACTCACATACCTTCATCCCATAAAGAAGGAGAAGAAAACTGAGGAACTGGGCAGGCCAGCAGAATGCAGTGGGGTGGCACCATGTCCACCTCTGAGACCATCACTGTGCCAGACCTTAAAAGGCTTTGCTGCCTCTTCAGCACATTTCTGCTCCTTCCCTCCCCCAGGGAACTTTCTGAGATTTAAAACTTATAAAGTCTTCTAGTCGTGGCAGGAAAAGCAGGTGCATTTCATAGGGTCCCTTTAGCCTCTCTGTGCTGGGATCAGAGGAGCGGAGATGGCTCGTGTCCAGCTTCAAGCTTCCCCTAGGTGAAGTGTATAGCATCCCAGGCAAATTTTCTGGGATGGGTAATTAAATTGTTCCAGCACAGGCTCACATGCCTCCCAGGGCTGGTGCAAAGGGGATTTAGCAGGAAACCAGGAGCACAGTGGGAACTGGGTCTTCCAAGGCCAGAGAGCTTGTTTTCTCATGCTTTTCCTACTCCATCACGCTCTCCAGAAAATGAATGACCAAGCTTGACTTTTAACAATTTAATTTTCTGAGTGTGTTTTGGCATTGATTAAGAAGTTGCCTGTTTTGCACTTTAAGTGATTGTCTCTGAATTGTTACTCTATATACATGTCTGAAAGTGAGGCACCCTGTGACATTTTTGCTAAGCTAATCGGTTCCTGCCACTGAAGCTTAAATATTACTCATCTGCCATGCAAGGCCTGAGGTTGTTCTGCTAAGGAAAACAAGGATAGAAATTGAATCTGAGGAGGAAAAGTTTCCTGCAGGATCAGAATTTGATATAAGCCTGAACCCTTACTAAAATACTTCATTAAAATTAAGAAAATGACATCTTCTATTTTTGTAAGCAGCAATATCTCCCCCCCCCAATTAATTTACTTACATGTCTGGAGGAAAAATGCAGACTGGATTGCCATTATGAGCCAGATTCTGCCATCTCTCCTACATTGAACCCACTCTAGTGCCAACCCAATGTTGAGTTACCGTTACTGATAACTGTAAAAGGATAGCACTGGATTTTGGTCTGGTGTTTGGAAACTTCCCTCTTTCCAGTCCTTTGGGGTGTTTGATGACTACATTTCAAACCTTCAAAGGAGTGAAGAAGTTTGGACTTTTAGCAGAAGTTTCTCCTAACAGCAAATCTGCACGCATTACTCCTCTGGGGGAAGATGGGCTACAGCTCCCTTGCGCAGAAGCGACAATTTAACATACCCGTCTTGTGTCACAGGTAGATATCCTACACTTACCAAGGAGCTACTTCAGGACTATAAATTCCCCTAAAGAGATCAGACGTGCACTGTGTCATGTATGCCCGCTGGTAGTTTGGGGTCTAGAACCTTAGTGATATAAAGCACTGAAGGGATCAGACATCAGAAAATTAAGAGCCATCTCTCTTGAGAAAATACAAATTATTCCAACAGTCTGTCAGGTTATTGCTCATCTCTTCCTCCTTCAGACTTTTTATTGCTAAGACCTTTCCTTCCCAATTTTCCCCTTTGTTTAAATTTAAGAATGTCTCTTTTTCTCTTAACAGGGAGAAATATTTCATCCCAGAAATGTTTATGGGTCACTGACAATGATGCACAATTTGTGTTTTGCTCATTAAGGACTTCCCAGCCAAACTTCAGCTCTTTCCTGTCTATTGCTTCAATTAATCTTCCATTTGGCATTTGCCTGCCTATTAACACTAACAAAATATTGTTATGAAAACATATCAAGTTGCCCTTCTTAGACTATAATCAGTCTTTCTGGCATGAAGTACCATCAGGTTCAATTTGGACTTTAAGTTCACTTCTAAATTTCAAAACATGATGCAATCTGTAAAAGTTCAATAAATTAAACTCTCTGCTCCACCTGCTATGTGAGCTAATCTACTTTTTAATTTAATTTTGATATACCCTCAAAGCCATGTCTCACATCCAGAAAAAGTTGCATCTGAAATGTTTGTTGAGTGGGTAATTTCTCCTCTGTGACTATTGGAATCTACTAAGAATTGTCAAATAAACTTTTGGTTTGGCTTTATTTGTTTTGCTTATAGGTCCGTGTGGAATTTCCTCCACTGGCCCACTGAGACCCCATAGCCACCTCAGATCTCCACCTCTTGGGCCCTTCAAATTTCTTTTGAACCTGCTCACTACCTTTTGTGTATAGATCTTTACACAGAGACTCTGAGGGTGGGCAAGTTCCTTTTACACTTCTCAGAAGGCTTCACAAATGTAAACATGATTTTCTTAAAACTGCCCTGAGGGAGGTCAGCCTTACCACCCTCGCAGTATGATGAAGGACACAGATGCTTTGTCTAAGACTGGTCCCACTCTGGGACAAAGAGGATGGAAGCCAGACCTCTCTTCTCCATGTCCAGTCCCAGGTCATTCCTGTGCAGGCTCATTTAGTTGCTGACAATTACTCAAGTCAATGTAACCACTGTATCTCACTTAATGAATATCACAGATTAAACAAAGTTTGTTTCCTATATGTATATTACATAGCAGGTCTATACAAGTCCCAGATTTAGGTTGTCTCTCAAAAGCATAAAACAGTTGTTTCAGTGCTTCAGGGACCGTTTAAACCTGTGTATGCTGGAATTGAATGTAGCATCAAAGTATATACATTAGAAAATATGACTCTCCATGATGGCAAAGGAGATCAGATAATTTGAGGACAAACAAATTTAATTATGTAAATATTATTTCTTTTATTCCAAATGTTTTGTTCCTAAGCATTAATTTAGAGGGGATTTTAGCTTGGCTAATCCAATAAAGAGTAATGACTTGGAATAAAAACAGCAACAATTACTCCAAGTCCTCTGCTTTCTCTTGTAGTAAGCAGCCTACCCCACCATTAGCTTTTAAGCTTTCAGACACATCCTTTCCATCTCACCCGCTGTTGACATTTCCCAAATGAACCGCCTCTGTGGATAGCACTGTTTCAGCAAACAGTCATTCTCTCCTACCACAGGACATCCTACAGCTGTCTTATCCAGCGAACCTAATCAACCTGCTGGGGAGAGCTGAATTATTACCGATGTAAGACTGATTGAAATTAGTGATTTCCTCCACTTAATCCCAGTGTGAGAAAACGAGACTTTGCATATATAAATACCAAGTTATCTCAAGCAAGTATGGAGCAATAATGACCTGAAATACCTGTGTTGTTCTGTCAGCACTGCATGAATTACTGGAATATTTGGTAAACCAGCTGAATGCTGATTCCAAGTTTGTTTCAGATTGTCATCCTGGGTATAGCTTTGTATATGAATGAGTCATAACAATTACAACTTATTAGGTTTCTTCGGGAAGATCTCAAGGCTCTAGCCCCAACCATCTGCATCCTATAGGAAGAAGTCTTAAATAAGCCTTGGCAGATCTGGCCAAGATCCTTTTTGATTTTCTTTGTGACTGGAGCTGATGCTGAAAGAAGACCCTCCAGGGACAAAGGCATCAGGGATTCCCAGCCTTGGACATGGCACCCTGTCTCAGGAATAGAATAGAATAGAATAGAATAGAATAGAATAGAATAGAATAGAATAGAATAATTTCAGTTGGAAGGGACTTCAGGGCCACAAAAATGATGAGGGGGATGGAACACCTCTCCTAGGAAGAAAGGCTGAGAGAGTTGGGGTTGTTCAGCCTGGACAAGAGAAGGCCTCAGGGAGACCTTATTGTGGCCTTTCAATACTTAAAGGGGGCTTATAAGAAAGATGGGGAGAGACTTTTTAGCAGGGCCTGTTGCGACAGGACAAGGGGGAATGGTTTTAAACTAAAAGAGGGTAGGTTTAGACTAGATATAAGGAAGAAATTTTTTACAATGGGGATGATGAAACACTGGAAGAGGTTGCCCAGAGAGGTGGTAGATGCCCCATCCCTGGAAACATTCAAGGTCAGGCTGGACAGGGCTCTGAGCAACCTGATCTAGTTGAAGATGTCCTTGCCCGTGGCGGGGGGTGGTGGACTAGATGACCTTTATAGGTCCCTCTCAACACAAACTATTCTATGATTCTATTCTGTGATTCTATTCCATGACCATCTAGTCCAACTGCCTGACCACTTCAGGGCTGATGACAAGTTAAAGCATGTTTGCAATGGCAAAAGGAAAAGTACTGTGGAAATCAAGGAACACTGCCAGACTTCAGAACAAGTCCAACACCACCATAACAGTTAGGGAAGGAAACTGCCCAGCCTGCCCGAATGAAGAACTCAGATCCATGGGAGAGACAAGATTCCACCAAAAGTACCCCTTAACCTAAAATTGTTCTGCTGGAGCAGTACTACTGCTGGCCGCAGGTGCCTTGATATATAGGTGCCCACTATCAATAAAACTTACTTCCCTTCCCACATGGGATGAACAACCCGCTGTAAATGAGCCCACACCAGCACAGCTAGGACATGGCTCACTGTTGCAGACAGGCAAGCCTGCAGATGTCCACAGGATGGGAGATCATGGTCCCAGCCAGTGTCCTGATAGCTACAGGGATGCTGCTGTTTACAAGAGCCAAGTCCTCCGAGAGTACTGCGTACGTACAGCAGATGTTTTGGGGTTTTTTTCTAAATCATAAAGACCTTGCTTTTTCACCATGGGTTCATTCTCAGAGAATACTCCTCCTTATGGTTTCTAGACCCTGTAGGCCAGATGGTGAAACTCTGCTCCTGAGGTGGTTTCCTGAACCATTAAACCAGTGGAGAACCATACTCCAATCACCCTATTTGCTCCAAGCAGTGCCTTAGATCACAAGAGACTGTAATGAAGTCATTAGGCCTACTGGAGGAGAAAAGAGCTATTTAAAGTAGATCTAGCACCAGAACTGGACTGAAGTGGAATTTTCCATTTTATACATATGAAAGATTAGGCTGTGACTACGCCATGCTGCTGCAGAATTAGCCATGGATCCAATTATGACTATTCTCCCTTCAGCCTTGTAAAGCTCCCCTTCTGAATTCACAGTCAGCAATAAAGCAGTCGATGTTTATCTAAAAAGCTTATAATGCTTCCCTCTCCCTTGTGTTCCTTGTCAGTTTGTCCTTAGATTGCAAGAAAATATATTGTCTATCCACCCTGGAAGCATTTCCCCAACATCTAGGGAAGACCTTCACACATAGCCAGGTGCTGCTTTTAATGAGTAAAGCTTTTAACTTTCGTTAACTACGGTGTCACTACCAGCAGTGTTGCATGCTGTGATTTAAGGGTAAAACCCAAAAAACCCCACAACAACAGAAAACACTAACAAGAGTGTCAGCTCAGCACAGAGCCTCTCCCTTCCCTGGGCTATCACAGAGCATAAGCCTGCTGAAGGTTACTTCTCTGCCAGTTTTAAATATTGACCTTGATGTCTTGTCCTTTACAATATTATTTAAAATCCATCATCTGCAAACTAAGTTTAAGTCAGAAAACCTAATTAGTAACAGAGACAATGAATAACAAGCTTAAGGGGAGGGAGGAGAGAACCTCTTGCAGGTGGCCGGCTCTTAGCTGAATAATTCTCTGTGCAATGGTCATGCTTCAAAAATTTAATTCTCTGTAATTTCATTTAGGATGGGGAAAACAAAACAAAATGCGCAAAGTGATATAGGATTTCATTTATATTCTGACAGGTACATTCATCTAAAGTTTACCCATAATAGCTGCAGTTATTGTACCTTTCTTCCAAAGCATTTAATGGTGTGAAAAAACTGTCAATAAAAAAAATACAGGACCTACTTGGCATTGCTATTTACTATTTTTATACCAAAAAAAGAAGTCTCCCTACTGTCAGGCTGATTGTATTAATCTGAGATTCCTACAGTCCTTCAGACTTGATTGCTTTTTGATTCTTGTTTAGTAGAAGTGGCGATAAAGAAGCTGAAATCATAATTCCTATTTAGAAGGCAAAGGGGAGGCCACTTCAGTTCTGTGGTGAGTGGCACATTTTGTCGCTTTAATTAAAAAGTTGTTCTGAGAAGCTTAACTTCTTCTGCAGTATTCGGAGCACAAAAAGGATGGTATTTACAGAGACACTTTGGGGATCACCCTTGCAATTTTTCTGAACTATAATGATGTTGTTGCTTAAGCATACTGAGGCAGAGAAGCAGTCATCGAATTTGAAATATTCTTTTTATCTTGAAAAAAATAAATCAGTCCTCTTAATGATGGAAATATATTTTCCTTTATGTAGTTCATAAAGTGCTATCCATCCCTATTAAGGCTCCTAAAGGGAGATTTTCAGCAACAGAACACCCTCTAAAAACAAAAGAGACTTAAGTATCAAGCAGTAATTGAAGGCCTTTAGCCCAGAACTGTAATAATTTTCAAGTGCCTGCTCCCTTTGAGATGAATGCCCAGAAACCTCTAAGGATCAAGGTTTTTATTCCCTGAGAGTGAGCCAAAAGCGAGCATCACTGTACGACCATGAGCCACCACTCTTTTCTGGAGACAGCAATGGCTGACGGATTCATCAGTGTATTATGCAATCCTCCGAGCTAGGCAGACTCCCTTGAGACTCAGTTTTCACTTTTAAGAAATCAATACACTTCACTGGTACTTTCAGCTTTTCATATGAAAACAGCATTGAGAATTAATATTTTACTGAGATTAATCACAGTGGACTAAGGTGGGCATGTAAGATCTGGGTCCGCTTTAGAATCACAGGAGAGCTCAGGGAAGATGCTGTTGGCTTAGAGATATTAAGTTAAATCACATCTAGCTTTTTTATTTGATAACGCCAGGATCCTTCGTGTTGTCTGTGACTATAAGCGCATCTGTTCCTTTTGCAGTGGGATCATGACAAAGCCCCCACTAGCTTTAGATCTAAGCTCAACCCAGACTACACAGATGTATTTGAGGTGCCTGCTATGTTTCCCTCTGCTCTAGGTAC
Organism: Oceanodroma leucorhoa; assembly: GCA_030449065.1. Taxonomy (NCBI): domain Eukaryota; kingdom Metazoa; phylum Chordata; class Aves; order Procellariiformes; genus Oceanodroma; species Oceanodroma leucorhoa. The sequence goes on along the minus strand of JASVER010000027.1, from coordinate 5,163,653 downwards.
CAGCAGAAATATCTCTCTCATGTCAAAAAATAAAATTAGCTGCAAGAGTTAACAAGGGATGTAAATGTCCCAAGGTTCAGTTCCTAATCTCCGAAACTACCCACTACTAGAAAACTGAGTTGCAAGTTAAACTTGTTCTCACCAAATCTTTTGCTACGGGTCAGAGTTGTCCAAACCTACAGTTTTCACCTGCTGAGACACTGAACAGGGAAGGAAAAAGCTCAGTCCCACTCAGTTCTTACAGTGGGATCCTCAAGTCCACCTCCTTAAACAAAAAGGTGGGGGGAAAGTCAGAATCTGTCCTTCTGTCTGCAGATGGCACCTGAGAAGAGAGTGCAGCTGAAGCAACTTCATTTACTTAAAGATAATTACCTAATGAGGGAGGTAATTGCTTTGTAAAAATTACACCCTTAGGGCTAGCAAAAATCAACATGCAGCATATGCAGGCCTTCCTGGAACAAAGCAGCTGATGCCTTCCAAAGGAGGACTTCAAACTTGAAAGCTTGCTGCGTCCTTGTTACTGAACAGGGGCCCAGCTCTCGAGTACTCCAGCCAGTATCTTCAAGAGGGACCCAGATCCCGCTGTTCTGTCAGGCACGTTCGCTCCCCAGTGCCCAGCAATGCCTCCAGCTCTCCCCTCTGCCTTCGCAGGGATATTGGTGGTAACTAACACTAGGTAAATGGGACGGCCTGGGGTCCTCCCGTGAGAGGTCTAAGCATCAGCTGCCACACAGGTAGCAAGGACTTGGTTCAGGCTGCCTAGAAGTACAGTAGAGGCTGTGCCTAAGACATACCTTGGTCTCAGGCCCCTGGGAGAAGTCAGCTTGGGCAAAACTCAGACATATCCTACTACTCCCTCCTTCTCATGATATGCTACCTCCAAGGCCATGCCCTTTGGCCATGGTGAGGATAGGAGCGAATGCCCGTGATGAGAAGCAATGACCTTCTAGTTATGAACCAAGATCTAGTTTAAAGGATTTCCCAGCATCTTCAGATGCCAATTGACCTAGGAGAAGCTGACCCTGTGCTGGTTACATTATCTATGTTGCTTATCTCTAGCTTTTGCTTTGGAACTCTTGTAACACCTCAACTGAACCCTAGTATGTGTGTGCTTTTAAATAACCCCAGCTGCTATCACTTCCCTGAAAAGTAACCTCTGGCTAAAACTTAAGATTCAGGTTCTTCAGTAAGACATTAGCTGGAGAAGTTGCTCAGGGAAGCCTCAGACTGACACAGATCTACCTGCACATCCCAAAGCATGTAATTGTGACCTCTTCCACTCACACCTGGAACAGGGCAGGAACAGCTCCTCCTTGGGTCTTCAAGTCTCTATGGGCCATGCTCTGTGCATTCATGAAGAGGTAAGGGAGACCAAAGTCTTACCAAACCACCTCTTGCTTTGCTGAGTGGTGAGGGAGTAGCATTATGTCATGCTTGGAGATGGTCCATCAATGGAGGCCATAAGGGGGACTGGTTATTTGTCCCCCTCTCCTTTACACATCCTAACTAGCACACACTCAGGAGAGATGCCACAGTACACAGGAAAACACTCTCAAGCCGGGAACAAGCAGAGCCTTGAAACGCTGCTGTGGATTTAACTTCCCAGCCGTGTAATTCTGCTCCACTTTGTGACACTCGAGGCAACATTATTAAATTCCCTACTTCTAATACCCTCACTTGAAGCAAAGCATCTTCAGCAGCCCTAATGTTTGATCTCAGCCTCACAGCTGGGGAAAACTGGCAGCTGTTTTGTGCTTCAAAAGGAACAGAACAATAACCCACTGAGGCTACTTCTGTATGTGGATGGGTGAGTCAGATGAATAATTGGACAATGCAGATCAGTTAAGCCTAATTCAGTTAATAGAATTAATTTGCAAATTAGTACACATTAGGTGAATCAGCTGCAATTCATTTTTGACAGAAATGTTAAAAAATATTAAAGTAGTTACAATGAAACATAGATAAATATTGCTGCTGAAAAAGTTCCGAAGAAGGCAGTTGCAACGTGGAAGTTTTTGTCTCAAACGCTGAGGATGCATAGATTTAAGTTTCATAAAATCCTTGGCGTGGGAAAAATATTTTCTTCCTGGCTTGTATGGCTTTCATCACCCTGACAACTCTTAATGGATCTTAAATAATCATTAGAGATGGGCTGAGAAAGTTCTGACTGGGATCCAGGCATAGATGTTGTTGCGACTGAGGTATGGGTGTCTGGTACAAGGAGAAGGAAAGAAATGGTTTTAAATTTGAAAGCTGACTTAAGAATATCAGTTGGTAAAATGATCTATCTGGCCCTCTCACACTCTTCCTAGGAAAGCTTAGAAACATGTCTGGGCTATTGTTATTGACACACACTTAGAGCAGATGAGCATCTGATATTTGAACCAGCTCAGTGTCTTCAGGGTGGCGACCACTGGGAGGGAAACACCAGTTAGTATTTTAGATGTTATTGAAAGGCTGAAAAATGCTTTGGTCAGGTACAGTTGATAGGATTTCCTGAGCAAAAGTAGAGCTACAGCTACTGGAGCACTAAGATGATTTAGGAAGATGCTGAGCTCTGAGGTGTGTGTGATCAGAGCAAATTGAAGAGGCAAGATGAACACAGGAGAACAAATGTGCCACACACACACCCCTCCATTGTTGGCTTGATTGTGCAATGATGGCAAAACCTGGCAAAACATATCTGTAGGAAGAATATCAAATCATGGCCGCACAAGTTTAGCAGTTTAATCCGACGCCTCCCTGGAATCAGCTAGCACCAGAAAGCCATATTGCTGCGGTGCTTGGTAGCTTCACAGTATCAATCCTTGTTCCTTCTGAGCTATAAATATGAGGTTTGATCCTTAACAGGTATAAAGCATGCCTCTCTGTAGATTTCAGTACATGGCTGGTAGTTTGTACTTGCTTTGGATCTCACTGATCAACACTGTGTACACAGGATTTCCTCAGTAGTGCAAAATGGGCAACAGTTTTAATGAATTATTTATTTCTTTTAATGATGGTCCTTTATATCCTGTTTCACTGACACTTTCCTGCATGGCAAGGATTCACAGGTTTAGAAAAGCTTTTGTAAAGAACGTCACTGCAATCAATTTGACTTCACATGAAAGCCATGGAGCTGCCAGAAAAGCTAACCTGCCTAAAGAAAGGATTACCTATAAAATTTTTTATTCTGTGTGTAAAAGGCATGCTATTGTACCTTTCTGAAAGGATTTAAAATAGTAAAACAGCTGTAACAGTTATGTTGCCCAGCTGCTGAATTATACATCGAGAAAATTGACCTAGCATTACGTTGTGTCTATCAAACTTAGAGCGTCCCGGCTCACAGTCATGGCTTGTCAGGTTTGATGGGGAGCTGGTTAAACGCAATGTCAGGGTGGGGTACCTGGGGTGGTGCACAGAAGGCTGCTCACCACTGGCTGGCAGCCCTGTGGTATCTATCAAACCCAGCAAAATACTGGAAAGTAATTCATGATGTAGACCGCCAGTGATTGAGTCATGGGTTCTGCTTTTCCATGTTAATGCTTCATAACTATGAATGAGAAACCAGCCACCCTTCCCCAGCACTGCCAGCTCTTCACAACCTCCTGCTCCTTGCACACCACACACAGCGATAGCTGAAAGCCCCCCAGTTCCCAGCTGCAGGATTTAGGCACCGCAGCGGCTCACCAGGCTGGCCAGGCCTCATCCTCACGTGGCCGTCCGTTATCTGACCCAAGGCGTTTCCAATGGTGGCCCTGACTGCCCAGCAGCAAGCGCTGGAGGGGCTGATGCCAAGGGTGGATTCAGGTTCTCTGCCTGATCCCTTTGCAGTTGGAGAGGCATCAGGGCACCTTCCCCTCCCTTGGGTGCTATTCTCACTGCTGCCCCTTGATGCTCAGCCTCCAGCTGAAATTGGGCTCAGCAGGGAGAGGCAGAAGTGAATGGAGTAATTCAGAGTTATAAATCATCAGCCAAATGCGGAGCCCTTCCTTTCAAATTTGCATCAAGCCAGACAAACAGCATGTCAACTTTAAGCCAACTGTAATGCTGTTGCCTCCACCTGATTTTAGGCACACTGCTAAGATGAAGACCCACATCATTGACTAAACGGCCCTTGTGCAATTAAGATTCAGATGTGACTGGATAAGTATAGACTTGGGCCCTGCTGAAGAGTCACATTAAGATGCAACAAGAAAAACTGTGGATGAAACTCTCCCAGAGCGCTGTGCAGCTGGGGGAACAGCACAGGAACCTTTGCTACAGAGCTCTTTTTCAGAACTGCTGGCAAAGACTAAACAGCCCTGGGCTCTGGTAATCTTCAACCAGCTTGAAAGGAGGCCGTGTAGGCCAGAGTTCAGAGAGATCCTCGGGCCCAGAACGTTCATCAGTCCTAGAGCACATCGAGTCCTGTCATAGCATGAAAAGCAGAGCCAGAAAACTGACTGTGTGTTTGTAGGGCCTTTGACCCTGCCGCAGTTCTAATGAGATGTCACAGAAATGTTACATATAAGATAAGGCACGTATGTAGATAGTAACTGATGTGCTGCAAAAGCCTTTTGTTTGTGCGGTCCTGCGCGTAGCTGAGACAGCGGCTTTCCCGGTAGGCGGGAGGAAAGCGCCCCGAGATGCCCGGCGCAGATGTGACCTCGCCTTCAGGACACCGAGTTACGTAATTCGGCGGTTCGACGAACCACGGCCGGTGTGGGGTTTTAACCGCCCCTTCATCCAAAGTGCCCCGTCTTGTTGAAAATGTCACAGTTCAGCACACAGTAAATTGATTCTTTTACCAGGCCAGGCCTGGTAACAGGCATTGGTTTAAGCAGCTTATCACAACAGATCCTGAACGGCAGCTCTGTATGATCAGACAGAGGACGGATTCTGCTCCGGTGACACATCCCCAGAGACACAGCCGTGCTGGGAGCGTGGCGGAGCGGGAGGATCRGCCTCTGCTATTTGGTAGCCTTTTCAGGGAACTCCAACTGTTGTTTACTTCCTAATCTTCCTACAGAATGTAAAAAATTGCTGCTCTGGGCTATTTCAGAGAGATAATGTGAGTGACTCACTTGAGTTGTATATTGACCTCAGGCACCGTAAAGATATATTTTACAGTGCTTTTAAAAACAATTAATGCAGATATCTGTACTTCTGAAGATGCCTAGGGTGCACTTCAAGATTTTCATGATGCGTTAAACCACGCACACCTGGTCAAGCCCCGTGTTATTTGTTATTATTAGTCAACACATCCCTAATCATCGGTCATACTCCCTTCCAGGCTGCTTCTCTATGCTAAAGCAGCTTCTCAATTCATATTTACAGCCTCCGTTTGCCTACATATAACGGTTCTATAAGGAGCATATTAATTATAATTGGTGACAGATGCATACTAAACCCTATGTTCAGGTATGGAAGTGGGTTCTGTGACCAGCTTTTATCTCTAAACCCTGAGATGAAACCAGATCTAAATTCTCACAAAGTCTTAAAGTGTTTAGTTATGGACCTGGATTCAGCAGGTCTGGTTTTGGCTTCAAACTACCCACCAATATATTTGCTTTTTTTTTGTTGTTTTGCCAGTCAGAATACTAGACGCTTTCAGGCAGAGATTTTGCTAGGCAGGGAAAGCGCTTGTGCCATGTTGCCTACATTCATTATCCACTGAGTGAGATGCCTGATCATGGCTTCTACTTTCTAGAAGTGACTTTTAAAGACAAATTTTCTCAGGCTCTGCTCTTCCCTGCAAATCATCTGTCTTCATCCTTTAAGTTTCCACAATCCCCATTATACCCATCTGAGCTCACCTCGTATTCCCTCCCTCTCATTGCCTTTCGGTTGTCTTTCAGATTCACCAGGTCACAGCAGGCCAAAATACAGGAATCTCTCCTACATGTCCTGCTTTCAGGGGCCCAATAGCACTTCCATTTCACCCCAGACCCCACAATAAGTGAACCTGGGCCCTATTTATGTGGTTAGCCAGAAAAGTTATCATCGTCTGTATTGCAAACACAATCATGAAGAAGACACAGTCCAGGAATGGAAGGAGTCAGTCCCACTGAAATCACAGCCCACAGCTCCTTTTTGCCTGAAGGCCAAAGTTACAACCGCCTACCACATAGTCAGTTTTGCACTGCAGTCCTGCGAGGGAGTGACGGACAGGTTCGATGCACAAAGGGCCTGAGGTGATGTGACAGGAAGGGATCACAAAATCAACAAAATGGGGCTCAACTGGGATCACCACCAGCATTTTGCATGTCAGCAAGGAAGCACCTACAGGGCGCTATTATGGAGAAATCCCCAAAACCCTTTCCAGGAAATCAACATGCTGGGGGGCCTCTCTGAAGTGCCCGTACATTAATGCACACAGCATGGGGAGTAAGCGTGATGAGTGAGGGATCTGTGTGCAGCTGCAGGGCTACAGCCTCGTTGGGATCACAGAGACGTGGTGGGACGGTTCCCATGACTGGAGTGTTGCAATGGAGGGATACAGGCTCTTTATCAAGGACAGGCTGGGAAGACAAGGAGGGGGGGTTGTCCTTTCTGTGGGAGAGCAGCTGGAGTGCACGGAGCTCTGTCTGGGGGTAGATGAGGAGCCAACTGGGAGCTTATGGGTAAGGATTAAAGAGAAGACAGGTAGGGTTGACATTGCGCTGGATGTCTGCTATAGATCACTTGACCAGGAAGAACAGACAGATAGGAGCATCCTCACATTCGCAGGCCCTGGTCCTCATGGAGAACTTCAGCCACCCGTCCACTACTGGAGAGACAACACAGCAGAGCATAAGCAATCCAGGAGGTTCGTGGATTACATCAATGACAACTTCCTCACCCAAGTGACAGAGGAGCCCATGAGGACTGGTGCTCTGCTGGATCTCAGACTGACAAACAAGAAGGGGCTTGTTAGGGATATGAAGGTCAAAGGCAGCCTTGGCTGCAGTGACCATGAGATGGTGGAGTTCAGGATCCTGAGGGGAGGAAGCAGGGTAAAAAGCAAGCACACAACCTCGACTTCAGGACAGCAGAATTTAGCATCTTCAAAGATCTGCTCAGAAGAGGCCCACGGGATAAGGACCTGGAGAAAAGACGGACCCAAGAAAGCTGGTTAATATTAAAGGACAACCTCCTCCAAGCTCAAGAGCAGTCCACCCCAGTGAGTTAGAAGTTAGGCAAAAAAAGCCAGGAGACCTGTGTGGATGAGCAATGAGCTCCTGGCCAAACTCAAACACAAAAAGGAAGCATATAGAGGGTGGAAGCAAGGATGTGTATCCTGGGAGGAATGCAGAGACATTGTCCAATCATCCAGGGATGAGGTCAGGAAAGCTAAAGCCCAGCAGGATTTGAACTATGAAAATCTAGGAAGAAGCCCTCCCTTATCAATGCATGCAGGTCTGTGCAATCTCAATTCAGCATGACAAAAATCAGTGCCTGAAACACTAAGAAATTATCATCTGGTGGATCTCTTAATAATCTTCACAGCAAGACAGAAATGTTTTCCAGAAACTCAAAAACTCTGCTTAGTCACATGCAAGTCACTCACCTCAAGCAAATACAAGCAAGACTAGTTACAGTTAAATCTTAGATTTTCTTTCGGGTACACCAGTCCTGTTTAAGCTTAGACTACATTAATATGATAATCTGGGAAGGAAGGAAAGCCAAATTAGTTTCTCTCCACTGAAAACACGAAAGGGGCATCTTATAAGCAAGCTAGCACACGCTTTACTGTCTTTTGTTTGCTTGGTTGGTTAGTTTTTTTGTTTTGGTGGTGTTTTTTTTAAAGCATAATGGTACTTTAACAGCATATGTGCAAACATTTCCACTTTTTCTTTGGTAAATGCACTGAGGAAAGATTGACTCTCCACAAAAACTGAAATTCTTTACAGGTATGCCTTTCCACGTCCATGCAATCAAAGGAGGAAAAATGTTGATTCTGAGAGTGGTAATAAAGACTATGAATTTAATAGCATTCTAATACACAACTTAGACGTGTGTTTGTTATTCTTCTAATCAGTGCATTACAGGAATAAATACAGAAAATACAACTGTGATTGCACAGATTTAAGTATTAATTACAAGAGGTGGTAAATCACAGTGCTCTCAAGATTTTATGTAAAATCCACTGAATTGAGTCTCCTTAGATTCCAGTGGGCTTTGGCTGAGTCCCTTAATGATATTAAAATCCATCTGTTATTAAACATCATGTTTAATACAATAGTATGCAAATGCTGTGATTTGTAAATATCATTATGCAAAAGTTCAGGTCCACTCATGCTCCTCTTTAAGTCTGCAACATAATTTCACTAGACATCAATAAGAATAGTTCTGGGATATCCATTTTTAATTGCACTGTATACAAATATTGACAGAAGAATACAATACAGTAGTCACAAAATTAAAGAAGCTTCTATGAAACTTACAAAGAAGAGCAGCACAGAATCAATGAAGTAAAAGCAATATTTCAAAACATAATAAATCAGACTTGGCAGTTTTGGAAAACAGTACTGAAGAAAAAGACAAATGAATTGGCACAGTTTAACAACCTAATTTCTAAGTGCACTTCATAGTAACTCTCCTTACAAGCTGTTGTTTTCCCAGAAGATGACGACAAAAAGCCTCATTAGAACATCACTGTTTTATAGTGACAGGTTTTATTGCATTGCCAGCTGTGAATCTAAAAAAAAAAAAAGACACCCCCCAAAAAAAACTCCTATAAAGGTTCCTAAAAACCCTGTTTTCTTTTGTTATCGTCAAAAAATAGCAACATAGCACACTTCCATATGTTTGTGAATACCCACAATTCTATTTTTAAAAAAAATAGAAGTTAAAGAAAAGTTATTTTTGTCTTAGCTTCAAAAATAATGTAAAGAAACATTTAAGAACAAGATATTTCAATGATCAGAGAGATATGTACAACGTGATACATTTGAGCCCAATCCTGCAAATACATGTTCATGAATGCAGACTTGAGAACCTCTTGATCCTGAGTAAGTGTAATTAAAGACTGGCAGGATCAGGCTCTTAGCTTCACCCATTATAAGCTTTTCCATAACCTGTCCTAGGCTAAAAAGTATAGATACAGTATATATTCTGTATACTGATTTATACAAAAAGGTCTTTTACAGCTCTAACCCTGTTATTGCTAGGCTAAAAATGAACATTTGGAACAAGTTACATGAATCATAAAGGATAAAATTGAGATGCAGCTTCTGACGACTGAATTTCCACTTGAGCCATTTTAAATTGGGTACACTGTAGCCATTTGCGGAGCACAGATGAGCTGTTGTTCATTTGTCCTGACCCCTGTAACATCCTTAGGCTGTGATGGTTGACATTGCTCTGGATGGCTTGGAGGCGTAGCTGGAGTCCAGCAGATAAATGCTGTTGAAATAATGCAAAACATTCAGTTTCTTTCCTTTAATACATAAATACAGCACTGTGAAAGGTACTGGTTGTTGGCCAGAGAAAGTTCCTCCACTGCCCCAATGTCACATTTCTTTCTTCCACAACCTGCACTGTAGTGTTGCCATGAAAAGCAAGTGTGCTTACAGAAACAACTCCATACTGAGACCAACTCCAACACTTTTATTCTCATCACCAAAATTCTCTTGACTGACAAACCACACTGATCCACCTTGCTCTCTCTTACAAACACGGCCAGCTGGTACAGTTTTACCCAAGCAAGCAGGCCCACAGTATCTCCTACAGAACCAAAATCCATCTCCTGGGTCAAGAGTCCCAATCCTGCTTTGTCAGGGGACCCTCAAGCCTAAGACGTCAAGAAAACCACAGCTCAGGAACAACCAATCTCTATAAACAGGGAGGAAAGGCCCTGCTGCAGAACCTGGTTAGAGGAAAGTGTTTCAGAAGGGAAAGGGAGAGCAGTACTGATTACAGGACAAGTATCTTAGCTGATGATGCTCTGTGTATGCTCACACCTGAGACCTTCAGCATTGAGCCATCCAGTGCGTCTGGATACACTACAATGATCTATTTTCAGAGAGTTTGGAGACCACATCTAGTGATCTTATTTCCAGAATTTACAGAAATGTATAACACTAAAAATAAAAGGATAAGGTACTAGAAACAACTTACCTTTAGATTTGACTGTATCATTGGCAACCACATTGGTATGAGCTGTAAGAAGAGAGGTATATTTTGTTATTATACAAGGGACTGTAAACATGCTCCAGTTACTGTGAGACACAAAAGGGTATCTCTAATGCATTTACCTGTCTGAATGGACATAGCCTGAACCACAAATCTGAAAATGTGGTTATTTTTAAATGATGCATATGTTTGGGGGCAGGTAACTCTCAGAGGTGAAGAAGCCAGCTTCCCTTGTTTTTAGCTTGATGAATCACCAGTAGCAATTACTGATATCCTATTTAAGGCAATGATGAGAGTACAGAATAAAAACTTGTTAAAGGAAATTGCTTCTTATTTTCCTTGTGAGGGTGTTTCTGTATGTGCAGGTGAGCAATACTGGAATAAATACAGTAAACATTCTGCATGGCGAGGTATACATCAAGAACTGAAAAAACATGCAGCAGAAGTTCCTAATAATAGGCCAAATATTTAAATGGTAACCAGCATTTTATAAGCCACTAGTCACATCAGTGCTTCACTTCAGAATGTGACCTGTAGGCCTGGGAGCACAGGTAAAAACCTCTAACTATCCAGAACGACAAGGCGAGGAGGTCTGCAAATCTGTCACCCATGATTGGATTGCTATGTATTTCAGTCTCCTGCTCTTCAGAGAACTTTTATTTCTGAGTATGTATAACATGACAAGCTTATGGAAGACAGAGAGGCATTTCTAGCAAAAGTATTCATGCTCTCCAATATTAATTTAACCACTGAGGTTATTGTTCTAAAATGTCCCTCCAAATGGCATTAAAATTTGCAATTTGCCAATTATGGTACCAGGAGCTGCAAGTTAAACCTAATCACTATCGACAACATTAGATAAAGTGATGTTTCCCTTGTGCAAGGAATGATAATTGTTTCAATTTCAGTGCTGTTTTGCTGGAGAATCATATGCCGCTCTGTCAGGACTGATTACTTAGTCTACCACATGAAGAACCATATTCAAACCTCAGCATTTACAGACAGATGAATGCCAAAACAGCTGGAATGCAGCCAGATGCAGCAGACATGCGAGTTCTCTACATCCTTCTGTGGGCTCTCACACTAATGAAGTGCTTAATAAGATTCCGTGACCGCAAGTTCTGATGTGTTTTTTGGAGAGGAGGGAACAGGTAAGCATACTGAGAAGCCACGCTCCATGCCCCACTGCCATCAACAAAGTGTCACTGCAAATTTCATCCAGCATTAATTAAGTTGCTATGGAGCTAGCTACTGGTGATAGGACTGGTGTCAGAAATATGTCAAGCAAGGAGGGAAGCTAGGCAGAAAACTCAGGGTACCCCTCTGCATCTGAACCAATTCACTGGATATCCTTTACAGTCAGCTGAGAGAATCAAGCACTTCTCACATCCAGTTCATCTTGTCCCAAAGCAGGTATCTAAAATAGATCAAGATGAATCATGTCCAAAAATACCTGTTTATCTCCACTGACTATAAAGGGCACTCACGGAAACAAGCTTATATTGATACCTATAGTGTAGACATCTAAGGTTAGATACAGATCATTGTCCTCCAGCGTCACTTCTGTCTTCCAGGGTCTGGACACATATAGTAAAATGAAGCATTCTGCTGCAGGCACAAGCAAGCAAACCCTCCACTCCTACAGCTGCCAGTTAGATAAATGACACAAGAAGACATTCTTATTGAAGCACTTGAGTTTTATTACCTAATCATCAGCCAGCCTTTTCTTCACAAAGGATGAATACATAAAGCTAGTTAAAAAGAACAGCTGGAAGAACAGACTGCTGTCAGACACTGTCAATTTTTTGGAGTTTATATTTTCAACAGAATTATGTTGATTCCAGTACAAGTTTTAATGGAAACCAGGGTTGGTCACTGTGCTTTTCTGGCTCCCCAACTCTGCTGCCTGCCCAGTTCTCTAGAATTCTACCCAGCAGCTGCTGGAGCTGCCTAAAACCCCTAGGTCTCTGGAAAAGACATTGTGGTTTGCTGAGCTGCTCCCTTCACTACTGTAAGGTCCCACCGTCCTCAGACATACATCTGATGGTCAGACAGAGAGCTGTGATCAGCAAGGAGCTGCTCTCCATCATCAATGGCTGTCCTGGGATGGCTAGTTTCCCAGTTCCTTTGACACAGAAAAACAGGAGGAAAGCTGAACACTTTCATTTCAGCCCTCCTAAAGCAGAATGCTTCCTTGAGGAAAAAAAATATAATTAATTAAATATATATGTGGGTATGTGTGCATCTGCGTAAAGTGTGTGTATATATATCTCTCTGACTCCAACTTAGAAAGAAAAATAAATACATAACATTTGAAATGTTTTCACAGGAAAGAAACTTTGTTTTCCTCACCAGATTGGTAAACATAGACTAATATCAGATCCAAAAAATATCCTCGGAGAATACAGGGAATGGCTGAAAGGCTATAGGAAGCAATCAAGACATGTCTCAGTGCTATCAGTGTGAGTTTAATTTAGTGGCAAAGGCCAACACAGTATCAGGAGGAGGAAACCTCACAGCACCAACATAAGGAGGAGATGAAGGAGTGCTTATCTGAGACATAAAGCAAGCTCTTCTTTCAGTGAAGGAGAGTGGAATTGTTTACATCTTCTCTTTCTCTCTTGTTTTAGGACACATTTTCCTCTCACTTGTCACACAGAAAATGGACACCTAAGATACCCATCCCATAAACCGCCTGGCATCATGTGACATGGACCACCTTCTCATTGTGGTGCATTAAAAATGTATGTGTGTTGAGTCATGCAATGACTTCATTAACAAATGACGTTTTTGCAGCACCTGATTCCTTAGGTGGAATAAAAGACACTGCAGTAAATATAATTATATTAATGATAAATGGTCAGGATTTATCAGTGCTACTGTGCTCAGCTCCAAGAAGAAGTCATTGGGAATTATTAATTTTGCTGAATGAATCTCTGAAAGAGTGTTAAGAATGTTCTGTTTAAAAAAAAAATCTCTCACTACACTATGCTCTTTCCTTCAGTGAAAACTAAACCTTGTTTGAAAGGCTTATATCTAAAATAAAAGAAAAAAAAAAGCTTTAAAGCACAAGATAAAATTGTTTCATTATCAAAGGCAAGGCAATAAAAATAGAATAAAACAAGCTACCAAAAAAACTGCACAGTCAACTAATATTCAAAGAATTGTCATGCTTGCAGACTTCTGATGTAGGAGTAACAAAGTTCATATCTTCTTCACAGCCACTGAAGAAGAGACAGTCTCAAAGTTGATTTTTTTTTTAATTATAGATGCCACTCACTTACTGGTTCCTTTGTGAATAAGCTTTACACTTCTGCCTCTTTGAAGGACTTCAAACATACAGTAAGTCTTCCCCCAAATCATGATACTTACTTTTAAGATCTATAATAAATATTTTTACAATTAGTTAGTTTTGAAAAAAATTAGTAACCTGGGACTACGAATCCTCCTGCAGGATTTCACTATAGGGCTAAGTAAAGGGGATTTGGTCACCCAGATTCTTCTCTTCCATCTCCCATCCACTGAACATGAAAGAAAGGTTAGCACCTAAACTCTGAATTTCACAGGTTTATGAGCTTGATTTTGTAGTAACAACAATGTCCTTTTAACCTGATTTAGCATATTATTGATATATACTCTCAGATATAACCCCTGAAAGCATTCATTTGAATTGTGACAGGAATTTGGCCCTAAAGGCCTCTCTTTTAACAGCTTTAAAGCCATTCTWCATCCTTGTCAAATTCTGGACATCCTGGACTGGCTGAAAGAGAAGCCCATATGTCTTCCAGGGACAGCCATGATCACTTTACCATCCCATAGTGACTGAGCTTCTGTGGTGAATCAAGTCATTACTGACTATAAATCTGTATTTTCACAATGAGTGTGAATACTTTCATGCCAGTTGACATCAACACCTTCAATTTTAGCTATTTTATTTTCAATTCCTGCTTGACCATAAAAGACTGGAGTAAAAAAACAGTCAGAAGTTTCCTTTATGGCAACAGAACAACTACATAAACCAACGTATTTCAGTTAGATTCAGAGTGTGTTTAACTACTTGATTTGTTGATATTTTGTGTGAAAACTCCCTTCAGAATAATGCAATGTAAAAAAGGCTAGTAAAATCGATTTATGCTTGTGAGGCTACCCCAAACCTTTGGGAATCTGTTCTGAAAATGCTGTGGTGACCCACAGGAGACTGATTTCCAAAAAAATAATTTTACATGAATGGAGCATGCAGGATTTGATTCTCTATCCAAAGAATACCCTGTTACACATCCTCGGGGAAGAAGATTCACTATCAAATAATATTTGACTAAGTAAGTAAGTCAGACACGTAGGCATATAATAACAAGAAAACCACTGTGGCACAAAGTTTTTGTTATCAGCCTAAAAGAATGTGAGGATCAGAACAGTGAGGTGATCTGCAAAGGACCTATGATGATTAAAAGTTACAGAACGGCTGAAAATTCAGACAGTACCTAGAGGTTCTCGAAGTCAGTGACACCAGTTGAGTCTATTACAGGACTAAGACCATTGCAACAATGGAAGGAGGAAGTAGATCAGAAGTTCATTTAAAAAAAAAAAAATCAGGAGAACTTGGATTTGAGATTATGGTCTGGTCTTACTTTGTACCAGAGTTTTTACTTTTTTGTTATGCTCTACTAGGTTTTATTTCTGCATCAGCATTCAACCTCAGCTTCTTCCACTTTCTTTTTTTGAGTGGGAGGGGAAGTAGAGGACAGTAAGTCTAGAAATCACAGTAGGTAGGCAACATCATTAACTAAATATTCATGGTGTGGTATGCCTACCTTTACAAAGATAGTAGAGTTGCATTCCTGTAAAGCCTCCATTAAACTAATCACATGCAGGCACACCATTTCCACCATCTTGAAAAAAAAAATCAAGCATAAAAACAAATTAGCGTCCAGCATAACAGTGTTGTAAGCTAAGCCAACAGTCTCTAAAAGGAATCTTCCTGTATCTGCTTGGCAGTTATACTGAATCACTAGATGTGCATTTATTAACCACTGACATATAAGATTAAAAGTATTACATGAGCACATAAGGGACATTTTTCTTTATTTAGTTTTCCCCTGATGTGGCAACACCTATCTGTTAAATATTTCAAAGTGCTTGATGTATTTTAATTCATATCACACATCAAAACAAGTTGCCTTCAGCTTTGTTCTTTTCAGACATCATAAATCCTTTTACATGCCTTTGCTGTGTAGTTCTCATCAATCAGTGTGTCAGAAATTTATATTTTTATTTACTGAATCTTTGAAAATTAACATACCCACAAAAAACATCTTTTTTTCCTCCATCAAAAGACAATTTATTGTTCTGAACTGGCAGCTAGTCCATAATTCTTCCATTTTGTACCATGAATTATGACAGATGCAAATATCAGTTGTTTGATAGTAGACAGCATTTTATGTTTTATATTGTGTAAATTCATAGGTGCAAGACAAATACCCTGAGCCAGCAGTGAGTATTTACAGTGCCTGTCTGAACTATGCGTAAATTCCCCTCGATAATAATAAACTTAGCTTTTATGTAGTGCTTTTCATCTTCAAAGTGCTTTACAAACACTAAATAATTAACCTCACAACACCCCTGTGAGACAGGCAAGTATTATTATCTACATTTCACAGAGCAATAGCTGAGGCAGAATGTTTAATAACTTGCACTAAAGCCACATAATGAGATACTTTCAGAATAAGGATTGGAACTTGGGACTTGCAGGTCATATTCTTGTCCTAAGGCTTGACTAACTTGTCTGACCAAACAACTGGCTAGTTAGAAGTTATGCACATTTCCCATTCATTCAAATGGAGCTTCATGAACTACTGTTCCCAACAGTGGCCTGTCAACCACAGGGACCTCGCTAGATGTCAGAGGCTAAAATATCATTTAAAGACAGCTTTAGGTGGGTCCTTGGCTGATACGGGCAAGACACAAGGGAATAATAGCTGGTTCAAAGACATTCAAGTGCAGCCCATGCAATTACAATTGAAAGGGCAAAGGTCCATACCTGCCTGAGGTGGAAGATGTTTCACATGGGGAAAGGTGAATTACATAAAATAAATTCCACATAGATAGCAGGTCTCCATTTAAAAAAGAAAAAACCCCAACCAAACAAAGAATGAAAATCCCAAACCTTAAGAGCACCTGACTTAGAGGACTGGGCCATGTATAAAGAATCTTTCTCACTCAAAGCTAATATCAGGTTCTCCAGAGCCAGAGCTACTAGTTACCATCTCAGTTAAGTTAAAAAGTTTTGACAAGTCATGACAGACTTGTCATGACTTTCTGGGAAGTGGGAAACACAGTACGTATTGCCCATCAGAAACAAGCTCTCAACCCTAAGCCTGCAGGTACAGAGAATCATTAGTCAATGGGAAGCAAAGGTAGCACCTATGAGAAGGCTGCTGGAACCCCTCTGGGTTCTTATTGTACAAAGCTGCTCCAATAGCAGTGAGTAGTTGAGTT
The DNA here is from genome assembly GCA_030449065.1 of Oceanodroma leucorhoa. Taxonomy (NCBI): domain Eukaryota; kingdom Metazoa; phylum Chordata; class Aves; order Procellariiformes; genus Oceanodroma; species Oceanodroma leucorhoa. The sequence continues at coordinate 5,147,081 of JASVER010000027.1, read as the reverse complement.
AAATAAGTGTTTAAATGTTATTTCCAAAAAATGGTCTGGACAATTTCTGGACAGAGTGAACATTTCCCTTTCAAACCTTGTCTCTAGAGATACCTCCTTCAAATCATTCATTACTCAAAAATGTTTCCAGAGGTATTTATATAGCTTATTTCTGATGAGTAACCAATGGGTTATGAGTGGTCAAGTGTCAGCATTTGTGTATTTTTTCACCATCACATGGTAAAAAATGTTCAAATGGATATTCACAGAATTATTCTAAAACACTTAGTTGTTCCTGTAACACAGAGTCAGATGAAACAATAGGACCTCTGTGAAGAGTAGGAAGATATATAAAATGAGACCTGATGCAGGGAACCCTTAATCCAACAAGCAACAACTCTAGCTCTTGATTCTGTTTCAGGCAGATCCTGGCTAGATCCTGTTTCAGGCCCGCTGCGAGGTTAAACCACTACTAATTAGCTTTCCCCTTAATTTCTCAAAAGCATCAAAGTTGCTTTATGATGTTATTCATAGTCCGACATATTCCACTGAAACATTGAAACAAAGCCAAGCCCTCCGAGTTTAATCTGTACTAAATGCGTACACAGCACCTGACTCACCACTTTGTTATGTGCCATTAGCTGTAGGATGCTAGGTGTCACTCGGCTCCAGAACTCCAGGGCTGTAAGGATTGCTGTAAAGCTAAATTCATTCTGATTCTGGACTGTCGGAGCTACTGCTGTTTGTTCACAATACACTGTCCAGAGCTGAGCAAATATAAATGCATGGAAGAGGGAACACATGTGCAGAACAGATGTCTGTAGAAACAGAAAATAGAGGAAAATGATTATTTAAATAAGTGTATCAGGATACAGTGCAGAGGCTTTCATCAAAGCACTCCTCTGTCATGCATCCCACTGTACAGTCTTGCCCCTCACTTTCCCAGGTTTCTCTCACATTGGGAACTAGTAAGTCAAGTACACTTGATAACATCTTCTCCACGTTTAAAAACACTTTTTATATTTACAAACTAAAAACTGCATTTGCAAACGCACACTCCCATGCAATCTTAGTGTATGGCATTAAGGTCAGTCCCTTTAAAGAGAAGGTTCGTTTTGCAGAACTGCTACTCAGGACTAGTTCTGAGACTTTCTTGATGGAAAACTCCACCGCAATCTGTAGAAGGTCTGGAAGCTCTGGCATGTATGACTGCGTTTCAAAGATGCTGCTGGGGTAAGTCATTCGGATTCTGATCACCTGAAAAGAAGGCTACTGTACAAAATACATCATCTTACATCTGTTCTGTTAATCTGTCATCCATTTCTACCTTGCTGGGACAGAACTGCTCACAGTGAAGGAAAGTAAGTTTTGAAAACCTAGCAGAGAATTCATTTTGCATACTCAAAAGAGCATGGCTCTTTGCTAATATGTATTATACATCACAGTGTCTGAGCCTCCAGGAGTGCTGGACATTAACTACTTCACTGCGGGAAAGATGCTTCTGGTCAGAGATGTTTTCTCAGTTTGCAAGTGCAACAGTGATTCATGCTCTGTGCAGTATGACTGCACCAAACATTGCAATAGTTGCTTGGTAACTGGAAAGAGGTATTTGAAAGAGCAAAAAAAGGCCAAAGAAATTAATGGGAAGCACCAGTGTCTTGGCCGGGTGAGGGGAAAGAAAGGGGGATTTTACGTACAAGATAAATGTGTGATCATTCTGCTTCTGTTGCTAATAAAAACCTGATTGGTGTCAGAGTGCTGCTGTATCTGTGTTAAGCTACTGTCACAAATGGCTTATGATTTGCAATAACTCTTCTTGTCCAGAGCACCTTGAGAAAAAAGTTGTGCTTGAACCATCACTGTTTGTAACTAACTTTTGATCATAACATTATTTATAGGTTATCCAATTCTACTATACAGCTAGAATAAATAACTTCCTAGAGATTTGCTACAGAGATGGTCATTGCTAAAGCTTCAGTTTGGAATTCAGTTTTTCCTTCCTCACTCCTGTGCTGAGATATCTTGAAATAGTTGAATCTCAAACTTAATTGTAGTGATTTCATCACCAGTTTTCTATGCATGAAGAGGCAGCTATACAAGAAAAACTACAGAGATTTCTTTCCCTAGATCCCAAGTTTTAGTAAGGTTTTAGCCCTCCTTTTTTCTTAGGAAGAAATAAATGTTTGCAATAATAAGGCCAATATATAATGCATCTCCACTTAAAACACAGAATCCCTTACCTTTGATTGCTCTGGAAACCCAATCAGAATAACAATAAGGTGGTCAGCAATTTGTGAACCCGCATCCAGTGGAATAGGCATGCAAGATGATGGAGAATTTGGACAGACAACATTGTGTGTCAGAGACCCCAGAAGTAGCCAGGACAGCAAACGAATGTGTGAGACACATTCTATGAACTCTTTGGGCCTGTCAAGAAAGAGCGGATTTTACAATGCTGTTAACTTTTCTGGTTTTCCCCAAAATATGGAGTCTCCTTATGCACACTAGGCAGACGCAGTCTCAGTGTGCTGGAGGCACAGATCATTGGTACAGCTTATGGGAAGACTAGAACCACACAGAACTTAGTGGACTTGACATACCATTGACAAGTCCAACAGAACATATTTGGTGTGTCTAAGAAACAGTGTCTATAAAAGGCTAAAACATCCACAGATTCACTGGTTCCACACACAGTGATTTTTCACACAGAAATCATCAGATGGGAAGGGTTACCCAAGTGGAAATGCTCCCCTCAGCTCCCCTGGACAGCACACAGCTGACAGGGCGATGGCAGGAAATTCTTCATTCCACAGAGAGCTCTGAGGCAGGCACTATGCCTTACTTCCACTGTGTTCCACTTCTCCATCGGCAAAGTGGAGTTAATTCTCTTTTCCTTAGCCTCTCCTTGGACATTTGGACAGCATGCTTTTGAGGGCCAAGGACTATGCTTTTTTGTGACACTGAAGTATTCATCCACCACCTAGTGCAATGTCTAATTGTAAAGCAATGTGCTTATACAATCTAAAAAGGAATAACACTTTTCTGGTATCATCTTGTCTGTCCCCTTGCTGCTACCAAGTTCAGATTACATACTCATTTGAATTCATAGGCACAGGAAAAAAAAATTGTTTTTCAATCAATAAATCACTACTTACTAGGCCATTCTCACTACTGTTTTTAATTTCTAATTTGATGTCATTGACTCATAGCACCAAAGAGGCATTCCATTAATTTTTTTTTTTAATAGACTCTGATACGATGCTCTTCCTCAAGTACCTATAGGGTCTTAAAGGAATTCACTACCTTCAACTCAGAACACAGTCCTTTTTTTTTGTAAGAAACTAAAGCACAAGGAGATAACAACTCCATATTTCCAAAACTAGATATGCTCTACATGAAAGTACATGCAGACAAATCTACAGGACTGGAGCCTAAGCACTTAGTCCCCACAATCCTGGGACAGGTAGTCTGGGACAAAGCTGGGACACAAATACAGGTTTGCTGAAACACAGTCCAATGGTCTACACTCAAAACATTTTGTTTGCTGTCATTGTAAGACAAGGGACAGTATCTCCCTTCTTTTTGAAGATAAAACACTGCAGATTAGGATTTCTCACAGTGAAAAGGGATAAAAAACATGTCTTGAAGAGCAGGATTTCTCTCATCTAACTTTAACTAGTATCTTTATCATCATATCAATAGGATTACACATACAGTTCTCGCTCATTTGTACTCCATAATTTCAAAGGACATTTCCCATTGTATTCTCTATAATTCCCAGCATATTTTCTGTAATTCTAGGACTGATCAAGTACCTGTATGCTTTTCACTGCCTGTATCTAGATCAAGAATCAAGTTAATTTCCAGGGTAACACCAGTCAAGCCAATGGAGCTACCTCCACTGTCCTTTTGGCATGTACTTTAAATATTGCGTTGATGAACTCCTTAGTTAAGGATCACGGAGCTGCTGACTACCTGTTTTGATGTCCCATGGCCGCGATTCCCTACTGTGAGTCTTATCTATGAAATTTGGCAATAAACACAGAATTTTGTGAAGATTTCTTACTCATGTTAGTATTCCTTTTTGTGGAAAAGCATTCTCACCCTTGTTGCATTGCAGAAGGAGGATGGTAAAGCCAAGGCAAGTATCGGATCACAGCTTTGTTGTCTCTGTGGTTCCCCCGTGTGATTTCCATAGCAGCAATCTGAGCTAAACCAACTTTCAGATGTCCACCAAACGTGTCTTCATGCAGTGGCTGAGAACAAGTCTTCATGTGACTCTGCAAGGCAAAGATCTGATTTCATACCCGAAAAGAGTATCTCACTTGAACTAAGTTCTTCCAAGCAATAGCATATTCTATTTCATTTCCCTTCAATTCCTTTCTCAGGGTCTCTAACTGTGTCTACAAAACTACAGAACAAAATGCAGAAATAGATTTTAAAAAATTCTCCAGTCCCTACATTAGCAACAACTTTATGATGCAGATCTTTCCACGGAGGGCCACATTTTCAAGAGCCCCCACAAAATATGAATTGTGCAAAATGTATAGGCACCTCCTGTATCAGCAAACTCAACAGCTGATGAATGCAAACTAATGGTTGCACATCCAGACAGCTTAAGTGAAGATGAAAGAATCTAACCATTTAACAAGACAGCATCTGGGCAGGAAATACCTTCCCTGTGCAATATTCCATTTACATATACAGAAATAAGCTGTCAGTCATTCACCAGCAATATGACTATGTTGCACTATTCAGCTGCTACAAATGCCTTTAAGCCCTGGAAATAAAAGGGCTAAACTTTTTACCAAGAAACATGCAAATATTTAGGCCTGGAAAGATAATTTATTATCCTGCTTTGTCAGCTCTAAGGAATGTTTCATTGGTGCTTCTTGAGATACTTCTATATTTCTAATTAAGCTAACTTTGCATTACCTTCTGTTACTAGACTAACAGAACAAATGCTGAGTGCATTTGCTTGCTTAAAGGAGAGCCATATGCTTTGCACAAGAAAATCCAGGTCATCAGTTATTAAATTATTATAACAGGATAAAAATCAGTGGACCAATAATATTTTATAACAGATAAGTATCTGACCCCTGCAATTTACACTCTCAAAATTCACTTACTTGAAGTCTCTTGAAAGAGAAAAAAAAAAATAAGGTACCAGCATGAATAGCTAATGACTTTGTTATAGAGCCAGGTAAAAAAGATAGATAGGTATGCAGGCACATACACTATACTTCTTCAAAAACGGTGGAATTTTCTAAATAAAACCTTGCTGAGCTTTACAAATTAAAATGTTATCCCAAAGGGAAAAAAGATAATAAACTGAACAGAAACAATAAACTGGAATGTGATTACCTTGAGAATTAACATTTATACCTTTTTTATGATGCAGTAGTTACTAATACGCAGGACTGAAAATAATTAACCTCTTTCAAAGAAACTATTCTCAGACACGCAAAATACAACATTGGAAATAAATAAACAACTTTAACTATTCCTCTTCACTGAATTTCTGCAGACAGTAGAAATTTCAAAATTTGAAAACCAAGATTAAACTTTTGCTGTTGGGATTGTTACTGGCCATATAAAACATACAGTATTTTTTGTGTTAGTTTGGTAGTCCAGATGCTGTTGATAATACATACTCGTAGTATGCGTTGTACAAGTAGTAAGAAATTGTACAACTGGATAATCTTAGGACTCACTYCCTAGGAACACCTCTATTAATAAAACCCAAGTGACATAAGTAAATACATTAAATGAGCTTACTAGAATTCGAATCTAGATGTTGTGAATTTGTTTAAAGTTCTGACTATTTGTAAACTTAGAAATGCTTACAAATATTTTCCCACCTATGTTGAAACCACAGAGTAAGTTTATCTGGTCTGATTAAATAAGAACTGCCTTTTCATTTTCCAAAGACAGCCAAAGCTTATTCTTTACAGTACATAAAATTATGGTCATATTTGACTCTCCTATTACGTTAATCTTGTTCTCAGATTCCTGTATTACATGGCTAAATCAAAACAACATGAAATTTTAGACCATTTGGTTCTGATTTAGTTTTAAATGACCAGACTACACGTTTGGGAAGCTTCTTGTCTAATTTCAAAACATAAAAGTGAAGAATTGGGTAAAGTTTTAGTTCATGTCCTACCTATATCCGTGTATAAAAATCTAATAAATAGTCCTACTGAGCATAAGAAATTATCATCTTAAGCACTGTAAGAGCATTTCTAAAAATCAGACTACAGTTCAAGGGAGAAGGGGCAGAAGGAAGAAGTGCAAATGGTAGAGAGCTTTCCACAGAAACATTTTACACAAGAGAGAGGATACCTACAAGTATTTATAAATAAATTTTCCCCATTCCTGGTTTCAGATAAGTTCATTGTTTTCTGTGGAAATGGCAAGCCAGGTATATCTCTCCCTCATTTATGACTCATTTGCCCACCTATACTGAAAGCAGTTCTGAACTGTAAGAGAAATGGGTGAATAACTTTAAAGGATAGAGTGGGAAGGCAATCCAAATGAGCTGAAAATTATTAATTAATTTGTGCTTTGAAGTAAATTTCTACTCCAGCACAAAAGGCTGCCTCCCTTATTAGGGTATTTTTTTAAAACTTAATCGGATTCAAGGCATACGGCCAACAGGGTAAGAACTTAACAAAAGGGCTATTTTGTCCAGTAAAACAAGGTTACTGTGAGTTTCAGGAGACATGAGTTTCAGTTTAGTTGGGATTCTTCTTCCTTTGTGGTAAGTATTATTAACTTGCAATAAGGTGTCCCCTCTGGGGCATGAGGTGGGATGGAGGTGGCAGGGGGACACTGAGCAAGTGAGTGTGCAAGAAACTAGTAAGGTAAAAGTTCTCATCTCGTTGCTTCATAAATAAACTCCAGTATTGAAATCTACTACAGGTTACCATTTATTCTGTCTTGCCTGCCACAGAATGCTTGCGTGAACTTGTGGCATGAAACACTCCAGCGCATTTCCAGTAACTTTCAGCAGAGTAGTAGAGGGCCCTTTCAGGGAAACACCATACTTATTTAGCAGGAAAACAGACCATCAACACCTTTTATTAGCAGATGCACTCTGTGTTATAGAAGCACAGCGGCTCTTGAGGTTAGAAACAAATGCAAGAGCTTGGTCAAAGAACTTCCCTGGAAGACCACATGCGCCAAAGCCCAGGTATGTAAGCAATGGCAATATGATTCGTACTAGCCCAGAACAGGACAGCACTGTTTTTCCGTATCTGTCAGCTGAGCTTTAGATCACATAAAAGCAGCTTGGCAGCTATTTGACTGTGCCCAGTGACGAAATGACTTCTTTCAGTTGACAAACTTCCGTTGGATCACAGAGTTGCTGGTGTACAAGGACTAAAACTCTACTGCCAGATTTCAGACTTGGCTGCATCTTTGACAGCACAGACTCTCCTCCGTATCTGTAACGGTACCTCAGCTGCACTCCCACACCATTCATTTGTCTTGCCAGCTCTGCAGAAGTTAGAAGCGGCAGGGCCTAGTCACACCTCTGCCTCCATTATATGTGCTGAAGGAAATCCATCCTTGTGCAGGGTACCAGGTATGTAGCTCAAAAGATTATGCTCTAACTTTGCCTGGCATTGAGAAGTAATAGATGGTTCCTCTATATGACAGGTGTTTTCCCTCTACAAAAAGGAAGATCTTAACCACCGAAGTTTCACGTCCAGCTCAGTGCTCACTTACGCCTCAGCTTCAGATGGTACAATAAAACTACTTAATGGGATAGTGTTATGCCAAATAGAATAAATATTGCCCCCTCCACAGCATTATGACTGATTATTAGTGATATATTAGCTGAAATATTACACTAATTATTTATATAATCTATTAACAATAGATGCTACTTAGCTAGCAATTGAAACAGCTACACTTCTATTATTTCCTATTATAGGAAATAATACTGTTACTTAGCCTAGTTCTTTTCTAAAACATCTTAAAGAATTTCCATTTTGTAGGAAATTTAATAGATATTGGCTTCCCCAATGAAACAGGAATTCCAGCTTTTGACCAGCTAATTATTATTAGGATGTTTTCAGGAGATTCATTCCTAAATAAAATGTTTTACGTTGACAGAAGTATTTTCCTATCACTCCTCTTATAATTTGGCATCAAACTAATGTACAGAAACCAAAAAGCAGTTTGGACTACATAGGTAAGAACTACTCAGTTTTCCCCACCTCAGCAGAGTATAACCTGACAATGAAAACAACAGCATCCATAAGAAAAAGGACCCTTTTATTTTTTTTAGGTCAATTACTGCATTGTAATAACCTCTGAACTTCCAATTAACTTAAGTGTCTGTTTGTGTATATAAGAGACACAGGATTCCTCCAGAAGAGTATAATTAGTTGTACAGACCAGGAGTTTTATGTTCCCACGGGTTATGTTAGACACGACTACTCTGCACAGTGATTTTGGTATGACATTAGCTTATCATCAACATTTCAGAAAAATCAAGCCTGCATTTTTATTGTGTGCTCACTATATTTGAACCAGACTCCATTTCAACACTGCATAAGCAACTTTTTACTGACCCCCCAGACGTGTCTAATCTATAACAGTACTAACATTTTTTAAAAAAGAAAGAAAAAAACCTCAGACTTCCAACCGTTTCTCCCAGACAGATTCATTACATAAAATATATTTTTGTTAAAAAAGCATATACACTTTAGATCAATGTATGCCCAGAACCAACCTTTAATTTGGTTAAGGTATGCATATCTGCAATGAAATCCAGCACTTCCCCAACATACTGCCTCATGCATTCCATTGCTGCTGTTCCACACTAGAACATAAAAGAAGTAAGTTTAAGTACCAGGTTTGAATATGTTCATGTTTTTGTCTTTGTTTCTTGTTCACCAGAACACAATTGGTTTGTCTCAAATTCTTTATTTTACTTTTTAGTTAGATTACTTTAATTAGGAATAGGTATCCTTTGATGTTTTTCTTCTCACTGTAATATGCCCTTTTATCTGATGATAATATATAAAGATAGTCCAGTCACTGTAGCTTCTTCATGCATCATAAAATACTCTTATCTGTGACAGCAATAAAAGATTAACTGATGAAACTTTCAAGAATATCCTTGTCACGTCATCCTGAAATTTACAGTGGTCCAGAATCAAAGTCTTAAAAAGTCGATGAGAGTTTAACAACTCAGTTCTTCAAGCAGCTGAGCATTTCTGCAAATGGAACCAATCAGCTACAATCCCAGAAAACATTCAGTCACAGGCACAGATGCCCTTATGTTCACATTAATCATGATGGAAAAACAGTTTAAATAGCTGGCTTCAGGTATTTTACATATAAGCATCACTAAAATGAACATCACTGAAATTTAGGTATTACTTTTTTTTTCTTTTTTTTTTAAACTAACAATTTTTTCTGAGATATTACTGAAGCAAAATCATTCAAAATACAGCATTCTGATGGCCTTTAAGCTAGCTGCAATTTTCAAAACGGGAGACAAGGACTATAAGGGATAAATGAAATCCTTCATGAACTGTTCCAGTTTGACCATAAAGGTGTAAGCATTGAGAAGCRGTCTGTGCCAGAGCAAGAACCACCTCAGAGGGAAAACAAAAAGACTCAATGTGGTGCTTGTTGTATTCCTTCCCACAGTACAAATTTTCATAATCCTTTTCCTAGAACACAATGAGAAATGCAAATCTGGCCTTCGGCTAGTACAAGACATGCACCAAGGTGTGCAAAGCAGTCAACAGAACAAAGCTGTCAGATTAAATAAAGGCTTCCAACAGACCAGAAAACCCTGGAGAGAAGCTTTCAGAAGGTGATACGACTGACCCACTAGGTATCATATAAACTTCTGTTTACATGTTAATATGTTAATAGTCTGAGGTGAAGATAATGCTAGCTGAATTCAAGGGAAACTATGAATGCCTCATTCTTACGGACCAAGTAAAAGCAATGTTTAACTTTTGAGATTAAATGATGAAATTATCAAATTAGGTATCTTTTTGAAGTCGCCAACAACTACTGTATTCAAAGTCATAGGCTCAGGGCAAAACATTGCAGTAAAGTTTACACGGGAAAACTACTCTTCTTTGACCTCTATTTAACTACCTACACTTTGAAGCACAGAAACTGATTACCCTATCTGAGTATACAAATTAACCAGATTTAGTTTTGATCACAAAATTATTAAGCCATAATTGAGTTTTAGTGGCTGAAATTTGAAAAACTGCTAGCATTCCGTTTTTAAGCAACTGACCTGGGCGCTTCTCATTTTTGTATGTTAATATCTATCTACACAGTGTTGAACTATACCACCTTCTGGCTTTTCAAATGCTATGCCTGTCAGTTCCCTTGACAGAATAACAAACAGTAAAACAAGGTCACTGGCAGCCCTGTCAGCATATCCTCCATCCAGTTTATGTGATCTAAGAATTTCACATTGATTCTACAATATTGAATAATAGAATTATAAAAGATACTATATTCAGACCTCTGAAAATAATGCTCAGTTGCAAAAGACTTCTCTCCAAACATCTATTCTGTTTCATTCAAGCAGGCAGCCTGATTCTCTATGATTTCTTCTGAAATGATTGCTTTCCTATCATACCTTGTAACACCAATGTTAGTCTATCTATTTAAAGCAAGTATAAATTAAAATATTCTGTTGGGAGGAAAGGTGTTATTAAAGATTTGCATTAAAAAAAAAAATCACACACTTCAGAAGATATACAGGAAAAATCCTATTAGGTCATCCCTAAAGCTGACAGACACACACATACAGGGAAACGAGTTTTCCTCAGCTTGTGAAGCAGACCTGGGCTAACCCTCATTCATCTGTTTGGGTACTCTGTCACATGTGTCATGGAACAAGTCAAGACCTCCAATTATGCTACTTCCTCGCATATTCACCAGGTGCACATTCAGCACCCAGGCAATTATGAGTATGGTAATTTAGCTACACTCAGCAGCAGGATATAGATGAATGCCTTATACATTACCAGAAAAATACCACTAACTCCCTTCTTTAACCAGATAATCTTTGAGAGAATGGAGGCAATGGCTTTTAGCTTTCCTCCCTACTACCATTTTTTGAGGCATTCAGCTGGTCTGTTCCCCACATGTTGTCTTCTTGAGCACAGGCTCCAGCTAAAGTAAGTTACATGACTAAAGATTATCAGTGAAAGTAAGGGAAGCAACATCAAGTTCAGAACTTTTCAAACATTAATAAAAAGGAAGAAGCATCTCAACCTCTGCCTGCAATACACCTTGCCAACCAGAAGAGAAATGAAAAGGAAATAACATTAAAATGAAGCAAAACGAGCTGAATAAGATACATTTTTTAAAAACCAAAACTAAAAGATGGAGTTTGATTCAGTACTTACTCCAGGCATAGAGGCAATCATCTGTTTATGCAAGATTGTTGACTCAGCTAGTTTTGTTCCAGCATCTGCACAAACAAACTAAGAAGAAATTAAAGACAAGTTATTTTTTAATTATTTTTGGAGGAACCTGAAGACACTAATAAATTATTCATGACTTTATTAAAATCAGTTCAGATCTCTTCGTGTTTTTATTCATGGTAATTTGCCTTTAGAGCTCTCTTTCTTCACAAACAACCTAGTTAACTCACCATTATAAATGAGCTAATATTAATGAAAAAAAATCTGCCTTTAATGTGCTTAATTAACATATATATGCTGTGCAGGAGCCATTTGAAGAACATTATATAATAAATCAGACTTTCTTTATGAGCAAAAATATATATCTTTGCTATTCCTTGCATACATAAAATGTTCCTCTTTCTTTATAGAGTAAATCATGACAGAGGATGATAAGGCTGCATGCCATGTTCTTCACTGTGATATTACAACACTTTCACTGAAGTTCTACAATGATGAATTACATGAATAATTTTGAAGTTGAGAACATACTGGTATGGTGTGGTATAACTTCTGCATAATACAGGCGAGAACACTACAAAAATACAAGCTGTTTCAGAGAGATGCTCAGTATCATTCTGTTATAATAGAATATTTCTAATTGCTTTTCTTATGCTTTTATTTTCCTTGCTTTTTTTTTTGCTTCTTTTCATTTCCAAATTCCTTGACCCAAAAATCTCTGATGTCCACATCATTCATACATTAGACCTGCTAATACTGTTATTTAATTGTTATAAGCTTCAATAACGCATTGGACACCCTGCAGATGATTTGCTCGTTTCTAAAACTTGTCCTGCATTTGCACTTGAGCAATCTCTGTCCATAGTCATGCAATGTAACTTTCTCAGAAAGAGCAGACAGAAAAGAGCTGTCAAACTAAGGTCTAAGCCTTAATTTTCTTTCTTGAAAATGAATACCATGGTACCTTCACAAACTGAGACAGGTATTGACTACACAATATGTTTTACAATTGTCTGATGCATGTGTGTTAGCAGTACTCTCAATGACTGACTGGTCTTCTTGAAAATATTTCCAAATATCCTTCACAGACCTAGAATTTACTCTTACACTTCCATGAGCTTTACCTTTCAATGACACATTTAATCTGAACTCAGACTGCCTACCAAGACTTGGAAACTACTCAACCTATGTCTTGACAAAGAGTCTGTTCTTTGGGATAAATACCAGAAAGACATATCTGAGTTTAGATTAATAATCTAATTGGATATCCTCAGACATAGGCCTGGCTCCAGTTGACTCTTCTTCTGGTTAGAATTTATTTTATGCCAGAATAAGCCAAATGGAAATAAAACAGGAATCTAACTCATATTTCAGTTGAGAGATGGCCTGGTGCTCTTCTGTACCACAGCTCTAATAATTACATGGGAAGCAAAAGAAAGCCTTAGGGTTGTGGGCAGTATCAATCCAGTAAAGACAGTTGAGTCTTAGTTCAAACAGCAACCATGACTCTCCACTTCTCTTTTAAAAGAAGGACTGTTAATGGACTTAGGCAACTAGATGACAGATTTTCTCCTAATGCACCCTATCTCAGAAAGAGCAATGCTGATGCTGGGTCCACTGGACAACAGATACGTTGTTTTCCCGTGTGAAGGATTTCTCAGTCAACCATGTCTGTGTAGATTAGGGTTCCCTTGTATTACATAAGCTGCAGAAAAGGACCATAATTCCCTGTAGAATCTGGCTGAGTAGATTTAGCATCCAACAGTGAGTTCAGTGCACTGCTACAGACATTGTACAGCACTCACCGTACAAATCAACAAAAAACCCCTGCCAAAGACAAATGTCATTTATTTCAGACAACATTTTCTTTTAAGAACAATAATAAGAAGCAGCAGCCAAAGCAACCTCTACTGGCCTCCTGTAAGCTTTCTACATCTTTTGCACAAAGGAGTTTGGGTTAAATAACAGATATTAATTTATATGTGAAAAACAGGTGACAAACTCCATTCTGTTTCTAATGAATAATTAGGCCTTGTTTAGTTTATCTTTCTTATCATTAGACTGCCAGTTCCAAGGATCCTTCCTAAAGTTACAATGCAGTCAAAAGTGGATGAGGAAACCAACCTCAAAATGAAAAATTTCTTACATTTCCAGTCCAATTCACTGTCATTTATGTTGTCTCCCTCTACAAACACTATAAAACATTAAGACATCACTGGCAGGAAATTTAATGCCAGCCATATGTAAAGAAAAAAGGAAAGAAAAATACCYCCACACTGCAAAAAAAAAAAGAGAAACGGGCAAATAATTTCCATGCCTCTTACTAGCATTGTCTGCTGAGATACAGCTGCAGAACAATGTCTAAATGAGAATGTCTGCTGACTGTAGGGAATTATCTATATACCACAATCTATCTATATTATGCTTCCATTCATAATCAGAGTTTTTAAAATATATAATCTTATAAATGTATTATATGTAACTTCAAATCCTTCCATTCAGTAATTAGTAGACCAGATCTTTACAGACACATAAACTCGAACCACTAGATATACACCGATTTACATTAGCTGAAGGTCCGGCCCAAAATAGGAGTCACCTAAACAAAGCAGATCAGATAGACAGATACACTCAACCTTTGAGCCTGACTGAACAAGCAAATCCTAATAAGACACTAATATAATTTGAAGTCAGTGGAAATCCTGAATGTGTGCTGGTGAAATGTGAGCAGAAAAAAGTACTGGGAAACACAATACTGGGTAAAGAAGCAATTCCTATGGAAACCCTTGGAACCGCAGCATGTGCATGATAGCTTTCATTTGCTAGGACAAATCAAGGAGACAGCCTTTCCGTACCCTTTATCATCCAGGACACCTATGCAACGATTGGGGTGATCTGGTTGAAATGCTCATTCTTTGTAAAGTAGGATAAAGTTAACTCTCATCTTAGCACTGATGTCACCAGTGACACTGATGGCACCATGTAGTCTGGATGAACGTGGGTGTCAAATGTACATTCCTAGGAATTCCTTTGTTAGTCAGCCCACGACTGAGCTATCATTAAATTAAAGTGCTCCTAGCTCCTTTGTTATCTAGAACATTTTGACTGAATCTCTGTATTCTGTGTGCACTGTCTGTATAGAATCTTGTATACAGGTTAACATGTTCATGGGGACATGACTGTCTTGGAAATTAAAATTGTTTCTGCTTGATGCTGTGTTAACACTGCCACAGCTTTATGGATTCAAAACCATACAATTTGAATTAATGTTGTAGTGGCTTTGTGTGGTAAAGAGGTGAACCAATCCCTTCATTCTATTAATGACATAAAAAAAAATTAAAATATCAGATACATATGTGGTTTTACTAGTAGGTTTCTTAAATTACAACGGTGCTTAACATGGGCTTATTGGTCACTATGGTGTTTAAATTCAAGAGGCTGTTCAATGATTCAGACCACATAGTACTGAGGGCTGCCAATTTGCACAGTCAACGGGAGAGGTAGTCGTCATGCCTCCAGCAGGCATCTACGGCAGATGGTCTGAATACAACCGCTATTCTCTCCCATTGACTGTATAAAAACAGAAGCTGGCTGCTTTGGATAGCAGGGAATATGAATCACTTCATCAGCCGCTGAAAGAGAGACATCATAGAAGACATATCCACATTAGGTGTTGCTGTGCAAGGTATGAATACATCCCAAAGTGAATACAGCATATGGGAACAGTGCTAGGAGGAAAACCCAGGCAATTATCATTTTATCTTTATGAGATCAAGATAATGTAAGAGAGAGTTTTGCTTACTGCATCTACCAGGCAATTGACTTAATGTGAAGGACAAGTGTTTACCAGTTAAATCCCACTGCCAAAATTTACAAGACGTGTTTGTATTCTCAAATGAGGAATTCAGGATTGGCTAGACTGTGGGATTGTCACCCTTTGAGCTAGTCATAGACTGAGCTATACAATGGAGCAATGCAGAAAAATTGCTTTATTCTGTAATACAGGAAAAGTCAGTTCAAGTCAAAAAACACCAATGCACATGGTATCAAGCTGCACCACTGCACCCGTAAGACAGAGGTTGGTGGTTGTTAAGTTATTTGATGGTCTTGGCTGGGACCGAAGAAAGAAATCTGGGCTTAAAAAAAAAAAAAAAAAWAATTAAAAAAAGGCAAATTTCTGCTTTTTAAATTAAAATGGATTAAAAAAAATAACCCTTTGCCATCGAAAGAAAAAAACGCAATTGTTATTCTTCCCCGCCTCAACTTCTTCCCCTAACACTGATGGCATAATAATTGTTTTCAGAGTTATCCTAACTGCTATATCATTTCACTTGTCAGTATTATTTCTCTGTCAACTGGCAACCACTTATTTACTATGAGTAATGTAGCAGTACTCAAAAGAAAATGAGCCCATAGTAAGTTATATGAAGCTTTGACCCCATAAGGAGAGGGGAAAGAGTGAACAGAGCTGTGATGCTTGGAGAATTATCAATGATCTACATAACGAACATCTCGCTTGAACCTTATAGAGTGCTGGTATGCTGGTTCCCTATAATTTAAAGTTATTAAACGCATATAATGGTTAGCTCATTGTAAACAATGAGAGCCCACTACCTGTGATTCAAATTGATGGACTTTAGTAAATTGTTTTTGCAGGACAGGCCTGTGGTACTAAACAGCGCCACATTTGGCATTTTGGAGGCAGGAAGATTTTTCACAAGTCTGTACCTTACTTCCTCAGATTTTCCTATGAAAAAGCTAGCTAAATTCCTAGCTCAGCAATCCACAGAATGAAAGGAACAGAAATATTGTCTATGTATTCTTTGCTGGAAAATTCCATGTTAAAAGAGAACAGCCTTGAGGGACTAGAGACAGCTTACTGCCTGCCTGAATAGACAGAAACTGAGTTCTGGCCCTTGATCGACTGGCACCCCTTCCCACACAAAATGCTCACTGSCTTTGGGGCTATGATATGAAGGCAAAGCCGCAGCTGGGACAGCTGCCCCATTGGGACATGGCATGAAGCTCAATGGACTCAATCCTTACGYGTCCCTTCCAACTTGAGATACATTCTGTCATCCTCAATACATCAGCAATGATGCAGAGGTCATTATCATCCTGACAAACGTGGATTCCCAATTCAGTTTCTTAAATTTTAGTGTGGGAGTCGAAATGTATGCACTTACAAATGTATAAATTTGATTTTGATTCAAAAAATTCTTGCTTCCTCTGACATTGCTGGCACTTTCTGCAACCATGTTGGTCTTGCTTCGCCCCCCTCGCCTCCCACCCCCCAAATTTCGGCCGAGACAGGATCAGTATGAGAATTACATGAGAATCTCCTGTACCTGCACCAACAGCAGCAGATTCATGTCTGGTAAGGGTGACTTTAACTTGAGTGCCTGCAGTAACTCCAATATGACACTGCGCGTCAAGTAGAATTTGTCCCTTTCCTACAATAGAAAAACACAGAATTACGAATGTCCTGAAATTCACTGACATCCACTAGTAAACCATAAAGATGTTTTTTATTTAAGTTTGAGAATAAAAAAGTTACAAAAGTGTACTGGTTTCTCCTGTCTTACAAAAAAGCAGACATCATTCATCATTTATGTAATTCTACAGACTTGATTGAACAGACATCAATGAAGGTGATTCTCCTTTGACATTGTATCAGGCACAATATCCAAGATTTTAATATTTCACATGTGAAATATAGATAGATTTTATAAAACAGTTGTAAAGCCCAGGCATGCAGTGTAGCTTTCACTAAGTAGTGCCATATAAAGGGATAAGCGGAAGGCAGTAAGGATTGACACAGGAGAACAAAACTGGCAATAGTATTTAGCATTATTCTTTCAATAAATCTGCCAGAAATGGTCTACATTTTACCATACTTTTTTTCTGTTGTCATTCCCCTTAAAATAAGGGTGCCTGCACTAAGGCAGCTTGGACATCTATTTTCATTCATTAGACTAGCAGTACTTTTCCACTTATCTACACAATAAAAACCATCTTGGCTACGGCTGCTACAACAGAAACATTTTAAAACATAGGGGAAAAATCAGCCGATGGAGATTAGAACACAGAAGCCTAAGAATAGAGTTGTAGAGCTGAGACGGCAAGGATAAGATGAGCCTGTTATACATATTACTTTGACATTCTCTGAATTTACACGATAAGATAAAAATGTGGAACAAATCTATAACCTGCTACTGACTACAGCAACTCAAGAATTTTGATCAGCAGGAAGACTTACACTGAGCTCTCTTTCAAATGACCATGAGAGATGAAATAATGTTGTCTAATAAAGACAGCATATCCAAAGAGTGCTTAAGATTTAAAGCCTCGTATCTTCTGTCTTCTAAATCTTATGCACTTGCCTGTTCACTTAAGTTAAATGTGTGGAATTTTTTACTTAGTCAGGGCCTCAGTTCCTCTGTGACATCTGTAAAATGAGATAATAATGTTTGCCTCTTCCTCAGAGAAGTCTTGTGAAGTTTAGTTAGTGAGGGTTAGTTTGAAGGCCACCTCCAGCTGCACACAGTAGCAAGTGCAGCTGAAAGAGATGGGGTTGGAGGAGATGAATAGCTGGAAGTGAGAGTGAGCTTTGGTTGCAGCAAACCAAGAAGCCAGTCACCAGTGTTCCTCCTCAGAAAGCTGATGTCAACACATTGTATCTGCATAGCATACTGCCAAACAAAGCTTACAGCAACATTGCATGCCCCCCCTGTCGTGGTTTAACCCCAGCCAGCAACTAAGCAGCACACAGCCACTCGCTCACTCCCCCCGGCAGGAGGATGAGGGGAAGAGAATTTGGAAAGGTAAAAGTGAGAAAACTTGTGGGTTTAGATAAGAACAGTTTAATAACTGAAATAAAATAAAAATCAGTCCCTTATGGGAATGGCAAACACTGGATCAGTTCAGCTGTATTATGAAACCATTACTTGAGGGGACAAGTACTCAAAAGTCACACATGCCATATGCATGAGTGGTGCTCTGATAAGAATAATACAATATAAGAATATCCAGGAGAGGTCAGACCAGAACAAATGTCCTTAGTATCTTATCTCCAACAAGGCCATAAGCAGATGCAAAAGGAAGAATAAAAACAAGGCAAGCCTGTATAATTCCCACTTCTACTCTCCAACTATTTTCAGCTCAGGGAACTTCTGAGCTCAGTGTGGTTTCTGTATAATTCATAACTTCTGTATAATCCATAATAACAGTGGATTTCTCTTCCACGTTTGTGTCCATTGACGTCTTGGACCCATGTCAACTTTTAACACCCACAGTACTCGTCAAGGAGTCACACACTGTTGAAGAACCGTTTCTCTCTACTTGCTTTGACACTGGTTCCTACAAACTTAATATGTTCTTGTTTTGTACTGGAAAGGCATGAAATTACCCATCCCTGTCTAGGTCACTTGTGACCTTACAGACCTCTCTCACATTCCCATCAGTTGTTGCTTTTTCAGACTGAAGAGCCCTAACTTAATTGCTCTGTACATGGAACTCATCCCACTGTTTGATCATTCTTGTTACCGTTATCTGAACTTTCTCCAATTCTACTATATTCTACTGGGAATGGGGAACCAGAACGGTGCACAATACTCGAGGTGCAAATAGACCCTGATTACTTGCTAGAATTAAACAGCAAGAGTGACCCTTCCCACCATCATACGCCTTCACAGTCTTGAGACACATACATAATGCAATGCCATGCTCAGACAGTCAACAGTTTACATTCCCCAAAACACTGGACAGAAGTTCCTATCAGTAACCCAGTACAGCAGCCTGCACAAACTGGAAAAGGAGAGGTAAAATTCTTTCAAAAGCATTCAGCTATTTTACAGGCTAACACCTATGCCTACGCTACACAGGATGTAATTGGGCCATAATAAATTGCTTTGTCAGAATACTGGGAAGGAAGCACAGGCTTCACGAATTCCAGTTTTCCTTGGCTCTAAGGATAATACAACAGTGAGCTACCTCTTTCTCAAAGAAGTCTCCTATCTCACAGACTAAACTCTTAATGTTTGTTAAGTACATGCAGTGCAGAGATGAAGCAAAATCAAGCAAAATGTTTTTTGACATCTGACCTCTTGCTTCCTGCACTGTAAATCAGGAGTGATGACACTGAAGTCAACAGCCCAGAGTACCCCTCCTATCAAAGTCTACTTATTTCTATCATTCTGATGGTGATAAATATGTATAAACACAGTTTATACATACTTTAAGAACTTTATATTCTGCAACAGAGCTGTAAATGGGTATTAGTTCCATGAGAATAACGCCCTGGGGAGTCACATGTGTAAACCTGGTACCAAAGAGTCAAGAATATAACCCCTTTAGTCTCTGTTCAGCCAAATTAACCCTCTAGAATGTCTATGCAGCCCTATAAAAAAAATGCCTTGCAACCTTCAAACTGTGACTTGCTAGAGGTCTATGTGTAGAACGTGAAACTACTGAAGTTTGTTTCTAGCAGTATCTCAGGCCCCAACGTTAGTAATAAGAATAGTAAATTTGGTTCTTTAATGGAGTGGTATGCTATCCTCCAAGTAAGCCAATATAAAGCAAAATATTTTATCTCTGTTGCTACTACAGTAATTACAAATACTGAAGACCAGACACTTCAAGATTCTTTAAAAAAATTCAATAGCAAAATCATGTCCAATTCAGTGGCATTCTGCATTTATTTAATAAGGGTCAACAGAATGATAGCAAAAGGCTAAGTTTAGGTTCAAGCTTCTGCAGCTGTAAGAGATAAGAAAGCTAAAAAGTGTCCATTTAGGACCGTACGATAGTTGAAAGGAAAACTAAAGATAAGATTACAATCCACAGAAGAGATGCTACTCTCAACTGAGAGTTCCAGAGGCACTGAAAAAAAATCAAAGTGCTGACCTGGAACAGAAACTCAGACAAGGAAGTATCAGATTGACGTGAGTCTTCAGGCTCCAAGACAAGAGAAACCAAGATATTCCTGCCACAGGGTATTAGGAAAATGTTGGAGATATAAAAAAAGATTTGGAGTGGTTGTACAGCACTGACCTCTACAAAGTCTATGTCAGAGAGGCTCGGTCTTTGAAAAGACAAGAATCCTCCATAGCTTAGCTGAAAGTTGTTGTTTTGGTCCAGCCAGCACATTCAAAGTTGCAAAACAAGTAATTAAATCTGAATAGTTTCAATGTTCATAAATTATATTCCTTCTGGAATTCACTTCTATGTGGTACTCTATCACAAACAACACTCTTACTTGGCTACAGTGATTTCCACTGTAGAGAAACACAGACTTCACAACTGACTTGTTTTTTTCTAACAGCAGTCATTAATTTGATATTTCTAATGCAAAACCATGGTAAGCTTTCAGAAATAACAAAGATAATGTAGTGTGGAGTTCCACTAAATTAAGCATTTTGTGGCTATAAATTGCAGGAGACCATTCACTAATGATTCCATTTCTGGGTCACCAGGTTGCATTAAACTAAATCAAGAAGGAGATTTCACCAAGCGCTATAATCCAAGCTTTCTGTGTGCAATTAAATACTCAATATATTAATAGAACATTGAACCAGGAAGCATGCAAGAAAAGCATGGGGTTTTTTAATACCATGATTTTAATAAAATTTTCTTGAAATAACCGTAACTGCGGAGCATGAGGGGAGTGAAACATTTCCTGTATTTCACAATTTGCTTTAGCAGGCATACGTGAAATAGTCTTACCAGACCACAAATGCAAGAGGAATGTCTTTGCTTCAGTTTTAAATGGGCCTTTTTTTGTTTCAATGAAAAAAGCCCACTTTTGGACTTTAAGTTAACATTTTTCTCACTTTGCCTTGCCCAAACCCTTAAAATCTATAGATCTACCTCAAATTACTTCCAAAAGTTGGACAGCCTCTTCTGTATTCAGGATTTTTTTTCTTTTATAAACTCTTCTCTTTTAAATGAGACAAGAAAGTAGTATTTGCTTGCTGTCATTAAGCATACTGTTAGTCTCTATTTAATGCGTCAAACTGGTAAAAGTTTTTCTTATTTTCTTGTGGTGCAGTTTTTCTGTGAGAGTGTAATTTCTTTTATCACTTCTTCTTCACTGTTTGTCCAGTGATATTTTAAGTCTTATCAAGACTGAAGCAACATGTGTTCCAGTTGTACATTATCAATAGAGGAAATCATGTAGCTACTTATAAGAGAACATGTCCTGAGGATTAATTACTGTTTTGACAAACATATTGAGGATGGAAAACTGCGCACTTAGTGGCTGAAGCAACATTTTTGCTCAGTACCTTAACAATCTGTATAATGGAGCATATAGGGCCTTAGTAAAAGGTTTGATTGTTTTTTGTGGATTTTGTTGTTGTTCAATTTCTCACCAACAGCTACAAAAATGAACTTGAGTAATAACTGAGTGTTATTTGTACACCATAGCTTTCATCCAACTTTTTAAAGGTGCACACATAGTGTTCTCTTTTCTACACAGCTTACAGCCATGCACACCAAAGTGAGATACCTAATACAGAATGAAACTACATGTAAGCTGGGAAGCTCCTAACTTGGAGTCTTCCACTTTACTTTGCTACCTGTTGCCTCCCCTCACAGCTGTGCTCTCAAAAGGCACTACCAGGAATATTTAAGTTTTTACTGCACAGGGTATGTGGCTAAACTTGTGCACAGTTATGACTGTACAGACATTTTAAGTAATGCATGAATACCAGATATCATCTCTACAAGAGAGAAAAATTTCCAAGTCATGAAATCACACCAAAATACTTTTCTGAGCAATGTTTTCGGAAGGTTCCCTTTATCTGTGTCTATACTGTGAATGTGAAACTCAGTATTATTAAAAGGCACTGAATCATGATCACTACTTGATTAGCCAAACTACATTAGAACTGTTGACATGTCTGAATCTTGACACTGATTTCATCTTTACTTACAAACATACTACTCGAGGGAAGTAGGACTTTGTCTGTCCTATTTTCAGTTGTCCCTAAAGGAAGATATAGTCTCATTGTTACCTTAGTGAAGGCTCGGTAGCACAAACCACACAGTTCCACCAGGTAGGCCAGAGTGAAGACAGCATTCTGAATTACAAAGCTTAGTAATTTTGAAAAAGGCTCCAGAAGACTCTGCAATGACATGATTTAGAGAAATCAATAACCGGTTGCTCAGCAAAACAAAAAGCATTCCAACTCTGAAACACCTGAGTGAAACAGCATTATTTTCAGCTCAGAAGCTATCTTGCTGGGATAAACACTGTTTTGGTCAAATGGCTATTCTATCGAGCATTTGCCTTCATGTTTGTATGAGAAATTAGATGCAAAAAATTAGAAAACAGTTTCACCGCTGACACAGTACTTATGAGATATATGAGATTCTGTAGTGTTTATGCAGGAAAACCTCACTGATCTCAGTGGAATTGTACCACAGAACTTCTAAGGAAGTTCATTACTATCTTTTTTTTTTTTTAAGGAAAAAAAGAGGAGGAGAAAAAAAAGAGAACATCAAATCTTTAAGAAGATACACATTTACACCCACACAGGAATGTAATCCCACCCACACTTTACTGTAACCTAGATTCCAAAGCTCTTATCATTCTCCGAAGAGTATCGGACTGCACAATTTTATGCTTATAGATAATACTTTCCTAGCTAGGGGATAAGAACACATTCACAGAATAGCGCAGGCTGGCTAAATCTGAGGCAACAGAGTTTTGTTTTCCTGGAACTTACCCTAGTGGCACTAGTGGTAGGTATCTTCAACAAACAAATCATGATTCTTAAACTAGAATCTAAAGAACACTGTGAATGTATTTGAAGGCAGGAAAGGAGAAAAAAAAAAAAAAAGAAAAAAAACAGAGTTAGTACCTTTCTGTGCACGTCTTGCTTTTAGTGGTAGCAGCTATGAATAAGTTGTAGGTGAAAAAATGATCCCTGATGATTGATCTGTTACTTACTTTGCCTAAACTGGCTTATTCCTGAACACACAATCATGCCCCTTCAGTGGCAACATACCACAGCTGGGGCCTTGAGATGAGAAAATTTTCACTAAAGGGCTAGTTTAGAAAAGTTAACTTTACCCCTTTTATGACAAAAATTTCCTAGAAATACATTTCCACAGTAATAAAAATGGATTGGGGGGAGGGAGGAAGAGTGGGAAGGAGGTATGCACCATCTACCTCATGTTATGTTTCTGTGGTTGCCCTAGGCTATGACATTTTCCCCCATATCCCAAAACAGGGCTGCAACTCACACCCCATAACATCATAATGCACCCTGGCAATAGCTGCTCCAGAGGCCCCTCTAAATTTGTTCCTTATGGTGTAATTGATCTTTTTCTGCCTAAATCACACAGGTTGCAGCAGTGAATGGGACTTTTCAGGGTCTGTCAATTGTCTTGCCTCATCCCTGCTGCAAACATCTAGAACAGCAAAGAGTCATTTATGACCCTAGAGGAAGGAACAGGAGATGGAAAGTTCAGGAGCAAGCAATTGTTTTACTTGTATCACTAATAATATCTCTCATGAATAAAAGGGAAATCAGAGTAAACACTCCATCTAAATGTTCTGTGAATGGCAAATACGCAGTTGGAACCATTAAGATCCAATTAATTTCTTTTTATTTATCTCAATTAGACAAGATGCAACAGATTGGGGTGGCTAGTACGCAAAGGGAATGGTTATTGCCTGTTTGGCTTAGTAAGTGCTGCAGGATAGTGCCTCAATTTACCAAAACCTGAAGAGGTTTCAAGATCTGACTACTGCATAATAGTTCCAAGGAATTTAATATCATTCATGTAATTTGGTGGTGGCACCCAATTTAAAAGACAATGTTATAATTCACAAAGTTAGATTTTGGATCCCTCAGCTCATACTAAGCAACACTGCTTTACACAGAAGAAATTACCACTGGGCTTATTCATGCCATAGGAAAGAAAGTCCGAATAAGGGCATCAAAATCCCATGTTTACTGGAAAGACTCAGAGAAGTTTTTACTGTGTTTACTGAAAAGACATCTGGAAATGTACACACCAGGAGGTAACATCCGTCTGTATGTCCTCTGACCACTCAGAAATCAGAGCCAAAAGCTTCTAGATTCAGTTTCTGCAACTATATTCTGATTACAGCCAGAACTACAACCTGCTTAGCCAAACCAGCTAGGTTCAATTCCCAGTAGTCTCAGTTCTCTCTGCCTGACTATTGTGTACTTTTAGCAAATTAATTAGGTGGTGCTGCTCTTCTTGAGAGTTTTGTTTTGTTTTAACAGTTAAAACCAGATGGATTTTTATTGCCAAAATGCTGATTCTCTCAAATGCAGTATTCTAATATGACAAAGACAGGACATGGAAAGTATAGAGGAAAAAAGCCAACAAAGAGGTGAAGAGCACTCTGGCCAGAGTTGTTATTGTTACCCATGGAAAATATAATTAAAGGGATGGATCAGACATATAAAAAATCCAGTCCTCTGGAAACATTAGTTGAATCATTAGAAAATATTCACAACAACCCGCTCTGATTTCTCATCCACAGCTTTCCCACTGTTCTGGTACATCCTGGCCAATGGCAGTATAGCTCATTACAGATGTCCATACATCATACCTTAAGTGGCAAAACACAAGGGAGTTTAGTAAGGAAGGTCTGAAACTGATTACTAATTGTGGTCCAGAGGTTGCTGGGCGAATCCATCGGCAAGGCTTCCATAAAGGTAGCAATATTTTCCAAACAGCGTAGCATTGCACCCCCTGCTGGTAAATTCTTTTTGTTGTTTAAACCCTGGGAAACAAAACGAGAACTGTAAACAAATGTACACATGCAGAAATGGTCCATTAAACAGTATTTGGAAATGCTGACGTTAATTTGTTTAGACCAAATACTACTACTTACCTCTTCTATAATGCTAATGATAAAATGTTGTGCAGGGAATTTGAACCGTGTATGTGACAGTTAATTCTAGTTCAGTTTCTAAAGTATTAACCAAAGGATTTTGAGCCAAAATGTTATAAGCAGGGTCCTAACTCATAACCTGCTTAGACTGGCATGGCAGTAAAAAAAAGCAGAACTTGTAAAGTATTCACCAGTGGATTGCCCATGTTCTCCTTGGGACAGTTTTAAACAAGATATGTTCATTAATGTTCAGTAGACCATGTATGCTTTTTTGGCTTGTGTACTAGGGTCAGGCCTGGAAAGACATAAGCAGTTTTAAATTGATGTCAAAATCTTTGTATAAAGCAACTGCCATGTTCTTGGAAGAGCAGGATACATGCAAGTGCCTAGTGCTACTGGAATGATAAAAGTTAGAGCAGAAACAAGCCAAGCGCAAATGGGGCAGCCAGTGAAAGGCAGGCAATAAATCCTTGGACTCCTTAGAGCAACTGGCAGCAGGGGAGAGGGAGAGGGGAGAGGGAGAACT
Source organism: Oceanodroma leucorhoa (assembly GCA_030449065.1). Taxonomy (NCBI): domain Eukaryota; kingdom Metazoa; phylum Chordata; class Aves; order Procellariiformes; genus Oceanodroma; species Oceanodroma leucorhoa. The sequence goes on along the minus strand of JASVER010000027.1, from coordinate 5,121,274 downwards.
GAGATGTATGAGCAGAAATGTTCCTGAAAAAGAGAAATAGGGCTCGGGGAAGGGATGGCCCACACTACCAATGTGTAGGACAGCTCCAGGAGCTGGTCTGAGGGGGGTGGGGTGGGGGTGCGGGGGGGGAAAGCTATCAGTGAGTGCAAAACCCAGAAGGAAAATGGTGAGGACAGCCTAATCCTGCTTCCAGGGAGGACAAAACAAAATTCACATTGCTTCTGGTGATGCAAATTTGAACGCTTAATGAGTGAGGAGAAATTATCCAATATGCCTGATAATGCTAATAAAACTAGCACCTCAACAGAGCTGATTGGCAACATACCTCTAACAGCTGGCTCAGAGCAGCGATGGAACTCAGCTCACTGAAGTCCATAAGAGACGTGGCCAAGGTCCGTAAAAAACTTCCATCTGAAATTTGAATTACATTTTTACACTGACTGTCCATACAGAGGTAACTGAAAAGGTCAGAACTGCACTCAGGTACCACACATTACCTTTAATATTGCTCTGGAAGAGCTGGGGGAAGATGCCATTGGGAGCCAGCTGATGGAACACACAGCGGAGGAACTGCTTGGCCACACCTGCAGCATTTCCAGGGATCATCATGCTGAAATGAAGGGAAGGAAAAGGAAGAAGAAAGAAATTGCATTGCAGATGAAACACTTCTCAAAGCTCACTACATGGAGAAAATAAAGATGGTCCTATTCTTTTTAATTATGGAAGTGTTCAGTTACGAGTAAGACAGTCAAAAGCAGAACTCTCCTAATCCCGAAAAAACAGTTCAGCATATTGATTTTATGACTTCAGCTCGACTATGCTGAGCTGGAAAAGTTATGTACGCATACCTAAAGTATTTAAGTCTCAATAAATTGTTGCATTTTTCCTGATTCTCCACATAGTTTTATTTGTGAGTCTTCTGAGTTTGAAATATAATCCTGCTCTCACTTTATGTATTTCAGTGATACAGGATGAGGTTCTCAGCTTTACTATAAAATGCATGAACAATGGGTAAACACACACATTATAATATTAATTTGCCTCTTGCACTTCCTTCAAGAGATGAAGTACTTCCTAATCACTCATAAAAGGAATGGTTTAATTCAAAAAGCTGAAGTATCATCTATTTACTCATAAACTGCACAACTTAACATTTTTTTACAGCTTCTCAAAATGTATTTATCCTATTCAGCATCTGATTTACATAATGAGACATCACTACCAGGGGTTCTCCACGGCCAAGGATGATTCACTTGATTGAATGTATGGAGATAGTTTATCAAGACAAAAACTGAACACAGAACAAGCTAGAAAAAGCTGCACTGAAATTGTGGAAACCAGAAGGCATTTTTAAATTACATCTGAATCTGAGTTTTTTCAAGTTCAATACATATGAATATGAGTTCCTGTTCATCTTCAGAACACATGAGATATTTGAAACAAGTGGGAAAGGACAGGTTTTTCCTCTACTCACAAACATTAAATAATTTTTTAAAAAGTTAAATTTAGTTGATTTCAGGGCCAGGGAGGATGATGCTTTAAATTAATTGTTTCATTTTTCTCAAGGTATCCTTTGCTACCATACCTTTCTGCTTGATTAGAAAAACTGGTACTTGATGCCAACCTGGAATAAATACAAAAAATTAAGTGAAGCTCATATGCTTTTTTTGTGTTTCATTTTTAAGTAAGCCAAAAAGTATCACTTTTTTTAAATAATAAACAAGAATTTTAGAGAACATTTAAAATGCCACCAGAAAGGTCTTCTGACAAGCACTTAAATTCAGTCAAATCACGTTTGCACGACATATAAACTCCATTCAGACTTGCAGTCTCACAAATAATTAACAACTCTAACGACAATTCTACTTGCCTCCCTGTACTAGCATGAAGACAATGAAGTAAAGCTATTGCCTCACAAGCACATCATGGATAATTACTAACCTAGAGATCTGGAAGAAAAAAGTTTGCCAGAAGCTGCCTACTGACTGAATTGTTTCTGATTAACACAGCAACATAGACTAAGCCAAAATTCTCTACTTGGCAGTCTGAAGTGAGGCTTCTAGTTCCAGATTTTGGCACCTAAATAACTGGCCTAATTTCAGAAACACTAAGTACCTATGAGCTCTTACAAAGTCAGATGAGAAATACTGGGTTCTCAAAAATCAGGTCATTTATTTTAGTACCTAAATATAGACTTTGAAGCCAAATATGGGCATTCAGCGATGAAAATACTGAACACAATCTTAAAGCAAAATCATGCACGTCAATAACCAGGACATGTAAAAGAACAGAATCAGGGCTTATAATATCAAAGCAACAGACCTTTAATGCTAAAAGCCACTAACAAGCAATTATAAAGATGCATCTCTTACATACAAAATACCATGCAATTTTAACTTAATCTGCTGCACATCAGTATTTCAGCTGGTATAAGCTGATATGTCTAAACGGAAAGTTCATAGAGCTATGCTAATTTACATCTGCTGATGATCTGGCCTTCAATGTTTATCTTTGATTCACAATCCTTTTAGGCTGGATTTAGCTGTTGCTCAATCATCCGTCAGCCTCTGTTTTGTAGACAGTTTCCTCACTAGTCACCACGGCAAAATCCAAAAAGAACCCTAAGGCAGCTCAGTCGAATGCATCAGTGTAAACCAAAATGGATAGTGATTTTCATTAATGATGCATGACAAGCTGGGAACACAGCATAGTTTCAACAGTGCAATAATCTCAGGCTGGATGGTGCAGGCCATTGAAGATTATATTCTCTTCAGTTGTTCCAGCATAAATCAGAAAAACTCATTTAAGCCTCTGACTCCACTGTTGTTAACAGGAGTCCACACTAAAATACAACATTAATTCTGCTGTGCAAAGCTAATTCTGAGTGAAAACAGGTCCGAAGCCACCTTCAAGCAATAAACACCTTGATTCTGGCATAACTGTAGCATCTGCTTACATTAAAGCACATGAGGATTTCTGCAGAATACAATGAGACTAATCCCATGCCCAATGGACGTTACACTTATTTTCAAAAAATCTACTAAAGCATAGAAATACAACAGCATAAAATATTTCTTCTAAAAGAAATCAAAGTCCTATGCAAAGTTTTTCTTTCCTTTTGAATGCAGTAATGCAAGTGTGGTTTTTATGATAAACAAAACATTTGGTTTCTAACTTTGAGACATGAACTACACTAAACACTTGGGAACATCTGAAACTTTTTGAAATTTACAGCTTGTATGCATTTATCATTACCACTTTAAATATTTTGTTGCACAAAGGCCCTGAACCCCCATCATTACCTCCACTTTGCAGACCACAAAGCAGAACACTAAATGGACAGTAGACAGTAAATGTACATGTTAAGAACAGAAGTTAAGCTTTTTAAAGCTCCTCACTAACTCAAGAGCCTACATGCCATTTTCAAACAGGGCTTTGATTTTTGGAAACCTAAATCTCACTGGAAACCCAGAACTACTTCTCTTCTGAAAATCCCAAAGGACGCCTATCTGTACCTGTGGGTACCCAAATAACTTTTGAAAATCTTTCTGTGTATTGTTCAGGTATTCTGAAAGACCCTGGATTTCCTAACTCCTTGTTTCCTCTTCTAAGCATGAAAGTAGTAGTTGTTTTTCTAAGAATAAAAATGCAAGAAGTCTAGTTCATTCTCACCTCTGCTGTCAGATGGGTATTTGGAGGTAATGATACAGCACTGTTTGATGAAAGACAGCAACTTAAGTTAAATACATGAGGCACCTGAATGCCTCTCTGCTTGTATATGCTACTTATTTTGCATGTATTCAAAATAATTCCTTTGTGGGGAGATTCTTACTGGACTTCGAATTTGTCAGAAATAACAGCCAGTAAGAACAACACAGGACATTTAGCAGGAATACCCCATGTTGCATGCCATCTGCTGCTCTAAAAGAGTCAGCTGTCTCACTCCAGAGATGCAGCATTCTTCCTTCAGCACAGAAAAAGGTAGCTCACTCAGCCCTCATCCCTTGATAATTTATCTTTCAAATGATTTACTCTCTGTGGCTGTAGTACTGCTGTATTTACAAGAATCATACAGAATGGATAGCATCTGTCTAGATTAGAAACTTTGCCTCCATCAGAGTTCATTAGCAGTGACAGCAGGGAACTGCAGCCTTGTAATTAATGGAAATGGAGGATTTGAATAGCTGCTGTGTTTAAATGGAATTGGGAGAGGCAGGGCTGTGAAGAGCTGTGTCCCTGCAGAAGTCACAGTCAAGCAATTTTATCTTCAGTCAGTGAAAAGAACATGGAAAAGGAGAGCTGTGCATCATCTCAGAAGTTCATTGTGAAACACCCCCAACGCATCCCTCCCACCCCTTAGGCAGGAAGTTGTGGAAGCGGCCGAGGCAGCAACGACAAGTAGTACAACAGTAATGGTGCACTTCAATTATCCCAGCACACTGGCTAATAGACACCAAATGGTTAAGACCTTATCAGAGACAATCTCGTGCAGCAGCTGGTTAGGAAGCCCTCATAAGGAGATGTAACTCTTCACTTAGTCTTAATTAGCATACAAAATATGGTTGAAAAGCCTGAAGAGCTTCAGGTGTGCTAACAAATGATCATACCTAGGAGTCAACAGTCCTCCAGGAGCAACAAAATTCAGAAAAACTGACCAAATTTGCGCATAACTTCTAAAGCAGGAACTACATAAAAGTGAAAAATTCCATCAAAGCAGCAAAAAGGCATAGCCAAGAGAATTCTTGGAGAATTCAAGAGTCTTTACAGGAAGCACAGAAGTTGTTTAAGAACATTACATTGGAAGCACAGGGCCAAGGTACCCCACTTGTTAAGAATAACTTCAAGAAAGCAGAAGGCAAGGTGAGGGAGGTTATTAGAAAAAAGAAGGCTTCTTTCAAAAACCTGAAGTCATGTCTCAAATGAAAGCAGAAAAAAGCATAAATTCTGACAAATCCAATGTAAAAAACATATGAAGGCAGGCCAAACAATGGTTCAAGGAGCAACTAGCAGAAGGAATAAAAACTAACAGTAAATTTTTTTCAAATAAAACGAGATCAAGAAGCACACCAGAGAGTATGCTGCATCAATTACTCTTCAGGTAATAAACAGGGCACTCAAGGAAGATAAAGGTACTGCAAAAAAGCTGAATTAATTCTTTACATCACTGTTTACAGTGGGACAAGCTGGGGAGATTCCCGAGCTGGAACCTCCCTTTGGAGGGTAAAAGGGGAGGACATCAAAGGACCTGCCCAAAATTGAAGTGACAGTGGAAGAATTTACATAAAAAATTGATAAAATTATGAGTAACAAAGAAGCGGACAGAACCAGATGTTATTCACTTAAGAGTTCTAAAATATATAACTTCATATAGTGAAGTTTATGTAAACCCAATTCCAGGCACAAAATTCTTTCAGTCATACAGGAGAGAGGAAAGTCCTGAATTTACCTTCCTACAGACTGCATGATGTCCAACAGCAGAGGAGCAGCCAAGTCTGGACTAAGGTGAATGAAGGTTGAGAGCACAACTATGGCCAGGCCTAGTGTTTCTTCATCATATTCTTCAAGAATAGCCCCACAGTCATGGCACCTGAAAAGAACAGTTTTAAAAACTGACATTAACAAACTTAAAACAAAGTATTACTATATACACATATGTGTATAATTATGTCTTTTTAAAGTACTATTATTCAGTACATTCTATTCAAAATTTATTTAGAAAGATAATGTAATTGTGATCTTTCTGTAATTAATAACAGTCCATGGCTTTCAAACATTAATAAAGCTTCTCACTAGCTGCACTGGCTGTTTTGTCACTGACAAATGAAAAAGGGCCACAGGGCAGGCCTTGTTTTGAGTCCTTCATTGGTAATTGTTAGCTAATTCCCTCACTCTATATTGGACTGCTTCAGTTCATACTATCCAAGAGAAATCTGCAGCAGCGAAGACTAGCCCTCAGCAATGTGAACACCAGCCAGTTCATGCGACTTGGGCTCAGGCGAGGGCTCAAGTCCCTGGCACTTTTCTATTTAGCAGCACAGACACAATGACACTCATAGATGATCTTAAAGAGATGGAACAATTTCATGTTGTCCTTCCTGTCAGTCATGAATTATGAATAACAAATTATACAATTAGGAAACAATGATCCGATTGGTTCCCACAGCTGTTATAGCTATTAAGAAAGAAATGAAAGGACCTCTCAGGGGCACAGAACCTTAGATTTCAGAGAAGTCTCCTTTCCCAGGGCAGATTTGCTGCTGAGTCACTTATCCTTCCTGAAATGCTCAAAGACAATTGATGAAGTTCTGAAAAGCTCCATAATGACTAATTATAAAGGGGATGTCAGATTTAAGAGATATGAGACAGGCTTTCACAACCTACGAAAAAGGCAAACCAATGTGGGAAACGGGCTTACCTCACTCCAGTAGGAAGGCTTGCTTAATTTGATCAATCAGTTGCTAATGACTCCAACAGATTGTCATATTTTAACTTACTGGAATTGTACAGGCAATTTTCTTGCCTTTGTTACTGAACAGAAAGAAAATATGCCAACAAAGTCATGAAAGTCAAGCTCAGCTGGTCTGTATGTTAATAGGTGGTGCTAGAGTTTTGGTGAAATGGCCAAAGAAAGTGCCAAAGATAAGCCTAACTTTTGGGATGCTTCACTTTGTCGCACAATAAGGTCCACTTCCAGTCACAGCCTGCACAATGGTCCTGTCTTTCTCCAGTGATCATCCTGGCATGTCTGTCTACTGGACTGAGCGCAGAAGCACAAGCAAGAACCTACGGTTTCTCTTCCCAGTTTTTGACCAAATCGATACATGGCTCCCTGCCGACTGCTTTACTTCTCCATTAAATGAGTACACTTATGTTTAACACTTCCTTTAGAGGCATTTTAACCAACCAATTAAGGTTTGCAAACACTTTCAGGATCACTGAGTATCAGCATTAAAAATGGTGATGTGTAATCACATGTAATCTATTTCAATAGAAACCCAAAGGAATTTTAAAATAGAGCTTTTTTTTTTCTATGGCAGAAGTGTTTTCTGATGGATCACAAGGAATCCTTGATTTAAAATAGGATGGAAAGTGCTTCCCCTGCCCTCCGTGCACACACAGTAGCCTGAGTCATCATTTCGCCTGTGCAAACTCACACAGGTCCTACTGAATTAAAAGCACATCTTGCTGGAAGTGTTTAGAAAATGTTTACCTTGGGGTAAAAAAATTAATTAAAAAACTTAGCATAGAGATAAATTATTGGAAATACAGAGTCCATTCTTTCAAGTATATCTATACTTGACCTATTTGAAGTTCAACTAGTTCTTTGAAAGGAAGAGCAAAAGAACTTACTTGTCGGTCATCACAGTGGGCTGGTCATCAGCAAATTCTTCTGGTGCAGGTACAAACATACTGACTATACTGGGTGCTGACAGCAGGCTAGATTTTGTGGCACCTTAAGGCAATTAGGGGGGAAAAAATAAAAAAAAAAAAGGAAAGAAAATCACTAAACATAAATCCAAACTGCTTGAAGAGCAGACTTCTAAGGAAGAGCCATTATGGTTTTACTGTGCATAGAAATAAGAAATAAAGTGTGTCTACAAAAGGATATATAGCACATTCCTTGCTTCTGCCAGATTGTTCCAATTACCTAGAACTATCAATTTAAAAAAAAAAAAACTTAAAAAAAAAAATCATTGGAAAAAAGATAACAAAGAACAAAAATTCGAGGAAGGCAGATGTAATTGTATTTACTCATTTTTTTAGGGAGAGAGGATGATTCTACAGTTGCTATGAGACTGGTCACCAGAAGATTTGCAGTCTTCCCGCGTACTTCTGGGGAATTGCCTTCCCATAGTTCTCGGTGACACGAAGAAGAAAATAAATTTATATGTCTCAACACCAGGTCATCAATCTATTCATACCATCCCTAACAGAGGCATAGGAGAGAAATCAGGAAAGGACAGCTAGAAGAAATCATTTATAAGGAGCTGAGAAACATCCAGAATATTGGAGGGCTGATGATTAGAAATGCTTTCTGTTTAAAGTCTTCACAAGCATCTTTATTCTCCAAAGCTGAGTTGTCCAGCTGGGGGCATAGCCACTGTGATCATGCCAACATATGGGGTTCCCTTTGCCTTTGGCACTTTTTGTGCACCTAATTTCTGGTGAATGCTTGTTTTAATAGGAAAAGCTATGTATAATGACAGATTCAAATTCTTGGCTTCTCTGAGTCCTGCTTTCCAGAATTACAGCAATATAGGGTAGTGTGACAGCGTAACATCTCTCCAGTATGGTGGTTTTCCCACCTTGGCCCCTTTGTTTTCATTAAGCAGACAACAGCAATAGCAGAAAAAACCATACAGAAAAGGCAACTCTCCAGCTAGTCTGGTTGCAAAGAAAACCTCAAGAAGAGTAATCAGACTCATTCATGAGCCATCAGAAGCTTGGATCAAAGCTACTGTGAAGTACGAGCTATGTCATTCATCTGAGATGCCTTGCAATGATGATTTAAATATTGTTAGCAATTTCGTTCTCCAGGTCACTAAGACAGAAAGAGAGATTCAATTCTTAAAGAAAAATATCTCTTTTGGTTGCCACACATAGCTGACATGATAGAGACAGCATTGCTCCTGTTCCCATACAGTTCAGCTCCAATAATGAATCCAGGGAGCTCAGCTGGTAGACACCACCATTATGTATACAAGCTGTCCTCAAGGGCATCTCATTCTAAAGACCGATCTATGAAAAGCTCATTTTGTGAACCAATTTTTGGAAGAGCACCAATGGCCTTCTGATGCCAATTCAACCACAGATTAAGTAATCAATTATCAACTTTCTTGCTGGTTTCTTCAATCTGCAGATTCAGATTTGATGTTAATATTAGCCTTTTCTGATAATATTTAACTATGGAAACAGGAGAAAGCTTCTCCACCTAAACTAGGTTCAGATGGAATTTCTGATGAGATAATCCCAGTTATGGCAGGAAAAGCAAATTTAATATCAGCTCTCAAGCAAAATAATCTAAGAAGCTCCCACAATTTCTGAACTCAAAATACATGGAGTGATGAGGGCTTATTTCACAGGAATAAGACAGGTTTTAAACAATCATTTTACTAAGTATGGAAGGAAGTATTTCTTTTACATCCAGAGTTCAGTACTTCATAATTGTCCCCTGGGATTTGTTGGATATGAGCAGACACTCCAGGAAGTCCAAAATACTCTTCACTAATGTAGGACACCATCCACAATGCAAGGAATAGGAGTAGATTTTCACATATCTCTAGCCAGCTTTTTTCCCCCTCACAAATGAGTACCCTCTACCACAAGTTTGGAAGTTCCACTGTCATGTTCTTTAGATATAAGTCCCATTGCAGCACACAAATGCCAAAAGCTGTCATAATGCAGGTTACAATGTTGGGATAAGACTTAACTACTCAAAATAAAAATGTCCTCTCTCGTGCGCTGAACAGTAGGAAAAAAAACATGACTTAGGTAAAGAAGGTAGGTCACTACCCCACTGCAAGGCTGTAAGAAAGTCTGGATGTATTTTGGCTGTGAGGGAGGAGAGTTTATAAAAAAATGAGATTCAACCACACTCTGCATACAGTTTCTTATTTCCAGGTTGACAGCTAAAACAAGTACTAGCAGAAAGCCAGTACTTCTTATCAGTTGTCCCTGTCTTGAATGAAATGTCTTGTCTAATAATTTTTCAATAACCTACATTCTGCAGGACTGTTGAGGGCTTTAATACAGCTGAATGGAACATAAAATTCAACACCATTTGGTACTAACCAAAAAGCCTTCCTGGCAGTCTTAGCAGAGATATCAGATCAAATGGACACTGAACTAACCTCTGATTCTTAGTGGTGGTCCCTCCAAGTCAGGGTTTAGGCAAACAGGGACATTGCACAGCCGCTTTCCATGCTGTATTTGCTCTGTGAATAAATACAGAACTTCAGTCTCCAGAACTATGAATCCAGCATCTGTCACCAGCACCACAAGTCTTAAACAATTAAAACAATAGAACGACAAATACAACACCTATTGAAAAAACAAAGAAAAGAGTTAATTTTTTAACCATAGAAAAGTGAGCGGGGAGGGGGAGAGAAAGATGAAAGAAGTCCACAAAGGAAAAAGGACACAGATAGCCTAATACCAAAGAAGGCATTTTAGAAAAGTAAGTGTCATTAAACAAGAAAGGAAGTGCCAACCATAAAGATTCAACAAGATATGGAATATATGAATCACAAAAGAGAAAGACAGTGTTTAGAAATACCAAGAGACTAGAAGTCAGGTATAGTTTGTGCTGAGAGAAGCTAGACACAAAATTATTTTATTTTACAGATAGCAAGCTTAGGAAAAGAGCGGTTTGAAATAAGAAATTAAAAAAACACATGATAAATACTAAAAAAAAAAAAAAAAAAAAAAAAAAAAAGAAAAAAAAAAGGCATGCATGAACCAAGCATGCATCATATACTTATGTGGGATAAGACTATTTCCTAGTTGTTATATCTGAGTATAATGAGTCTTAAAATTGTGGTGTGACATTGAAATGACAAATAGTCACACTAAGCATTTGTCCTGAAAAAAAGAAACTGTTTTCTGTAAAACTAATAATTTTACTTTGAAGCTAGTGGTTGAAAAAGAGACTGAAAGATGCAAAGCTTTCCAGAAAAGAACATTTTACTTTGTACCTCCATGCTTGGAGGCCTTTAGCTGGAATGAATGTTGGCGGGGAAAGTCACAGATGTTGTGAAGAAAGCTAGTGGACTTGGAACAAGATTAACAAGACAGAGTTCTTAACTTGTTTTCAGTAGTGACTTGTTCCTCTTGAATACAGAATAACTACTTCTTTCAGAATGAAAGCAATAACTTTTTCATCTCTAAACCCCTGCCTGAGAAAACAGGCAATAGCAGCTAAGTCTCTCCAATAAATAAACTTACCTGCTGATAGGAAAAAAAAAACATTGTTATCATTGACAAATTCTGACCTTTATGATTTAAGGACCACATGCTGAGCATGCTACTCAGCAGACTGGAGTAGAAAGGATAATCCTGAACTGTATACCACATCTTTAGCCATTCTTCAGCTACAAGATTTAGTTTGATGGAACTTGACACTGAAGACTGAATTAAGCAAAAATTTTAACTCAGCTGTCCAGAACTGGTGGTGAGACATTCATTCAGCATGCTAACTTCCATAAAACGTTTTAAGCATTCCTTTCTTTGCATGCATCTGGATCTGCTGATAAATTCCTAAGAAGCATGATTCCAAAATGTCACCAACATCAAGATGGGCAATAAAATATCTACCATTTATGATAAACCAGAATGAATTCATTGTTTAATGACATCTACTATGAACAGAAAATCTTTTATCGAAGAAAAAACCAAATAAACCACTTGAGTAATGAGGAAGTTACGTGCTTAATTCAGTTTTCATTGCTTTGCATTCATCTTATAGAGAGAAAAAACAGGTCAGTGAGCGAACAGAAACTTCAGGTGTTCAGCATGAGTTGGAAGAAACTTCTCTAAAGAGAAATAAAACTGGCTGGTATAAGGCACAACTCCTTGGTGTACCAACACCATTGTAAACATACATACATGCAAATAAATGATTCCATGCACCAGGGATGAAATCCTATCCCTAATGAAATCAACAGTGATACTTCCATTTCATTCAATGAGGCCAGGAAATAATCCAAGTAACATGCAAAATTGTGGGGACACCACTGTACTGGAGGGATTACCTCCCAAATATGTAACTATTCCAATTCATACCAGGTAAGAATCTGGTACTCACTATAAAGTTTCACTTTAGACTTGAGATTGATTACTTATCTGCAATGGTAGAATAGAAACACCTTTTTAATGGATTGATACAGAAAGTAATTGGTTTAGGAAATAGAAATAAAGAACGATAAATGCAGCTCACCAGTATCCCAAGTGCTGATATTGTGGGGAGCACTAGACTGGTGTTCCAGCTGCCTCTTCATTAGCTGGTTCATTGTCAGAGCTCCCAAAGAGCCTCTTTTCATTTGTCTGAACTGAGCTGCAAGTCAGAAATGCAAAAGGATTTCAGGGGCTCAGACAACATGTAAAACTACTCTTTTTTTCCTGATCTTACAAGCCAGCATGAGATAAATATTGAAAGGACAATGATGGCTTGCTCTAAGGATCTTGCTCAAGTCAACATGCACTTTTCACACAACTACACACGGTACAATTCTGGCCCCAATGACATCAGTCATAAGTGACTTGGATCTCATCCACTGCGTCAACTGTCAGTACCTTTTTGTCTCCAAATATCATGAAAGGTCTTCAAAACACTTGGTATCTGTGAAGTGTAAGATACTACACCAAAATTCCCATGCTGACAGGTGATAAATGTATCTTGAATCTCACTCACATACAACATACCCAGGAAGGAAACTCGGTCTCCTCCCAGCAAAGTATGGAGAACTGCTCTGCCCATGCTCACCACAGGAAAACAAATTCACTGACTGTGTACCACCAGCATCCTTCATGATTGACGCAACCTGAACAGGCCTCCTAAATACCCACCCCTCAGGCATACCACCTGCACATTATTCTGAAGTGTGAAGCCAGCATGCCTTTGAAGATGGGTCCCTTTTGTAACTTCACTGAGCTTACATAGAGCTATCAACCAACAAACATTTGATTTTTCCTCATCCAACTATTTACAATACTTCTTTAAATGGATATTACTGTTTGCTTTAAGAGGTGTATCTCACTGGATAATGCTTGCACACACACACAAAAAAATTGTGGATTTAAAATTTAAGACTTTTTTGGTCATGTATTTTCTCAGTGCTTAAATGGAGGAAGAAACAGATCATATACAACTCCTGACTTCCTTGCTTTTTTCTCCATTCATAAGAAAATTCAGATTGAACAAACATAATACATTCGCTTTGACAGTTGAGTCTGAGCAATATATTTCCACCACTGAAAACAAAATCATTATTCACAGTATGAAGACAGAGTTTCAAGGCCCAGCTTGAACAAGGCATGTGAGACTGCTGACATGCATCTCCATGCAGGAAAGCTTTTAAAACATTGCCTTAAGTATATGTTTAAGTGCTTTCCTCAACAGGGCCTTAAAGCAAGGGCAACAAAGCAAAATCTTCTCCTAATGATTATTTTCATCTGCAACTACACTCAACATCGTTAAAAAGAATATTAACATAATACCAGGTAGTTCCATTCTAAAATTCCAAACAGTACCCAGCTACGCTCTGAAAATAAACCCAGCATTTCATATTATTAACTATGATGAAGTAGTACAGACAAAGGATAAACTACAACTTTCAGAAAGCTCTGAGAGGTTGAGTGCCTTCTCCTAAACTTGCTCCACTCAGTTTCTATCTGAGAGTTTCAAATTCAGAGAAAGCAGAGTACGTCCTAACAAAACAAATACAGGCCCTAAGTAATAATAAACACAATAACTTCAGTGGGAATCTGCACACTTAAATTACTTTATTAGGTGAAATATTTTAAGTTTTCCCCCATTATATCCTTTCAATGTATCAGAGTGCATTTAAACTCTACAAACTTCTCCAGCATTGCTGCAAAGCAGTCCTTGTGTAACTGAACTTCTGGAACTGAACCAGACCAAAAGACCATTCCATGTTTCACTTTTAAAAGTTACATTGCAGCTGTCTTTCACAGCAAATTAAGAGAAAAATAGAATTTCCATCATTTCCAGGGCAAGGACTTTAAATAGATGCTTTATCACTTTATCAAGCATAGAATTTCCTGATGAAAGAACAGCAATTAACATTAGAACTGATAAGACTGCTTGGAGTGCAGATGACTGTCAAAATATAGAAAATTATCTCTTTGAATTTTCTTAACAGCTTTTGCGATTCTCATTAAAAAAATTTCATGCGTATTTCACATAATCAGGCTATTGTTGAGCAGGTTTGGATTTCCAGGGTTATTTACCTGATTTCTCAAGGACAGCCATGATTTCAAATATTGATAAGTTAAGAAAAAAATCTAAAAAACCAATAAACCCAAAGAGCTGCCAACCTTTGAACAGTGTTGGAGCCAGGCTGATTGCTGTGGACCAGCACATGACTTTTCATGCCTATGACTGACTAGTGGCATAGGAAGGGAAGTTTTCCTCGATCCGATTTTCTACAAGAAACCTAACAATCATGAGATCAGTAACCTTTATATAGTAGCTGGTGAGCCTTTCATATGTTAGCTAGTGATCTGGTCAATCATCCCTCCATTGCTGTGGAATTCTCTACTCAAGAAGAGAAGTCCAAAGGCAAAATCTTCCTGTCACAGTTAATGATGTATGCTTTCTGTGGCCAGACACCAGCTGTACAAGTAATGTTATCTATATTTGTGTTACAGAAGTGCGTTGTGCTCACAGTCTTGATCAGGTCTTATTATGCAAAGCACTGTAAAGACACATAGCAGAAAGTCAAAAATATTTCAGTCTAAATGGACAAGAGACACAATGGAAGCATTCATGTCCCTTTATGCAGTTGGAAACTGAGGCACACAGAAAGAGGAAAGGAATATTTACAAAGGAATGTAGGCTTAATACCATATAGATACTATTCCTGATGTCATATATTGGAATTTACAGGAACACATACCACTCAATGAAACCAGACAGATAGGTCTTAACTGGCACCTCTTTAGTTGCTTTAAGTGACATCTGTATCATTAGGTGGTCAACAAATGTACTCTATGAGATGCACATGACACAAGATGCTTGGGGTAAAACTGGAGAGGAAACCTCTAATTTGGAGTACTCATCTAGCATGTCTAAAATAACATCTTCCTTTAATAGGCCAGACACCCCTTCCAATCAAATCAGCTGATGCTGAATTTCAGAAATTAAAATTTAACTTTTCTATATCCATCTGAAATTGCAGTTCAGCAAGATGGTTGAGCTGATCTAGCAGCTCACTGGTATCAAAGCAGGTCATCATCCCCCCTCCCTTTTCTGATAGTCAGAGTCCTGCCCCATCAACCTTCAGATGTGTTACTTAACATTACCTAGATGGACAAGCCATTCTGGATTTTGTTAGTGTTCTAAGATGCCTCCACCTTCCAATGTTATCTACATCTGCTCCGTTCAGCCATGTGTCAATGTCTGCTCAAACCAACCCCGTTCACTTTCCATTGAAATGGGTACAGGAGTCTCAGATAAGTAATTACTGCATTTCAGTGAGGAGCTGAGGAAGTGGCATTTCAAGGCATTTTACAAAAATTGCAAGAGATTTTTTTCCTAATGTACAGCAAGAAATGTACTGAAGACCATAGTAACAGCCCTGTAGAGCTCTCATCCTCTGCTTCTGTGCACTGACAGTTGACAATGCTTTCTCTCTCTAGAAAATAAACATTCAGCTTTAGTGAAATATTGCTTTTAGCTGCTACCTACTCTAATTCAAGAAAATCACA
The DNA here is from genome assembly GCA_030449065.1 of Oceanodroma leucorhoa. NCBI lineage: Eukaryota > Metazoa > Chordata > Aves > Procellariiformes > Oceanodroma > Oceanodroma leucorhoa. The sequence goes on along the minus strand of JASVER010000027.1, from coordinate 5,105,827 downwards.
TCTGACAATTTGTCATGTCACAACAGAAAACCTTGCAGCCAGTAACTGCTAAAATCCTGCTGACCATCAGAGACTTAACAGAGCTAACAATATCCAACACAGCTGTACTTCCAAGATTCAACGAAACTCAGGGGAAGGCATTTACCATATGCACAAATGTGGTAAATATGCATTTACCATATGCACAAATACAGCAACTTAGATTTAATCCTCAAACCAGAGGTAAACTTACTTGATATGGAAGAGTGACTACTTGTCTCTGGGACACCTGCTTCAAGGGTCGGTGCAGACGATGACTCTCTTGGCATTTCCAGTGTTGAAAGTCCTTTGGCAGCAGGATCTGCATATGAAAATTGTGCTTAAAACTCTCAGTATTTAGAATCAATAAGTATTTTCCATCCGCTTTCTCCCTGGATGCCTTTTTCACATCTTTTCAGTCATCCATTCACCATCTGGCATTCCCAGCAGTTTTAAAAGTATTCAATGTGTGCAAGAATTTTTATAGAGGCACAGGGATCTACTGCTTAAAATCACTTTTTAAAGGAGATTTCTACCTATGCTCTTTAGAGCTCAGAACTAATAAATGCACATTGATTTTGATCTCAGAGATCAACACAGTGATTTTCAGAATCACCAACATGGAAATAAGAGAGGTACCACTGATGTAAAGCTAGTTTAAGTGACAGCTTAGCATCTTTTATTGTCTTATCTCCAACATGTTATCAGTTTTCATTCAAAAGGCTGCTGATCTAGCAGTTGATCCTAAAGATTCAAAGAGTTTGAGATTCTATCATTAAAAAGAAAAATAAGCCATTAAAACCAATGTTTTTACTTTATGATAACTGATACTGTCAATATAGAAAGAAAAAAGTAAAGAAATTTTCAAGTATTGATGGCTGGTTTCAGCATATTCTATAAAAATGAATATGTATCTGTCCTGTAAAAAATCTCAGACAGGAAACTCTGTAGCCCAGCATCGTGCACTTGAAGAAACAACCCATTTGGCTATTTGATTCAGAGATCAGTTATGTCAGAAGCCCTTCTAAAACATATGTAAGTATAATAGGCTGACAAAGCTTGAATAAGACTTTGAAATTATCATCAGCCCATTATGATGGCAATATGAAGCCTACTTAAATGAATTACAACACATATGTTCTCAAATAAACTAATCAATAAGGYTAAACAAAGCAAAACAGAACATAAAAGATACATTAAACTACCCAAGTTACTAAATTACCTAATTATCTGAATTGCCTGCCTGTAATGTAAGTGAGCACTTAATGAGTCCATTGTGAACGTTTTATGCTCCCCTTGGATGACATACTTAGATGCATGCAGCCAAATGACCATCATACATGCTATAATACTAGGTTCCACGTGGTGTTTCAGAACTGGGACAGACCTTCCAAGCAGTTTCAAGGATGATAGTGTTAGTTAGTGCATGAAAACTGGCCCTCATTAATGGTCAAAAAAGCATTTGAGTCTAATTGCACAATTCTTYCATGACCATTCTTCTCTAAGAACCTATGTGAAAAGTTCAAAAGCACTCGGCTCTCTTTTGTTTTTACAAGCAGTGGTTCTTCAGCTTACTGGAACCATAAATGGGACAATAGGCCTGAAACATAAAGGGAACAGCATAACTATGATCACACTGAATGATTTCTCCTTGTAAAAGTGGAATATTTTAATAGGAAATTATATTATGGTTCCCTCTGAAGCAATTAAGAAAGAAGAAGTAAGGTCAGGAATGCATAAATATTCCCCCTCACTTCACTGTAAACAAAGAACTGAGGCCTGAAGGATTCTTTCCTTTTTTAATTAATATGTTAAAAAAAGACTGGTAACATTCTAACAACTGAAAAATGCTGAAAAAAAACCAGCCACAGAAGTAAAGAGGCAGCAGCATACAGTTTTTAAAACTGTTTAACACATCCAATTGGAAACTGAGGAAACAGCTAAAACACACTTTCTCTCCACTTGAAAAACAGTAACAAAACCCTGTATTGAAATGACCTGAAAAAACTTGGGATACACAGAAATATTGTATGGCTTTCCCCATGCTTGAACTTTAAATCTTTAACAAACACAAGCCGTGTAAACTTTGTGGATACCCAATACAAAGAAGGCTAAAAAAAGTTTTTAGTGTATTAAAAAAAAAAGTTTCTATGTCTGATCCTAAATGCAAACTGTGGTTAATTCCAAGTGCTCTTAGTTATGAAGTCTACAGAATGCTCAGCTTTACACTTCATGATCCAGTCTGCTTTCCACTGCCTTATGCTTGCAGAAGAAATAATGGCCAGAAATCACTACATGGACTAGATTAGCAGGATAAAAGGCACAGAAGTATGACAACTTTTCTGACTTCCCGCATAAAGAGGCCATGGAGTTTCACTCCCTAACTTGGATATCAGAACCAATATTTTTGCCACTGAGCTCCACTTCCTTTTCAAATGGGCCCTCACACATGCAGGATACCTGTATGGTACATTCCTTGTGAGAAACAAACACCTGAAAGCATTCAGCTTGCTCAGACCACATCAGATGCTATATATACACATCGCTCCCTAATACATATACACATGCCTCCCTACACTGGTCTGTTACTAAAACCTTCATGCAGTAATAAGCCTTTTGATTGGGTCAGTGATTCAGCTCACCTGCCTCCTTCTGCTCTCCCAGCTTGTCAAGGATGTTAAAGGAAATGTCCAGGTATTCCCTCTGAATAGCACTCACAGCAATCTTCCTCTGCTTCCTCTGGCGAGGAACAATCTGAATCTTAAATTCTGACTCCTCAGTCTCCTCTTCTTGTTTCTGCTCTGTGTTTTGTTCAGTGTCAGACTCTGTGTTGGTATCAAGTTTATCACTTTCTGTTTGGTTTTCAGAATCTTCGGGGACTTTAATAAGGACTGTCTTTACATTTGGGCTTGGAATTGCTCCACTAGGTCTAATTTCCTCCACGCTGAGCTCAGAGTTATCATCCAGGGACATTTCTGGAAGGGCAAATGACTTCTGCAGCAGGTCCCTTTTCTGTTTCAGTGTTAGTGGGTTCCCACAGGGCATGTCCTGAAGTTGGTCTGGCTTAACTAACCCTGAAGAGTCCTTTTGATCTTTCGGAGAAGTGGAAAGGATGTCCTCTATTCCTGCTGAAGCATTGTTGCTTGTATCCTTAGAACTAAAGTCTTTGGAGCAATCTTCAATGCTGAACTGGACCAGAGGAGTTGTGCTAAGACTGAGTGCAGAGACATTGATAGGAGTTGAGAGAGACGACGCAGCAGTTTTGCCAGAGACCTCGTCATTCAGCTGGTTTGTTGTTTCTTCTTCTTCATCGCTTTCCACTATTCTAAGGGGAGGAAGTGGTTCAAAGACTAAAGAGTCACTGTCTGAAGTGGAGAGTACTGAATGCTTTTCAGGACCCGATGTTGAGTCAGAGGACAAATCTATCAGATCTAAATCTTCCTTGGGACCAGCAGGTTTAACTGGAGAGTCCACTTTCACTTCATAGGTTTCCATGCAGTTTAACCTAACTTCTGGTATGACAGGTCTTCTTGTTTCCTGGAAACTCTCTGTACGAGGAAGATTTTCTTGTGTTTCTATATTTTCAGCTTTAGTAGAAGAATTCTGCCGAGATCGTCCATAATCACCCTGCCTGTGTATGGCATAAGCAGCAGGGACAGGTGGTTTTTCTAAGTCACACCGGTCTATGCAGGACTTCCTGCGATGTTCATCTAATGAAAACAACAGGGAGTCTGCATTCCCTATATCAAGAGATTTTTGTTTTAGAGAGCGCAGTTTTTTTTTCTGAATGCTTTCTTCTCTCACACAGCGTAGAATACTGTCTTGTAAGGCCCCCGACTCTCTATATTCAGCCAGCTCTATTTCACCTGATTAAAACAGAAAGAGCTAATACTACCTCAGTTGGAGACTTCTGGCAGATATCTTCATCTTTATCTCACAATTCAACACGTGACTGGCATTTCAAATACAAACCCAGTATTACTCAAAATTGTCTAAATTTTGTTTTAACCTCAGAGCCACATTACAGACTTTTACAATGAACAACAACAAAAAAACCTACTATTTGGATAATAGGGTTTATCTAAATTCTATCCAAATTTTACTCATCCTGGACAGATGTACCCTGAAGATAGACTGTTTAACCTTATGCATTGAATAGAAGGTAGCACAGGCAAGTAATTTCTACAGACACTTAGGATGGCTACGTTAGGCATGACAGATGAAAAAAGAAATGAGCTACACAGACCACTCTGAATAGGTTTCAAAATAAAGTTGGACTACAGCATTGTGGACATCATTTGGACATCAGTGTATATTAGAGCACATCTACATGTTATTTACTGCAGCAAAGTGGGCTTAAAATGGATGCTTCTAATTCATGAAGCAAGAGTAGCAATAGCAGTGAGGATGTGGCAGCACAAGCCTGAGATCAGACAGGTGTTCAGAGAATTTTTCCCCAGTGATCCTAGACCCCAGCAGAGTCTAGCAACTATCACACCACATAGTCACACTTCCCCATCCTAGGGAGGAGCAAAGTGAGCACAGTTATACTTGCTGGTACTACCACTGCATTGGTATTTTACTATGTGAACACTTTCACTGAGAACATTTTAAAAGGTTATCACTGTTGTTATTATGAAAGACATATTTTCACATAAAATAGAATATTCCTGATCATTATTATCCCCATATTTCAAAATGCTCCACTTATGAATCACCATGCAAAAAAAGCAGTGAGAAAAGTTAAAGTAGATGTTTGCTCTAGTCAGAATCATTCCCCCTTGTGCAAACACCTGAAAGAAAAAAGGCGGGTGGGTGGTAGTGGAAATCTCTTCAATTTTTTTAGGGTATTCATTTCAGAAACATAAATCTGAAAACAAAATCCTTCCTATTTTTTGAAGCCACCAAATGACCCTTTTTACCAATGGAAAACTGTAATATTTGCACCAGCAACAACAAATTTTCTTACCCCAGAGACCCACCTCACCAAAAAAATCAATTTCTGTGAAAAAAAAAAAATAAGTAAAAATCTTCAGCCCAATGGTGGAAGAAAATTGCAACAAATCCTCTTAAACATTTTCATATTCAAAAGAGCTTAAAGTTCAGAAAACAATTGTTGATTTTAGATATTTTTATTTTGGAGTGCCTACTTTAAGAATCCTGTAAGAGAATTCATTCAGGAAAATGAGGAGTACCTGCTCTCAAAAGTCAGACAGAGTCCTTGTATTCAAATTAGGCAGTGCAACAAACTCTACAAAGAAAGGTGGTAGCTTGAAACTAAGAGTAGGAAATTGTATTTCTGCATGAGTTTATACCAACAAAACAATTCATACTTCTCTGAGCATTCATCTCAACTGGTTGATATTTCACCATTTTGCTGCCACCAATTCTTTTCAGTCTTGCAAAGAAAGTTTGAGATTCTTTATTGCAAGGTCCAGTTGGTGTATCATGAATATCAGATTCATCAAAAACACTGTCTTCCTCTGCTGGAGAAAGAAAAAACTTTATTACTCTTAAGAGAGTGCAATTCCTTGAATGAAAAGCTGTCTGTGTAACAAAACCTCAGCTAGTTTCAATTAAACTTGAATTGGAAAATGAAGAATCATCTGAATTTTGCAAGAAAATCTATATCCCAGGTATAGCTTTGCCATTCTTGTTAATTAATTCATCTTGAATTAAGGTCAGAAAGGACAGAGATAAATGAAGAATGGGTTACAATGCAACAAAAGTATATCAAAGCTTTTACCATTCTAAGCTGATCTTTCCTATTAATAATAATACAGATTCTTTAGATGGAAGAAACAGAATATATCTGGATACTGACTTGAGTAAAAAACTTCTGTAGTGTTCAGCGAGAAACGGTAAATTGAAGAAGATCGAAATGAGTACAAGAACTGCAAGGTCAGTAATAAATCAGCAAAATAGGAAAGTGAAAAAATAAGAAATGGATAATCTTGGGAAGCTGGTAATAGTAATAGAATAAGACCTAAGAGTATGAATTATGAAACTATTGATCTAAGTAGTAATAGTAAAACATTATGCTCTAATTTGAGACCTGATGGTTGAAAATGGCAGAGAATAAGAAAGATCCAAATCTCTTTACCCATCAAAAAATAGCCACATCACATGGCTATAAAAAAATAAATAAAAAAAGGAAAAATCCTTATCTATAGTGTCTAGTGATTCATATCCAAGGAAATAAGAAACACTACTGGGACAATGCAGAAAACAGAGCACTCAAGAGAAGAAACAAAAAAGTTTGCCTTGTTTATTCTAGTAAGCAAACATGGAGGAAGAAATGCATTTGGTGTCTAGGAATGAAAAGGCAAGTAAGCCAAAGAGTTAGAATGGCCAAAAACTGAAGAGTTAAACTGGACATTAGTTTCTTCAGCTTTGAAATTGGAGCAAAGTTTCTACTACATGTGAAGCTACGGAACTGCCACTTAAAAGCATCAGGGATAAGATACCTAACTGATATGATGAATCCAGAAAAATCAGTCAAAGTTGACAGTAAGAATTTCTACAGGGACTGGGTTTAGTAAGTTAGGAAATCACTTTTAACGTCATGTCCTACGCGTCTAGCTTCTTCTTCCCCTTGGCAACAAATGCTTCTTCTCATAAGATTTATCATCAGCTCTACAACAGTCTGTATATTTGCCATGATCCCCACAGCAAAGCTTGGCAGAAAAATTCGGAAAAAGGTTCAACAGTGGGAAAATCTATCTTTAGCATAGGGATTCTTGCTGCCTTAGAATGAAATCCTCATCTGTTGATCATCTAAATACCACCTTTGATGATGACAGCAGCACACACACTACCTGACCAGAGAATAAACAAGCCTCCTTAGAAACGGTGGGAAAGGCTTAAATTTTCCAAGTCCTATGGAATTATATTGGCTCCTTCTTCCAGACGGAAGAAAACTTTTCTACATCCTCTTTTTTCTGCAGCACTTCAGCAAAGGAGGAGAATCAGCCCTACAATTAAGTCAGCATTTACAGAGTGAAGTTTGCCCATTTATGGTCCTTTAGCTCTGAGCAGCCCAAAGTCCTTCACAACAGCTCTGGAAAGCAAGTAAATATTATTCTCCTGAGTTTAAACATAGGGAAACAGTGATGAAGTGAGACACAAGGCCACCCATGGAATCAACATTGGACACGGGATTGGAACACTGAGTTTTCTAAACCTAATTTGGCACTTACTGTGAACAGCAAGCTCGGTACTTAGGCACCTCACTTTGTCTTAGAAATGTCTCAGAATCAATCCAGAAACTGAATGCATTTTATAAATGTATTACTACTACCCTCAGCATTCTTAAGTCATTATGAACTAAGTCATTAACTCAGCTCAAAACAAATTCATAGTAAATCCACAGTTATCTGAAGCCTTTTAGCCCTCCTCTAGGAATACAAAACATGCAAATGAGTGAGAATATGCAATACATCATTTACACTCATTTTAAGGTTGCTTTAATTTTCTAGAGCTGAGTAATAGGGTGTTCAGGTAAACAAAATTTTGTGTCCTTGTTCTGCTGGATATCTTTTTATGAGCAACAAGCAGCAAAAGAGGAAAAGGTGCTGATATCCATAAGAAGAGTGCTTCTTGTATTCTTCAGAAGAAGAGTTTGCTGCACACTAGGAAGACTGAGAAGGAGGATGTAAACAGCAAATAAGCAGCTGAAAGACAAAATAGCTGAAAGGCAGCTACAGATTAACATCAAAAGAACCTGTTAAACTTTGATCATAAATACTTATCACGTAATAAATTTCACAATTGTAAGGAACGACATTCAGTGACACCATGTCATTTCAAGCCCCAACATTACACCAGTTCACGCCATCACAGTACCTCTGTTACAGCTAGCAAGCACATATAGAGTTGACAATCGGACACAGACTCTAAAGGTTGAACCATTCTCTTCCGCCTTTAGGAATCTACATCATATATGTCTGCATGTAAACTAGTCAACTTCAGCTCCTTTTACAGAGAAAAGCAAACTATAGATTGAATTCATCATTTTCTCTTTTCAACAACAAATATTTGCTACTATGCCACATTATTATACAGTATAATCAGAATACGGTGTCAGGCTGGTTGCACACCTTGTGCGTGGGCACGATCAGTTAATATTATCATAGAAAGTCCAAGGACTATCCAGGCATGGTGACTGAACTACTAAGTCTAAGGTACACTCCCTCCAAGAGAAGTCAGACTGCTGTGCTATGCTTAGCCTACAGAGAAATTGTGAATTTCTTTCACTGTAGATAGCTGTAGCTGGTCAGATAAGCCACACCTTGGACTTAATTCTGAGTATAATGTTCTAAAATTCAGACCATATTTACCCATTTCTACAACATCTGCAAGACTTAATGAATTAAATCAATTACTATCATATACATGAGAGTGTTAAAAGTACCTTTTTCCTTTTCACTGTATCGGCTTATGTTACTGTTGTCACTATACAAAGGACCAGCAGTTGCATGGGGCTTGCAGCTGTGATATTGAGCATTGAGGGTATTGACTGTGATGTGGATTAGGTGAAGTACAATCTTGCTGATTTCACAGTCTCTGTAGGGGTACTGTTCAGTGAAAGAGAAAAACTTCAGCTTAAAAACTAACTTTTCTCCTTGGATAAACATTTAGGCAGTAAAACAGAAAAATGACTAAAAAAGAATATTGTCAGCTGGATGCCCTTTGCCTTCCTTTGATCATACGTTTCTAAATACATCATGAGAAGCAGGACTGTCTTCAGCTTTGTACACAGAATTATTTAAAAAAAATTTTAAGAATCCCTATTAGTAAGATTAAATACATTGTTTTCTTGACTTTTACATGACAAAACCAACTATTCTTAATAATGCAAAAGGTCTCTCATCAGAACTGTTCTCCAAATACTCTATTTCAATCAGCATGTTATCATTCATTTCTAGTGTCTCCACTTCCTTGTATGCCCTATAGACCTGCTAGAAATTTGTTATGCATATCAGAAGTATTCACATCTCCATTTTAATGCATAAAACACATTACGTTTTAACACTTCCTAAAAAGCATCACTTAACTAAAGAATACAAGCTGTCAAGCTGACCACCCCCCATTTAAAGTTACTCAATTTTTATAAAACTAATTCTCAGTTACTCAAAATACTATTCATTGGAACTTTATACAGCATTTTCCTATTTTCAAATCCATATTTTTCTTTCTCAGGTAACCATGAGAAAGACAGTACAGACAGCAGAAGTAATAGGTCAGTGGCACAGATGAAAACCTAACTACTTCAGACATTGAAATTAAATACAGTGAGTAAGCAAGTCAAAGAAAAGTGTTCTTTACAGTTCCTTTCACGTGCAGTACAGTTAGGTGTTCCCTGTAATAAATTTCAAAATGAAGTGTAAATTTTAAGGTGGACAGTGTCTTTTTAAGACCACTCACCTTATAGAGAATGACAAGCAAAGCCTTTAACCACATCTGCCGAATGTGRGGTTTGAGGGACCAGAGGGAGCAGCGAGGAGGCTGCTGGAAGTAATGCCTTAGCTGAGGACAAGTGCAATATTTTAACACCTGCACCACCAAGGGAAGAAGGTGCTTTCCCAGGTTGATGTTGTAGTCCATCACCTGAAAAGAATATCAGCACAGAAGTTAGTTCACCAAAATCAAATCCACTGACGTTGAAAAGCAAAATAACTAATACCTCAACTGCATTAGTTAAGTGAAAAGAAACAGATATTTTTAAGAAAGTCTCACTATCGGTTAGAAACTTTCTGCGAGCTTGCTAGGTCTCATTTTAGCGAGATAGGTAAAATGAAACAGAAGAAGATGTGTTCTGAAAGCCTTTCATCCTGCACAGTCTAAATTTTAACATACATTGGCAAGTTCATAAAATATATTATGCTGGGATAGCCTTGTATTGTAGCACAAGTTGATCATGCTTCAACAGACAAAAACATGTTAGGTATATCCCATGTTTAACAGATATGACGCAATTGCGGGTTTTGGTGGGGGGGTTGTATTTTGGTTATTTGGGGTTTTTGTGTTAACACTGCATTGCCAGTTTTCATTATTTTCTCATCAGGCTTGCAACATTAACTGGTGGGATTTTTTTAAGCCCCATGTTCTGGAATCAGGTAATGAGACAAGAATTCCACTCTTTACCATAGCAAAGGTAAGACTATGTCTGCGACGTTATGCAGGAAGCCTAAGCATGCAAATCCTAAAGGATCCAAAATAAAGCTAATTAAAAATATCTTGCACTAATAAAAAATATCTTGCTCTAAATAAAACACTCATCAATTTTAAGTGGTGATGTTGCCGTAGACAGGTTGCTGTTATTACTGCCAGTCATAAGCCTTGCCTCCATCATGACCTTTGAAGAGCATCATGCTATTTGGTGCCTAGCCTAGAGGTTTGAATCTTGATGGTTAGGTGCAGTGTGGGCATATCTTCTCACTGCCCTGACACAACTGTGTTTTCAATTCAAAGTGCATTGCTATTTTTCATTATCTTCTCATCAGTCTTGCAACATACGGCTTTAAATAAAAATAGCTAATATCCTGAAATCAGCAGCTAAACTAGATCATAACAAGGATCCACAAAGCCCTTGTCTCTGATGCTGACCTATACTGGTCGACACCCAGGAAGGTACAACAGCAGGCCAAGCAAACTCCAGCACATCCCCCAAGATCTAACACGTCCCTACAGTTTCAGTGGACTTAGTGCTTTATCAAGACCTCTGTACATCTAGACACAAACATCAGTTTTATCCACATCACTCATTTCCTTCAGGTCTGTATTTCTTTTTTTGGTTTTGTTTTTATTAAAACAAGGGGATGAGCCTAATTTACAAACACAGAACTCATCTCTCAAGTTCCCTCCTGAACAAGCTGACTAGAGGTTTTTCCCTGTAAAATTCTCTAGCTCTATGTGCAGCTGTCTCAAATTTTTGTGCTGCATGCATAGAGCTAAATAGATTAATTCCGTGTCTATCCATGTAGGGTTAGCCTGTCGAACAGATGATACATAATCCAAATATGGTCCTGCCCTGCAATGCCTTGTCCCCTCAGGGTAAGATATAGTTATATAGCGTGGTTAGGAAAAACTCATCCATACAAGGAAGACAGAGCCCTTAGCACATACTGTAATGCAGACATGTCTTAAGCCGAGCAGATCCATTTTTTAAGTTGTCACAGGAAGATCTGGAATAAATGATGCTGCAAATGTCGAGCAGAGCTCAGCCTGGGATGCCGAGAAGAGCCCAGCACTGCTGGCTTCTCCACTCCAACAGGCTTGTACAACATTGCCACCACGTGGGGCAATACCACACTGACTGAAACACCAAAACTTGCCCACTTCTGCTGCTAGGGAGAGAAAAGGGCATTTTATGCTTTCAAGAATTCCAAATACTCAGATTTTATGATGCAAAATACTGAGAGACATTTGATTTTTTTTTTTCTTGAACTGATCATTCCAATCATGCTTGGAATCAAAACCAATGAACCAGCAAACCAGCTCAATCCCAACCTTTGTGGAGCTGATTGGGGAAAGCAAATATTTATGACTAGGGGAGGGATTATAACCGAAATATATCTCTTAAGAGCTCCATACTGAGTTTTCCCTCTGCAAATGCATCTTCAGATTGCAAATAGCATTTCTCTTGCAGCAAAGGAGATTCCCAACACAAAGCAGCCCTACAGCTAAGAAAAAAATCTCCCCAAAATATAAATTAAAGTTTTGATGTCTGCTACATAGAGAAACACCCTGGCCTCAAACTCCATTTGACATCAGGGAGCCAGGATTCAACTATGAAGCTTTTCAAACTGAAATGGTGAATCTGGCTATCCTCAGACATTTTAAAGGTGGAAGAGGAAAGGCAGGGGCTGATATTCAGCATTGCAGTAAGTAGTACTTCTGAAAATCAGGTCAATTATGATCACTGAAGTTTGGGAATCCAAACTTGGAAAACATGTTAAAAAAATGTGGAAAATACTGCCCTGAGATCTAAACTGCCACTTCCTGACCCTCAATACAATGGTAACAGGCCTGAATCTCCTTTTACGTGCTTCAGCTTAAAACTGTACAAGTGAAGGATGATTAACATAGCAATGGTGCTCTAAGACAATGGATCAGGATGCATTTGCAGCTACCCAGTTTGCATTAACACCTTCTATTTTGCCTGCTGAAACATGGATACCTGACATCTCCATGACTGTGAAAGTTTATCCAAGTATCTACATTATAATTGACTTTAAAAAATCACTGATTCCAATGTACAAACCAGAAAATCCTGATAAGAATTGCAGATACAGAAGAGGCCAGGATAGCTTTGAGCAATGTTTGAAGGTTACAGCGGGCATTTTAAGAGCTGGGGCAGGGGGAGATCTGAAATCACAGCCCTCTCTCCCCTAAGGTAATCCTTTATGAGAGATTGTGATAAGGAAAAAGTGTGGAAGTGATGATGATGCTTCATTGCAAATAATAAGAATACTCTGCAAGCGTGAAATGTTTTTCAGCCTAGCATCACCAACTGCTCAATCAGTAAGAATTAACTGAGCCTTAGAAGAGCCTTGTGAGGCAGGAAATTACGGTCCTCCTTACAAGACGGAGAAAGAAGGCACAAGGCATGGATATGCTCAGTCATTTATCATAGCAATATAGGCAGAAGTCCACCATGGTGGCACCACTCGCTAGGAAAGGGAGAACAGAAAGTCCTGGTGCACTCTAAGAAAGAAGGAGAATGAGTCTTCTGCAAAGTGAAGGATGTCAAAGAGTTTACAGACCATTCACATAGGGAAACAAGCAAGAGTACATGGGTCCCAGGACCTCCTGAATGGGAAAGGAGGAAATAACATGTGAGGAAAGTAAGGCATTCAAGTAAGATTACCGCACTCAGCCATTATTTTGGTACAAAGAAGACTGTGCTACCACCATTTCAACAACAGGCAATCAGAAATAGCTGCAAAAAGTAGTAAGTGCCTTCACCTACTTGTGCTATTCCAGCAATAAAGGCATTAAAACAGGTCGAAACACGCATTTTTTGTGGTGCAATCATGAAGCATCCTTCCTGCTGATCATAACCAAGCAGGACGTACAGATGGCGCTTGACTGTGTTGAAAGCTTTAGCGCTGCTGATGTCCGACTCAGCGCTGCTCTCATCCTTTGCCATGAACTTCATCAGCACAGTAATGAGCTGGTGGACAGTCTGGTGATCAATCCCAGCATCCTCTGGCAGCAGGTCTTTTATTGTATTATCATTCTCTGGGGAGGGTTGTCCTATCAGCACAAGAGAGACATTGGTATCAGACACTGGGTAAGACTGTAAACAGGGTACAGAATACACCAGAATTTTTCTCCAGAGTTCATTCCTCCATTTCTGCCCAAATACACATGGTGAAGTCACAGGAGATAGGCATGCATTTCTGAGGGCATTGCTCCTCTGTTGGCTCAGGCTCAACAGCACATTAACACCTACTGTGGAGACTGAACTCCATTTCTCAGCTGTCCCGTGTTTAACAGAGCTGCTTATCTTCCCATCCCAGTGCACTTCTGCCAAATTGAGTGTGATTATTCCTTTACATCTATGCATTAAAGGAGAATCAACTCCCACTGCCACCAAATTCTCATCTGGCATCGCTTTCTGTCTTTCCTCAGCAAAAGTTAGTGGATATTAGTCTTTGCCAGCGGAGGATGTACAAAACGGCAAAGGTAGGAGATGGAGAAAATTCTACCAAATGATGATTAAACAAAGAACGAAGACTTCTCCTTTTRGCATTGAGTCCATATTTCCTTCAAACAACTGGGCCCAAAATGTAGGCACTATAATTTATTAGGTTTTGGGACACTATGTATTATGTCAAAACTTTGATGACTTTCCCAGAGAAGAAGCCTAAGACTTGGTTTTATAAGCACTGAATGGAAATAATACTTTGTGTGGGAATATGATCATGTGAAAGACAAGAGGCTACTTACAAAGCAGAAGGAAGCCTGGGTGCTGGCTATCACTATCCAAGCAAAACAGACACACTGCAAATAACATTGCCAACTGGGCAAGTATTTTAATTTTCATATGTCAATATTTTTTTTAAATACAGTATTTCCAGTTACTTTTAAGACCATTAATCATTACTAGAATTCTCTAGTAATTGCCTTTGGAGCTACCCTCTTCCATTTCACCCTATTTGTATGGCCTTTTTTCAGTGCTTAGCAGTTCCTAAATATCTACGTTATACTAACACTAGGAATTGAATTCATAAAAAGCAGCAGCTCTTTCACATATCAGTATATGAGATTCTTTTTATTAAATAATTCTGAATAAATGCATGGCTAAAGCACAGTAATGTATATTTTTCCAACATGTTCTATTTTAAAACATTAATTTAAATTAAATGCTTCTGTATAAATAAAATGCATTATATATGTGTTATATGCAAAATAAATAAAAATTATTTCCACTAGGATAATCAACAAAGGGAACAGAAAATACTATTTTCATAGCGTCAAAAGGGGGTGATACTTGAAAATTTTTTATTACACCATTAATTTTAGTTTGTTCATTAAACACTCTAACTGTTAACAATTAAAATTAATTGTTACTAAAATGTATTCTGATGTATTTTCTGATCCGTGGTTAAAAATCTATCTAACAGCGAATAATTGAGATAAAGCAAGCTGGTATAAAGCAGAATTATAAAATGAACTACTTGTTTTCATTTCAAGGATAAATCCTTTCAACTATTGGAAATAGTCCTTACATTTGCAAGAACAGGTTAAGTTGAAGTTTGCAGGACAGACCCTACGAGCAAGATTAGCTCAAAGTATAATCTTAAAATTGCTCCTGCATGTCTGTGTTAGGGTTACTAGCCAGCAACTAATATCCACTTAGTCTGTTAGAGTTACTTACATGTCTTAGGGTTTATGTAAATTCATAGCTATATATTTATAGCAAATACTAAAAATTATTTTAATATTCTAATTTACCCATATTCTCAATGTAATATGATATTCTGACAAGAGACTCCTTTGCTGGTACAACTGCATCTGTCTTAGGTTCTTCACCAGCAAAACTGCAGTGTGTGTAATTTTTTAAATAATTTTAAATATTTTGCATTTTATTGGTGGGTGAGCAAAGGGTTTTGTTTGATTGGCTGTTTTGCTGAGCATGGGAGAAGGTTGCTATTTCTATGATAGCTGAAAATGAAAACTAGGGGGGGGAACTTTCAGAATCTCTTCCATTAAGAATAACTTTCCTTTACTGGTCTCATTTTGGTAAAAAGAAATCATGAACTTCATATTATATGATATTTTTTATTCCAAACAGTTTTAACTGGGATTTTTTATTTACAGAAACCTTCCTTCAAAATGAAAATTCTCTATCCAAACTTTTGCTGGACCAAGATTTGCAGATACAAGAAGAAAACAATAAATTCTGAAATAATTAGAATGAGAAATACAGCAAGTTCCATTTTCAGAAGCACATTAAAAATGTATATAGAAATTACTTTAGCTTTGTGGAGATCAGCTGAGAAATAATCTTCCCGCATATTATACCCAGGTTAAAATTTTCCATGAAACTGTATCAGAGAGACACCATTTTCATAAAGATATTAGACTGTTTTCTTCAGCCCTACTTATTTTTATCTCTATTACATGTTGTGAGATTTCCCATAAAACAAAGAAGGGCATAAGATGGAATGAGTCAAAGGATCATGGGGCTCTAAATAAATCCTAATTCTCCAAATAGAACTCAATGAGTAATTAATCTGAAAAGATTAACCTATTTTACTTTCACTTTCTGAATAATATTAATTTAGAAGCTCAGTGATAAAACACCCAATTTTGGTATGAGTTCATAATACTAATACCAGTTAACAGACACTTCCCAGGACTTTTCCTGACATTTTACTTTCCAGAAATATTATTACACTTTCTGAAGCATTAAAATCTCCTTTCTTGTACTTTACCCTCACTGAAAACTATACAGCAGGACACAGTGAACAGAGCTTCACCCTGAGTAGTCTGTCATAGCTCTACTAAGGATCAAGTCTAGGGAATGTCAATCACCTCCTCTTTTTACTTCTAATACAGAAACCTGCAATGAACCAGCAATGGAGAACTGCTTGTTTAAAACTACAAAAACCCTACAATCCCATTTAGGCAATAGACTTTCAGAGTCCAGAAAATCTTCCTCTGCTGAGGGTCATCTCACCTCTGTCTGAAATGGGTCTTAAGTTATACCAAGCTTGAACTAAACTTTCACTTCATTAACACACGATACAGGTATCCTATATCAAACCAAGCTGTTTAGATTCAAGCTAAGAAGGCAAAACCAAGGCATCCCTGTCTTTACAGTGGCTAAGGTGGCTTTTACCCCTCAAAATGCGTGTGCATACACATACAATTTATGCGCGCGTGTGTGTGTGCCTACATACAAGGTATATACATACACACACACACACACACACACAGGAAAACCTTCTCATGTCACCAAACACACCGCCTGCTAGTTACTATACAGCCACCATTCCTGAATTCAGTCTAGCCTTATGCCCACAGATCAATCTCTTTATTCATATGTCCCTTGTATCAGATCCTTTTGCCTTCAAATTACTTCAAGGTATATCACAATGTAACATAAAACATCAGATCACAATTATATCATGCTTCATCCCAATTGTGATCCCTATGCCTATCAATGCAACTCTCTAAGTGACTGTCCAGGGTATTGTAGAGGACAGCGAACAAACACATGATCCTGGTGTTTAATCCATACAGAACGCACATTGAATTCAGCTTACATTTGAACTGTGCAAGGATTACAGTTTTTTTAGATCTAGAAACAACGGATGAGCATGAGGACTGGTTCAGTCGAGTGGTATGTATAAAATAAATGTTTTTCTACAGCAGATGTACAGCCTATGTTTAGGAGTCAGTTAGCTCTTTAGACAAATCAGATATGCTCAGTACTGCCAATGCAAAGTGTTAGAAACTATAAGTCAAACCTTAAAAAAAAACTATTTTACAAAAAATTAAGATTTTAGAAAGAAATAAATACTGGGCAGGAGGAGAGGGACAGTCATTTGACTCCTAGTTTCCAAAGCATCTGTGATAATTTTGAATCATATTATCACACTTTTCTTCATATCAGTGGTTACTGCTACATGCAACTTTTTATATGTACATTTTTAGTGGAACCTGAATTTGCAGCTTAAGTGACTAATTACCTGAGCCTGGAAACTGAAGCTTTGAAATACCGAAATACATCTAATAAAATCACAATGGCTAACAATGCCTACTGTGAGACTGACACTTCTTATGTGACGGGTTTCTCTAAGCCCAGTATATAGCAGGTAAATGGTGCCATTAAATGAAGAACAATCATTCACTGACACATTTGTTCATCGCACCATTATTTCACTTGTTCCTTCTATGAGCCTGTGACAACCTGCACGTATGTTCTGTAAGGAACTGGCTGATTTCCAGCTCCCACTGGGCTAGTAAGATAGGGCTATATACCGCTAATTCAGAAGCTCTCCTAGTCCATTTCACAGCTTCGTCAGCGCCCATGCTGGCACGGTATTTTGCTTTAAGCTGACCACCCAGTAAACTGATCCGTTCTAATTCTGAATTTGTGTCTGTTGGAAATATTGCAAGTCTTGAAGAAGCAATATGAAAAGATCTGAATCTGAGATTTTTCACTTCAAAATGGTCAGTTTACACAGGACTCAAACCAAGAACTGTCAATAGTCACAATTATTTAGAAAATACTTGGACCCTGCTAAGCTAGCTAATCTACAAATGCCCCACAGAAGGGTGACATCTTCACAAAATGTCAGTAAATGTAAAATAAAGGACTTAAGATGCATACAGAGGAGACTAGTGTAATTTACAGTACTGACAATCAAAAACATTCTGTCTGCTGTCTCTAGAACCCAAAGGTCAAAGATCAGGTCGAACATAGGTGACCCATGGGGCCAGCCTACTAAAGATTTACTTGTTCCTGTGGGTAATGAAACACAGGAGGGTGAGGCACTGCCGGCACAGCTGACTGCCTCTGAACAACCTCCTCCCAGCCCCAAAGTACTGCTTACAACTGGGGGCAATTTTCAGTACAGATCGAGAGCAAAACTTCAATTTACGCCTTTTGGAACCATACTGAGACGTGATTCACCGTGCCTTTCGGACAACTTCCATCTTGTGTAAGTTTATATCTCATGAGTCAGCAAGAAAGCTAACACTAGTGCCTTCCTTTTCCTGTTCCATCAAAACACCCCCCTTGTCAAACCTACCTGGTGTTTGCTCTGGTGTTCCTCCAAGTGCTGGAGCAGACTGTTCATGTCTGGTCAAGCTCAAAGCTTAAAAAAAACCCAAACAAACAAACAAAAAACAAAGAGCAATTCTGTTTAAAAAGGCAGTATTGACATACCTCAGCATATATTCAGTGCTAGCATATTTATGTTCATTTACTCATGCACTGTTGTCAGGCAGTGAGTGTAACTGTTTAAAACATGTCACTTCTGTGCCCTACAGGCTTTGTGCACCATGTTCTATAACTCCAGTTTTCTCCATCATTCGGTTTTGCTGGTACAAGAGTCACCACACAGGAGCCCCTATGCAGGATCAGAAATCGGTCAAGAAGGATTACTGAAGAGTCCCAAAATATGGTGGTGTTTGTTTTGGAGAAAAGAAATTACCTTTTAACTTAACAGTTCACCAGCACCCAGGTTTGAACATTTTATCAGTTCCTATTATATGGGTAGGAGCAATGTGAGAGGTCCAATTTGAACATAAAGACTAATCTGTGTTTGTAAAATTCTCTAAATGAGAATGGGTAAGCTTTTTTTCTGCTTGGAAAGATATCTGTACAGCGCTCCATACAGGCCTATGGATTTCCAGCACGTAGGTCCTCCTATACAAGCTGGCAGCAAGGATGTGTTGCATGGACATTGTTTTCTTAACAACRGAATTCTGAAGATATCCAAAAACTTGTTTGAGACATTAACAGTTGTTTTTAAGATGTCTAGCATATGATGCATACACTGATTAAGAATTACAATTAATAAATTAGTAACAGAGGATTTTTTCTGTAAACACTGTATTTTAGACAAAACTACTGTGTTTTAGCCACAAATAAAAATTAAGATCTATCCACAAGCTAGTCTTGGAGCATTTTGTTATGGCATTTTAAACAAACACAGCATAGACATAATGTTTGTCTATGTTCTTTGTCAAACTCACTAACTTGTCATTATCTGAATAATGCCCAAATCAGTCAGAAACCTAAATTTGCTATCCCAATTGGATAAACATTGACAATTCCAATGTGTACCCAGCAATAGGATACGATCCTAAGGGAGAAGATACAGGCGTGTCACAAAAATATAAATAGATACTCAACGAATTTTGGTGGTTAAGGTTTCTGGAAGGGAGAGCGCTCTCTTTGACTCCACTGGTCCCTTCACACTGTCCCTCAGGGAACGCACACTCTTCTGACGATTACGTGCGAAACGAGCCCTCTTGATCTTCCACATTGCTGCATCACTGAGGTTGGCGACATTTGTCCGGACAGCAGTGATAGCTTTGCAAATGCAATTGACCAAGTTAGGATTCATTCCACAGCATGGCAAGGCCCTAATGCTGCCAAGTGCCAAATGCAACTGGGCCCCAGGTCCCACTCAAGTCAAGAAAGCTTCATATGGGCTCGAGGGTCCATCTGCAAGGTACTCATTTGCATGCTCTCATTCTGAAATCCATAAAACCCCAAATGGCATAACTGTGTTTAAAAAATTATGCTGTTACTACTTTCTTTAGAGATTGGACAAAAACAGGTTCTTGAAACCAAAACCTGAATTTCAGGCTAAGGCAATATGAGGTGCCCTCTATTTAAAACAGCAGGAATTTCACAAGTATGGATCACATTTAGTGCACTCATACCCAAATGTGGCCTCTAGTTTTGCCTCACTGACTTCCTGTCCTGCCTACACCTATCATCCTGGATTTGAACAGCGCCTCCAAAAATCTGTGAGTGTGACTATGCGTTTACAGTGGTGTTACCAGCAGTACCATTGCATGTCTTAATGGGGTCACCAATACTTTTCTATACTCATGTCTGTAGTGCATTCAAACCCTTTGAGTTTAATTATCTGAGCGACTAAAGCCGGTGAGCCCATCCTTTGCATCACTTATGTCTTTGAAAAGGCAAAGAGAAAAGTTAAAAAGAAACTTGAAAAATACTTTTTGCATATTTTAAATTTTAAATCACTCCCAAATATTCATATTTAAAGATATGACCTTACATTTGCAGCCAGAGGCACTAGAAACTAGCGCCGAGATTCCCTCCTCAGGCCACAGCAGCAGTTCCCAGCTTTGGGTCAAGCTATTCACATACGGAGAAGAAAATATGTTTGCAGTTCCACTCATCTCCCCTATGGATGCAGCAGCAGCACCTGGGCTTTTTTAGGCACTGGGCTCCATGCAAGTGTAGGGGCAGGCATTAGGCTACTGAGGGAGCACACGCTGTCCAAACAGCAGTCCCCACCTCCTCCAAGCAAAGCAGTTGGAAATAGATCTGCCTCATGGGCCACCACTTGGGTAAGGAAGTTTTCACTTACTCAGCATGTTAAACAATCATGCACAAATTATTTTTTAGCCTCCCCTAGTGAATGGAAGGAGACATGCTGTCTCATCAAGAAACCAAGTATGAACAGGAAAAACATTTACAAACATTTGTCACTGCAGGAATAGTTAACTGAGCACCAGCTCTAAGAGTCCGTGTACCTCTTGTGCTGTGCCCCATAYATTTGTTTGATTTTTGAGGGTCATACAGCTCCTAGGGCTGTCTTTGTACAGACCACTACAGAACAGGGTCAGGCATGACCTAGGCCTTGGAGAGTAGCAATGTTGATAGCATAAGAACATCTACAAAAGAACAGGTGGGTTAATGCAGGTTGCAGCTGGTCACAGAACCAGACCACATTTCAACCAAGGCAGGCAATCACACCCTAGTGAGAGTAAAACATGACGCCCAAAGGTGCGACAGAATATAGCCTAATCTGTATTCGGGCAGTCAAAAAATGCTCACTTTGAACTATTCTCTTTAGGCCTGAAAGATTACTTAATTTCAGAGAATTTATACAGGTGAGACCTAGATCTCTCTCAGATCCTTGCAGGCAGCTGAAATTCCAGAAGCTGATAAAAGGTGATCAGATTGATTTGGACTCTGCTTACTTGTTGGGAAAGGGAATTCTTTGTTGCAGTCCAGATGAAGCTGTGCTTCCAGAGACAGGGTCTCAAAGCGATTCACAAAGAACTCCCAACTCAAAGCTGGAATATCCGCTTTTAGAAAATGAAGTAGCAAAAGCTTACTAAGAATTGTGGGCCTGTCCTTGACAACTGTGTCAAACTGGAAATCAAGGCAGAGGCAGAGACCCTATAGAGAGGAAAAAAAAAACATCACAAAACTGAGATGTGAAAACTTTACGCATTTTTTAAAGCAAAGGGAGGTCAAAGCTCACAACTCCTCCTGTTAATTAGTACAGGATAAAGGTTTAGCTCCTTTTTCCTACCAAGTCCTTTAAATCAGAACTAATGCTACTGATATCAGTGGAAAAGTAAGGTAAGTAAGGAGATAAATGAACATCATATTTAGAATGTAGAATTTGTTAAGATTTTGAGGAATACAGAGGTATAGGCAAAGTTCTGTCCTACTGCACATTTGGTACATAATATCAAAGTATTCTCTTCACACACACCTGCCTGAGAAAAAGCTTATATTTAGGTAACAGAATCAAGCCCTTAACTACAAAAAGAATGAATCACCAAGCCCAAACAGAGGAAGAAAGATTATGTGGTGAAGTGTATTTGCCTCAAAATGCTTCTGTATTTTATTTGCACTAGAATTTTGGGTGTAGTATCAAGACTTATGTTTGAGAAGAAAACCCACACATTAAATATGAAAGTGCAGTATAGTAACAGTCTCAGTGAACTCAGTGAATTCAAGTTCTCAGAAACTATTTTGAAAAGGCACTATATGGAATAAAACTAGCAAGTATTAACAGCTTTTTATAGGCAGTAACACTGAACTTTTTAAAATACATATTCATTCTATTCTCAAGAGAACTAGAACTGAATTGTGTACTATGAGATATTTTTTTTTTATCTTGCTTGTATGCATAGGCTCTGATCCACTTTCATATCTGCTTAGTTTTAATCATGAGAATTCTGATTGGCCAGGTCTCTCACATGCTTAAAATGACATGCCTTAAGTAAACCTTGAAAAGATCAAGACCATGTTTGGTTTTGCTTGAATATATTTACTCACTGTCAGCTCAGCAGGGTGTCATAAGACTTGCAGATTTTTTTTTTAAATTGAAAAATGTCAATAAATTTGAAAATAATAAAAAACATTTACAGCTTTCTACGACAGCAGTTCAAATGCAACAGTAATCCTCTGCAGTGATCAAAGTTTTTACAGTGGGACTCAATGATCTTAAAGGTCTTTTCCAACCTAAATGATTCTATGATTCTAAGCTGGGGCTAGGGCAGTATCATTTCCCTTGGCTATTCTGTGCATATGTCAGTTACCAACACCCGTAAGGCTTGCCTAAAGAGGTATTAGCACTGACCGTGATGCTGTACGCCTGAACCGCTTTGAACTTCGGGTGAAAACCCAGATTCCTGTTGGAATGTATTTTTTCCCCATATAACGAACCTACCTGTAAAGCTGGCCTCTTTATGGTGTCAAGTAATAGCCCAGCTCTTGTAGCTACTGCTGGGTTGACATCTTCCACAGCAGTCAGGAAACAGCAGAATGCATGAGCCAAAGAGTACTTCAGTAGGTGGTTTTTTGTCACAGAGTGAATATCCAAAAATCTGCACAACACAGCCACCTTCTCCACTGTAGCAGCCATGCCCCCAGACAAAGAGAATACACATATTAATTTAGGTAATGGCTTCTTTATGTCCTGGTTAATATACCTCTCCTAGAAATATGCACATCTGAGAAAGTAACAAGAAAAAATAACTGGCAAGTGTTGTAATTTTGATTTTACTTTGATATCCAAAATGTCTCATGTTCTCCTCTATTTTACTGCATTGTTGTGCCATAGTTTTGCACCAGACTATCTCCAAAACTCCCCAAAGCAGCAAAAAGGTAATCATCTATTATAGGTCTCCCCAGTTACAGCAGAGAAAGCTCTACCTCTTCAGTGAAGCAACAAAGAGCAAATAGTGTAACATTCTCAGGCCTACCTGCTTCAAATCTCATCTTCCAATCTTTGCTGTTGAAATTGCTGTTTATGATTGTCCAGAAAATGTCAGCTCCATGGGGAAGTGAAAGTGCATGAAGAAGAAGTGGGACTGCCAGGGAAGAAAGCTGAGAGAACTCAGACTTCACAACTCCCCATAAGCTAGAAAGACGAAAAAAGCAAGCCTGCTTATAAAAACACTCCCTTGACACCCTTTCTTCTAAATGTCTATACTGTATTGTTGGTGGGAATGCACTTTTCATGAAAATCTCTATGAGCCATCCTGGGCATTTATGTGAATACTAAGGAGCTGCTGGTAGGAGAACAGAGCTACTTGCAAATCTTCAACTACAGCAGTTTCTTTTGAAAATCCAGGTTCAAATATTCCTTACATTGAAACACTTCAGATTCGACAAGAGTTTGCCTAATTCAAGGCACAACTCCCATGGAACATAATCTATGTGCTGAATTAGCAGTTTCAGGACGACCAGCTTCAGCGCAAAAGCCACATGAACTGTCTTGGCATCACGAATCATGTGCATCCACGAATGACTAAGATGTCGGGTGTTCACAGTTTGCTGGTATTTAGATTCAGGACAATTTCTCTAGTCTGCTAAAACCCTACAGTCTCGGGAGACGCTCAATGAAATTGATACAGAGCAGCTGTAAGCGCTGAAGAACACTCTATTTCAGAACATCATATGCTGATGTTTATTCAGTGAGTTTTCTGCAAAAGTCCCTTTCTCCAAAGAGAATCTTAAAATGCACAAATTTCAGTCCAATTCACTCTGATACTAAATGAAAAAACTATCTCTTAAAAATAAGGTGCTATACTGTTGTTCTCTCAGCTTTAATGCTAAAGCCCTATAAACTGTGTGCCTCCCTCTACATCATCCTTTATTTGATTTTGTAGAGTCAGGGAAGACACCTCAGTCTCAGACAATGCTATTATTCAGTACGAGAAACTCTGACTTCCTGCAAAACAAGTGGTGCGTGACAGAGTAGCCATGATGGACAATGCAGGGTACCTTGGTTTCATTTGCAACTTCTTAATTAGCCTGCGCAATGTGCCCTTATACAGTTACTTAACCTTTCCACACTTCCCTACCATCCTTTGCTAATTTTCCTTACTAAACCTGCAAATTCTTTGATTCCAACAATGAATGTATAGTTGGAGAACCAACGAAGTATGAAGACAAAATGTGCGATAAAAACCTACCTTGCAATCAGCATGTGATCTTGAATATACGCAAGAAATTGTGGATGGTCCTTTCTTGCTATATACAGGCATTCCCCATGAAGACACAGGATCTTCAGACAGTTCAGCATGTTAAAAAGAATGTCTGGTTCTTCAAACCTTGACATTTCCTGTGTAAGCAGATGTACTACTCTTAATACAATGACACCACTTAACCAAAAATTCAAACTAAACAAACAAGTAATCAATGTTACCTGCAATATAGTGTATATGAGCTTCAAGGTAACTGGAAGTTGCTGATAACAAAATTTTCTTTCTGTGTCATTCTTTACTGCTGTTAAAAATGTAAGTTACATAAAATGTTGTTAAAGTTCTCTCATCTGTGGATTCAAAATGAAACTAAAGAATGTCAAAGTGATGAGAGATAAATTAATTCTAGCCACGGTAACCCTCCAGTCAATAAAGTTACAACAGCATGGAATTTCGCATGTAATGTTTTTGCTACTTTATATGTTCAAAAAGCCAAGATTTCTTCTAACACTTTTTTGAGAGACAGTCACACTTGCTATCAACATAAATACAGCCTTCCTATTTAATTAGAACGTTGAAAGAATTAAATGCATGAGAAAAAAGTGACTGTGCATTGTTGGGCCTGAAAGACTGCTTCGGAACCTTGTATTCTATATGAGTAGAAGGGTTTCATTTAAAGCCTTACTGAAATATTCAACCTTCTCACCCTATACGTACCAGCATTTTCTGTAGTCTCTGTGTGATTTCCTGGGTTTTCTCCATGTTTTGGTGCTGATTTGTCTTCTTCTTCTCCTTCAGTTCCTATAATAAACTCAGGTCTAGTATACAGAAGACTATCCTCGAGGTTATCTGTTGGCTCCTTTAAGAATATAATAAGTTAAATTCATTTCTTGATGTTATCTAAATACATGAGGCCATATCCTGCTGTTTAAGTCACATTTGGTGTGATAAGCTGAGCTCAAGTGAGGCAGACACTGTCTAGTTCCATGTCCACTTGTGCATTCAAATCACCTGCATATCTAAAATTCTGCATCAGCAAATGCATACCGATAAGAAGACTATGTTTCAAACATGGATTTAAGTGATACCACTTCACAGAAATTGTATATCCATATTGGAGCTGAGGTCAACCCAATCACAGGGCTGTGGTTTCACCAAACTTGTCATCCTTGCCTCAGAGGAGTAACAGACAAGAGCAGGGCGTGTCTCCTACACTACTGTAGTGCTACAGGCTTAGAGGCAGGAGCTACCTCAATCACTTTTACATTGAAAAAAGGTCCAGGCTAGAGTTACTTCTGTCTGTAGCCAGGAGCTCAGGATTACAGGTTGCCATTGTGACCTTTATGTTATAAATTGCAAGGTGGATCCTAGAAATGGTACCGAGCCCCAGCACTCAAAAGACTTCACTTGCTGCTTTTCGGCTGAGATGAGAATCTGAACTAAAAGGGCATGAGATGATTTTTCTAGCACAAGTTACTAAATACCACATGCACAATACCTACTATTAGCATACACATCCAAATGGAATTCTGAAACTTTTACACATCAAAACGCAACACTATGCCCACCACCGAAAAAAAATTATTAATAAACATCCTGCCACTACCATCCCACAGCAAATGACCACTCAGAATAAGGGGAATGATGCTATCTTCTGAACTACCAGATGCATCACTTACGTATAATAGACATACAGTTTAAAATAAATTCATCACACCACAGGTAATGCTTCAATTCTTCTGCAAAGCTACAGAGGACTTTAATGATGACCAGATTGGAGAGTACATATCTGTCCCTGATAATGTTGGATACTCAACCTGAAGTATATTCTGTTTTTCAATGATGCTCAGCATTTTCAAAAATCAAGCGCCAACTAAGGCTTGCTCATTTGACAACCGATTCACTCAAAATCATTAATCATTTCAAAATATCCACAATATAGATTTTAAAAGAAGATGAAAAGCACCAAGTATTAACATTTCACATTTTATTTAAGACACAGTATCATAGGATTGTACTTTCAAAGTGAAACGGCACTTCAATATTGATGGGGAAAGAGTTCATACTGGATGAATATCGTCACCTTCCCTTCTTTGAATCAGTTCAAACTTAGGAAATTTTAAAATTCAATGGCATTTTGCTTTAACCTCCCAAATCCTCCATGCCAAAGGTCAGAGCAGCTTTGCTCCCTTGTGCACAATGTAATGAGAACAATGAAGAAGAGGAGTTTCAGCACACCAATAATATAGGCACTTTCCTGCTCTACTTACCACAAGCCTGATTTCTTCTTTTGGAGCAAGCTGTTCCAGCAGCTCAAAACCCAGCTGGTAACACAGAATGCTGGACTGACACAGACCACATTCAACTGCTTTTTCATCTTTCTGACAGGTGTGAGAACCACCCCAGGGTGCCTGGAACACATTGTTTATGATGGATATTATATCTTTTGAAATGCTGTTCTCTAAGCCCAAAGTGACACCATCATCCTGGAGTTCCATCTGGAAGAGAGTGAAAAGAGTACGGATTTATTATTTATTTAAAACCCAGAACACTAACTATTCTGCCTATTCCCACATTTCTGCTAGTGTTATATTACAGTACCGGGAAGAGTTTGAGATAAACTGGAACTCACAATTTTAAATTGCCACTGGTTTTGAGGCCCAAGCTCAAACAGCTAGAGTAAATAGACAATTTCAAGCACAGGATCCGTGATTTTTACCTGGAGACAATTATCCAGAACATTTGGCCTTGGATTCACAATGTACAAATTTAGCTATCCAAAAATTATGCATCTAATCTAAGCCTATCAYCAAGCCTCTGCTTCTAGTCTGTAGAAATAAATGTATCTCCAAGGAGAAGTTCCTTTCACTCATATGAGCTATCTAACATGAACATGGAGGTATCTAATTTCTCTTCATTGAACATGAACCTGTAACTCCTATATGAGTAAAGCTAGATGACAGGTGTAGAGGGATTTAAATGCCTTATACTTCATGCCAGTCCCTTAGCAGAAAGGGATTCAGTACAGGATTAAAGGCGAGCCAAAAGTAACTACAGAACTTCAACATCCCCTCAATGTGGGAGTTTTTCTTCTGCGAGCACCTGCTTCAAGATGAGGTCAAACATCAGAATGAAGCAATTAAGATTCATTTCATCATCTTCACAGTCAAAATCAATTGTCTTTCCACTGGGGTGTCCAAAGTTCTTGAAAGGGCTGTGAAAAGGACTACGTATTGGACTCCGAAATGGGCTCTGGAAGGGGCTTGGGAAAGGACTCAGCATGTTGTGCTGAACTCTGCGCCCAGGGTCAGAAGCAACGCTTACCTGAAGACATAAAGAATCAACATGTCCAAACAACTGTTACACATTTAAGCAATCATCTCATTCTATACAAA
Source organism: Oceanodroma leucorhoa (assembly GCA_030449065.1). NCBI lineage: Eukaryota > Metazoa > Chordata > Aves > Procellariiformes > Oceanodroma > Oceanodroma leucorhoa. Next base: position 5,077,958 of record JASVER010000027.1, on the reverse strand, counting down.
ACTGCAGAAAATGTCAAGAACTTTGACAGCCTTACTACTCCCTTCTGTAGCTTTTTTGCAAAATCTACACGTGTCCCTTAATGCCATTAAATGATAAAATATGATAGAAGTACAGGAATCATATTCTGCGCAGATGTACACATTCTCTCAAGCTAAGTGGCTGACATCCATTATCTTATTCCTACTAAGGAGGAATTCTAACATCATAAACCAAACAGAAAATTGGTGCAGGCAGTAAAGTGGCCATCAGATTACAATGATCTGCTCTGTGATCCAGGGACACAAACTTCAATAGTAGGAGGCTAATAAAGGAGACTATCTCAAGAGAACAGTGTAACTAAGGCTATACCAAGGATACAGGTAGCTGGAAATGAACTAGACACATCTGTAACAAGATGTGCATTTCTGCATTGATTTATGTCCACACCACAGTAGGTCACCTAAAACACCCCGAGGACCTCTAAGTGTTGCAGGGAGATACACAGTTAGATGACACATGAGGTCTATTTTTGGCCAGCTATGGTCTGAAAGACCAGACAGTAAGTTCGTCCGTTCTTTCTGATTAGTTTAGAAGTGGTTATGGGCTAGGTGTTGGAGTGGTCTCTGCGGAGCTACATCAGAAGACAGGGAGACCACACGTAAGGAATCATCAACTGCCTAGATACTGTAGTTCCTTAAATCTAAAGATCTGACCTTTCAAGCACTCTTGTTCCTGCTGTCTTGTCTTGTTCCCCCAAGACTACTGGGAAGTTAGTCACATCAGTCCAAGTATATGTAGTGGCTACAGATTTGTACATGTTTTCTTCCAGACCATAAGCCTTTGATAGACAACTTTCCATCAATTTTTGCATCTCTTGGATGGGGAAAAAAAATGCAGGGGAACAGAAATAAATTCTGCTCTGTCACCCTCCCAAAACATATCTAGGCCCACCAAATTTGTACTAGAATACAAAAGCTCGCTCTGGGTGACCAGTTGTCCACAACAACTTGTTGCTGATGGTTATTAATAGAAGGTGCAGAGAATGAAAATGGTTGGAAAAGGTACCAAGAACGCTCCAAACATATCCCAGACAAACCAGTTCACTAAGGAAAAACCACACAGTTTTTCTGCAGTTCCTATCTGCATTATCTTAAACTGACCATGTGATAGAGTGGTATTAATTGAAAAAGTCACGCCAATTTTCTTCTGTTTTCAAAATTTATAGTGTTTCCAACAAAATGCTGCCATATTGAAAGATGACTTTTTAATTCTTCACATGCATTCTATAAGCAAAACAAAAAATCAGGATAAATAACAGTTACCCTCCGAGCTGCAAGATTTCCCGCCAGTTCACTGACTCTTGATTTTCTTTGATTTGCTAACTCTTTTACAGAATTAACTCCATCAGAAAACATGCTAATTAGTAACTGAAGAGGAACAACAATGTCTAGTTCAGATAATACCTGAGGAAAGACAATAAATAAAAAAATATGAGTTTCAAGTTTGCAAAAGTGCCAGCCACTTTATAAGCACCTTTATAATATGATCCTCAGTTCAGCAAGTTCCATGCATTTAATGTTGGGATTCAATGAGGTGAGCTGCAACCTTAGAATTCTGTTAGAATCAGGGCAAAAGAGAACTGGCAAAAAAAGGGTATTTTCAAAATATTTTTTGGCATCTGCTTCGTGCGCCTTGAGATCAGTTTTATGCACAAACACACAGGGATGTGGGGTTGTTCCACAAAAGTATTTCTGTAAATGAAAAGTATTACTGATACTTGGATGAATAACTATTTACTATATTTATTATTACTTAAAACTGAATTCCTGTATTTATTCTAAGAATCCAGTCAGAATGGTTGCCTACAGGTGTCAACATAGTGACAGGATGGTTATCTGCAAATCACTGAGGGAATATTCATCATCTATTTTGTCACCAACACTCAGACAAATATGAGCTCATTTGTACTTGTCACTTTTCATTAAGTCAAGAAAAATCTATAAAAATCATACTTTACTTGAAAACTCTGCACACATGAAAATTGCTACAGTCATCACGTAAATTGGCCTTTGCAGAGGCTTAACCAAAATAACCCTCAGCAGAAAAGAAGTGATAATGAAAAATACAGGTATTATTCTGAGATGCTGTGGAAAATTTTATACCCTTCTGAATTCACTGCCCCCAGCCGACATGATTGTCCCTGTAGCTTTTGAATATGAACACTGGGTGAATGCCAGCTTTGTGGGCAAATTTAGCACAAAAGGGCCAGAGCAGCAGAAAGCTTGATTGGTACAGAGCTAGTCTAATCCAGATCTTCATATGCGGGAACAACTACAGCTGCTTCTGGAGTCTGGAATTAATTTTGGAATCTACAGACCAGATTCTGCAGAGACCAAAAACTACTGCTGGCAAAAAAGCCAGACAGCTGAATGGCCCTAAAGACACAACTGACATTCAAAGGTAAAAGGAATTTCCAGGCTTCCATTATATTGCCCATGATGGGCTAGTAACATAAAGCTTCCCGGGATCTGTTTACCCACTATCCTTACACTGGGGCTAAGCAAAGGGCAGAAAGGTTCCATGATCCTTGGAAAAGTGGTTTCTCCCCGCCCCCCCGCCTTTTTTTTTCTTTTCCAAAATCATAAGCTGCTTCAGCATGACTTGTCAAGAGAGGACACTTACATGCAGCCAAAGCAATGCTTGCTCTTGCACAGAGGATGGGTACCCTGTGAATCGACAGCTAATGAAGCCAAACATCTCCTCCATGGAGAAAGGGAGAGGGCAAAGTTCAATGTCAAACATTTTGCTGAAAAATAGAAAAAAGATACAGCATCACTGAGTTCCCATGGCATACACTGTGTGAGATATAACAGAAAACTGGTAGAAAGGCAATCTCACTACCAGCACTGATGATGCTTCTGTAATCTTACTTGCATCCCCACCCTCCACAGGAGTTGAGCTAGGTTGCTGATACCACCTGTCCTGACTGCACAAGGTCATCTCTGAAGTTGGTGATGCACCTCATRTCATGCCCAGTTTCATTTGACAGCAGTATCTTTTTCAACATCCAATGTAAAAATTGGAAAATTTCTCAGCTCACCACTCCTCCACTATTCCATGTTTACACTAAAAAAGTTTACATCAATACCTACAAATATAAACTTACAGTCAGTTTCAGAGCCTCTTCATCAGTTAAAAGGCAATGTGAAGTGTCAAAGGCATACACCAGCCATGAAATTATGACTCAGACAGCCACCATTCTTATTCTGGGGTTTTCTTTGCTCAACAGGGGAAGATATCAGCTAAATCAATACAAATCATCATTCTTTCAGTGCAAGCTCTACTAATTCCCACCATTTCTCATCAACAGCTGGCCAGGAGCAGAAAGATGCTTCTTCTGCCATGCTGCAGGAAGCCACTGAAAATGTGCCCTGCTTACAGTGAAGAAGCATCCATGTAGTTGGCTCTTGATACAGATTCGAGGATATCAGGAGCAATAAAAGGAAACTTTCCCAAAGCTTAAGTGCTTTGGTCTAAACATAAGTCATAAAAAAGTCAGAAGCATTCACACATTACTGTCTATTGCATACAGGCATTTTTATTTGTTCTCACCACCTTAGTGTGCTAAAACCSTCAACAATCAATATATGCAACGACAGAACAGTTCTTACATATGTCTACATACCTCAGCACTTCCCGGAACTCTTTCAGCTGATTATCAGGCACTTCCGTCCTTATAGCTTCCAACCACTCTGGCATGATACATTCCCACACCGGCTGGTTTATCACGTTGTACGGAATCAAGCAAAGGATTCGATTCAGCCCTTCTTTTAATTGAGTCACAGCAGTACACGATTTGTCCCAGTATCCACCAACCTGTGGGTATTTCCAGGAATCATACTGACGAACGATATTTACAGTCCCTGTAATTTGCCCAGCACTGTCAATTTGCTCAGTGTGTTGCAGCCAAGAAATTGTGGGGGGTGATCATCAGCACCTTCCAGCCTGAATTTAGAATGCAGCCATGGGGATTGCATTGTTTTATTCCTATCTCATTTCACCCAGAGTACACAAAAGCACTGTCCAAGATTTAGATGAAGTTTGCTCAATTCCAGGCCATGACACAGAGTAACCTCTCATTGTTTACAGTTCTCAACAAGGGACAGATTTGTTTGGTCAAACTTGCACCTTCAATTATTTGCTCTGGGCAACTTGTTACAGTGCTGCATCTTTACTTTGAAAAACTTGGTCTGGACCAGGTGTTCTTTTGTGGTTGTCTGTTTTGGGTTTTTTGGAAGCCAAAAAAATATACTTCTAAGTAAATAAATAACTGGCCTACAGAGATTAATTATTTTAACTGACCTCAGCTCACATATGCTGTTCCTGACTAATGGCTCTAGAGATGCCTGCTGTTTTGGCAGCAACTACTGGTAATCTCAGCCAACAAACTATTTTTCCTCCGTTCATCACAGCTAATTTCATGGCTGTTTGTCCTCATGTTCTAGTGAACCCTTGCAAATCTGGCAAGTTGTCAGTCTAATCTTCCATATTGCTATGGGGGTAATAAAACTCAAAAAAAGGGGCTGGATCCAAGACAAGAAAAAGATCCGTAACAGATTACAGCATGAGGTTCAGTCCTTCCTTTCCCCTTTAGCCTCAAAGCCCTGATCTCTTTTCTTCAGTTCTAACATTCAATTCATACATCCATCCACCTCTCAAATTTCCTCAGCTGCTCTCAAATCATCCCACAGCCAGGTGTATCTTCAGAGACATGGTTCAGAGTGAGACACATACACATGCTGGTCTGCACACATACAGCAAACCCCACATATTAGGTCATTGTCCTGGTTCCAGCTGGGACAGAGTTAACTCTCTTTTCTGTAGCTGGAGGGGGTGCTGTGTTTTGGGTTTGGCGGTGAAAGGAATGTTGATGGCCCATTGATGCTTTGGTCGTTGCCGGGTGCACCGACAGCCTCCSCCGCCCTTCAAGGTGCAGGGGGACCTGGAGGGGGGAGCATAGCCGGGGTGGTTGACCCAGCTGGCCAATGGGGTATTCTATACCATGTGACATCATGCCCAGCTTAAAAACCCGGGGGTGCTCCCTTTGGGGGGGGCGCACGGTTCGCGGGGTTTGGTGCGGAACACGTGGGGATGAGCACTTGCATTGTGTATCGCCTGTTTTGTATATTCTGTTATTGTTGTTATCGTTGTTATTATCACTGTTCTCCTTTGTTTTATTTCCATTATTAAACTGTTTTTATCTCAACCCGCGGGTTTTCCTCCGTGTGCCCTCCCGATTCTCTCCCCCATCCTACCGGAGTGGGGGGGTGAGCAAGCGGCTGCGTGGTGTTTAGTTGCTGGCTGGGGCTAAACCACGACAGTCATGAAAAATACATGGATGGACACTTCATCCCTGATGATGTAATATATCACATAACGTATTTATGGCCCCTCCAAGTCTAGACACTTAATTTTAGGAAACAAAACCAACATGTCCCCTGGACATTTTACATAAGAGGGTCACAAAATGGAAGTCTTCTTACAAAAGCACATGTGGTATAGTTGGCAGTGATTAATGAGAAAGCCTTAAACCCCTCACAAATATAAAGTTCCTATTTTCATGCTGATGTTTCATTTTCTACAGAGGAATATTCACATGACTGACTTTGTTGCCTGTCTTCACTATCCAGGTTAAGTGGCGAGTTCTGCTTCATAATTAATGGACAGAAAGAAAGACTCTTTCTAGAAGCGATTCCAGGAATGGTCTCACTTAGGCACCCTAAATGACCTTCCAGATAAGTCTCTTTCTCTCCATCTGCAATAAGGCGAACCATGGCAGACTAGTCTCTTAACTGAGTCACTTAAATTAGGTATCTGAAGCTACAGGGCATCAGTATGCCCAGGGTTCCTTTCAGTTACAACTGTGTGATTTCATGAACCTTAATTCACAGCTGCAGAGATGAAGTATGCAAAGARCAGAGAAACATTAATAAAGCAGACTAGTAAAGGACAGGCTTATATCCAGGAGCGGACAAATGATACCTTACACTAAAGACAAGCTTGGGTGCTTCAGCAGCATAATGGAAATGTGCAGCTATCAAAAATGTACAGTATCTTTCAATACCTATAATATTCTTCCAACCTGTCTTCATATTATTGTAAATAATCCCCGCTCTCGAACACAGTAAAACTAAAAATGCTATGAAGAGGAAAAATTCCTGAACTCCACTGCTCCCTCAACCACTGAGATTTCTTTTGCCTTGACAGAGCTGGGGGAGAAATGGTCTTTATACTTAAGACTTTAATCTCTGTGGCAAGTAAAGGAACCTTCAGATAAATTATTCTTACCCTGGCAAACTCCATTGGTTTAGGAAGGAGGCACATAACCATGACATCAAACCGGACATCACAAACAGTCTTCAACCACTTAGTAACAAACTGGGGTTTGAGCTTTTCAACCAGGCTACCAACTTCATCATCCATCATGTAAGCTGTAGAGTGAAACCACTGGAATACCATGCTAACCAGCCTTGCTAAACTCTCTGTGGGTGTATTCTCACTGGGAGTACAAAGGCTCACCTGGAAGACAGAAACACAAATCAAGTTCAATTCTAGAATTAAAGGTGGCAAATTGTTTGTCTACTATATTTTGCATATTCTCAGAGATACGAGGATGCAGATTACACAGAAGACAAATGATCAGTTTTAGGTAGTTTGGCACAGGAAAATTACCAACACATTTCCAAACCAGAAAATAACAATAAGAGGGGAAAAAAAMCAAGCACTGAATTTTTTGTTTCTTAGTTTCAACACTGAAAATATCAATACAGAATGCTTTGACAAACTGAAACCTTTTCATTTGAACTTTAAAATGACTTTTCATTTCAAAAGGTAATGTAATGCCTAGTAAAATATATGATACACACACACATATACATAAAATGTAYAAGAAAAAAAGACAAACCAAATGAAGAGTTTCAAAAAGTCTGAAAGAAGATGTCTACTTAAAGTAATAAGTGATCTTTGCTTTGTGAAAAGATTCCAATTTTCATTTTTTGTCTTCATTTGGGGCAGGAATATGAGTTTTAAGTCCTCTAAAATTCTCATATAGTAATTAATATTCTTCTCCCCTTCTCCAAAATCCCTCTTTCTAGAACAATGTCTGCACTGTAAAACTGTCTCAAATCTGAGACCAAGTCTGTACCACAGTTCACAGACCAGGCACACTGCTAAGCCCTTAATTACCTGTTATTTGAGCCCTTGGTATCTTCCGGGGACAGGAGACAATGTTTCAAGGCAGGTTGCTGCACTGAATCCAAAGAATGGATAATAAGAGATGACAGGAGATTTAGGAAGCTCCTTTAATCACCTATCAGCTGTTTGTTGCCATTTCCTAGTGAAAGCTGTACTCTCGGCACTTGGCAACCTGAAACCAGTGACTGCTGCCTTGCAGCAAGYGGACAAAGGAGAAATATTCATGTCACTTCTGGGGAAACAGCACTGCTTCCCAAAGAAGACCAGAACCCATCTTACAAGTGCCTTTCCTCCACGTTTTTTCTTCGGATTAGGCAGCTAACACCCTTGCCAATTCAAAGTACAGTCTTCATTGTTCTACTTCATTGCAGGTTGAAGTTAAGGTGTTTGCTTCCTGGTGCTTGTCTCAGTTGAGAGTTAACTCAAAGGCAGTATCAGCTGGCAGCCTTTTTAATAGGAACTCTTGAGCTCTGTCCAGTTTCTAGATGAAAGGTATTCATTTTATGAAAGAAAACAGCAACCCACTATTTCTCACGATCTGTGCTGTCATCTCTGCCAATACTCACAACAGAGGGATGAAGAGATTTTTATAAGAATAGAATGAAGTCAGTGAGCTCTCCCTCCCTCCCATAGAAAGACTCTCAATGTCAAATATGAGGCATGAACAGTGTAACAAAAACTGTCCTCACTTCAATTCTACTTCTGGAAATGCAGGCCTTCAGTCTTTACAAAACATCATTTGAAACAGAATAGATGAATATGGCACAATAAAAAAAAATAAAATAATAAAAAGCTTTAAGTCTAAAACAATGTTAAACAACAAAACCCACACGATATCAGCAGAATATAAAGTTTACTCATGTAGTCACTTGAAACAGCAGAGCAGCTTTGTTGGCATTATGGGATTCTAGACCTGTCTCCCTGCTGTCCCTACCCCTCTTTAGATGACAGATGAGGGGTCGTACTATTCCCCACTTGTCACTGGGTGACCGAGGAGGAGACAGCCTGAGAGCTCAAGGTGAACTGGAAAGAGCCCGAGAAGGAGAATTCTCCTTAAGGAATCCAATTTCTGAGGATCTACCAGGCTCCAGCCTGGCCTGCTCATGAACTAGCCAGCAGCAGCCCGGCTATTTTGGAATAATCTCTGCTAGCTACTGTGAGGCGCAGAACCAGAAGGGCTTCACTCTGTCAACCCACACCGGGTGGATTAGCTGGAGTACGATGACTGGGACTGATCCAGCTAGACCAATCTGAAAGCAGGAAGGAAAAGCAGCCCACTAAGACTCCTCCAGCCTATTCAGAGGTAAGAGAGAAAGCTGAGCTTCCAGAGAGTGATGTTGAAAGATGGAAGGTGAAAGACACATCTTTAGGGGATTGCCTTTTAAGGTTAAAATAAGGGCACTCAGCAGAGGGCACTTGTGAGCAGAAGATGAGGCACATAGAAAGTCAATAAAAAAACTGAGAGGGTGAATAATTCTGTTATACACCCTATACAGGACTCAGAAGGCATTGAGCAGCTCCACCCAAACTAGTTCTGAAATCTCCAAGTCTGTCAGCTTCACAGAACTCCTTTTTGCTTACAAATCAGAAAAGTATCCAACTAAAGCCAAGAAGTGAAAAAAAAAAGATATAAAATTGAGGCTTCAGAAAGAAAAGGAGAGGGAAGTGAGAGAAGCGAGAGAAGAGAAGAAGAATTTCTTACCAAGAACCAGATTCCAAACTGGCTCAGGAGGCGCTGGTCATGCTTGTCATCATCTTTATTATCAAAGTCTGTGTTGTCCAGGGAGTGATGGGAAGAGGATAGGCCCATCTGCCTCCTGCGGTTGAGTTCATGCTCCCTCTGCTCAGCGTGAAACTCTGCTTCCTTCAGCAAGCTATAAAACAAGCTTGTGGTCAGCGAATGCAGCTTTCCTGCACTGGATGCAGGTATCTGATCAAGAATAACTAGAGGTTAAGGCATCTGATTCATCATTTTCCTGGTAACAGTAATAAAATAACATCAAATTCTAGGATTCAAGGCTGCCTTCTTCCATGAGAACAACACTCACAGCTGATCGGTACTCTGCTAACGCAGCAGGAGTTCAGCACCCCTGCTCTGAACTTATCCTGGTGAAACTAAAATTAACTTGCACAAGATTTGCAGGCAATATTTACATGAAAGCCTGATCCTGCTTTACATATTGATGCCTCATAAGCTGCCATATTACCTGATCACAGCTTCCACAGTACACACAAGTTCCTCTGCCCCACACTCCCGGGTATTGATAGGGGGTGGTGAGGTCTGATAAAGATGGGTTTCTGCAGCTGCCCCAACTTCACTGCTGTGATGATTTGAATGGCATCTTTTGCAATAGCGCACTGGCCTGTTGCCATGGCGGCCACAGCACCCTGCTGAGAAGCACGTGACAACAGCTCTTCTGACGTGTGAACTACAGTTCTGGAAAATAAAAAAGATTTTATCAGGCCACAAGTATCAGGAAGTGGAACTGAAAACAGGGATGAGAGTCAGCGATGGGGAACTGGCTCAAGTGTTGGTCATTTCCAAAATCATTACATACAAGCACAACTGTGTGCTAACTCCTGATGCCAAGTGTCACTGAACTTCAGAAAGATGAGCTCAGGCCTAAATGCTGGGTCTGGACTTAAATGTCACAGTTGTTCTTCTTTTGGAGTACACCAAACTAACATTTAAGTCATCAACCTCAACTTTCTGGCCTGGAGCAATCTCTAAAATTTATAGTAGTTCTCTTAACCCCTGCTTATACTTCAGAATGTCTTTTTTGAAGTTATGTGTAGCAACAGGCAGATCCTTAGGAGTTTAATCAATTATGCCACATCAGTTTATGCTATGTAAGGATCTACCTTATCATAGGAAACTGTCCAAGCCTCTGAAATATGTGCCACCTTTATTTTTGCCATCTGGTAATCCGGCCCAACATAAAAGCTTTCTTTACCACATAAGATATAGAATATGTTATACACTGTATTCCTTATTATTAAAATGTTATTAAAACACACTAGCTGGTATGAATTGCAAGCAGATTCTTTTTGTCAGCAGTCTTTTTAGAGCCAAGCACTGAAGATTTTCAGTCTGTATGTTTTTAAAAATATAGTTTGCAGTGGGATTTTTGTCCAATTTAGGATTAATCCAATACTTCAAGGAGATGAGAAGATACAAACACTTAGATTTAAAATTAGTCTCTTGCTCTACCCTCTTCATAAGCAGGGTTATAGAATAAAAACTGAGCTCAACTGCATAATTGAATTGCTTTACTAATTGCCACTTCAACAAAAACCTACAACTCAAATAAACATCAGCAGTTTTAACAAAAAGAAACCTTGCTGCTGAAACATTCCCATCCACCAAGTGCATTCACGGATAAATTGTGAAAATTTGGAATGGTACAAAAATGAACGCACCACATCATAGTAATGGAATGACACTACACACAACATCAAATCATGCCCCATCACACAAATGACTACATCTTACCTTCTTCTGACATATAGCAGAAATTTCAGCTGTAAGGGCAAGGCATACAAAACATCAACACAAAATGACGATCCTTCTGTTTTACTATGGCAGCCATGGGAAAATAGACAAGATGCAAGGAAGTCTCTGAGGCTAAACTTGTGTTTCCAGATATTATTGAAACCTCTAAGCCTGTTGGACTGCATGAGGTAGGATACTGTACACTTAGGCCTACTGGCTATTTCTACACCGACATGAAAGAACAGCCTTAGTGCATTAAGTGTGGAGTGCTCTGCATCCCCACCCACCTTCCGCCTATGCTTCTGCCTCACGGACGGACTTGTAAAAGTACACCTGTAGGCACACTATACACCTGTGGCATGCTGTAGGAGACATGTCTCAGATGTGCCTACACTGCCTGTGAAAGCTCACAGGATGAAAGATTAGTGACCATGGATGAACAATGTAGAAGCAGCCACTATGTCTGTGGCCCGTAACTCCATAGTGAAATGTTTGCAGATTCAACCTGTAAGCAGTAGTTATTCAGTCTGTTGCCCTGGCAACATCTGATTCAGTAAATACAGGTGGCTGAGTAAAAAGTTCCCCTAAGTAAAAAAAGTAAAAAGTTCCCTTAAGTAAAAAAAACATTCTTAATCTGGATTAGATTTCAACTAAAAGGAGACAGCAAAAAAATCTCCACTGCCTAAGAATTTTCAGTTTGCAGAACAAAGAGAGAGGGATTGTCTTTTTCTGTCCTTGAAAGGGTTATCTTAGAGAATATGTCACTGTCCTTGTAAACCCAGGAAATTCTGATTACTCTGTCAACAAGCTTTGTCTGCATTCTGGTAGATATAGAATATCAGGCTCTCTCACTGGCCAAAGGACAACGATTGGATCAATGACTGGATCATCGAAAAATATTTTATGTCCTTGTCTAATATCCTTTACAGACTTCTGTTCATAGAATAGATTTTCAGCAGCTTTAAGAGCTTTCAAATCAGACCCAGGTTACCAGAAGAACTAGCCCCTTTTTTTGGACACCTGTGTGGGACACAAACACTTTTAAAAAACTTGGCCCCAACTGTGGATGCTTCAAGATTTGAAAATCTGTTCAATTGTCTCTGTTTCCTCACACATAAAGAGTTGCATACTGTTTCAGACAGAGGATTAGTCAATTTTTCATAGTACTTTGAGGACATTAAGCAATATTAAGTACAAGCTACTTTAAAATTCTAAAAAATTCCTCTAGAATAGAATGCGCATTTCAAGTCATACAGTATGCAGAAATATCACTAAGCATAGGGTTATACAATTATGATTAGTTTATACCTACCCTTAAAATACCTCTTACCTTGTGGCAGAAGAACATCAATCAACCATTCACTGTGATCCCTATAAAAATTGTATATCTAATTAGCTTTCCATTTTTTATTTATTTATGCATTTATTTTTGCACAGAGGAAATTTATCTAAATTAATGTGGTAGGACTGACATTATTCTGAAGCTGCTTTTTTACAAATGTCGTTTTATAAATTGCAGGCTGCTTTACATTACCTCTCTTTGTTGTGCCTGTCTTATTGCAAATTATCACTTCGCTGATATTGGTCCACCATGTTCAAGGCTTTCAAAATATTACTTCTAAGGCATAAATTTATCAAATTAAAATAGTGTGTACTCAAAGTCTGATGGCTAAGAAATGATTGTGAAGAATAACAGACAAACACAGAAAAAAAAAACATGTACCAGTACCATTTTCTGTGAGTCTCCTTAGAAGCTATGCTTCTACCAAATTCAATTACTTTCTCCTGCAGCTTTAAATCAATGATGACTTAAAAAATCTAAGGTGAGATGTAACTGCTTTTCCTGCAGCTGGTGTGATATAAAGGTGTATTAAACTGGGGACAAAAAAACACATGTAGCTTCTGAACTACCTGTAACCTTGTCCATTTGAACTAATGATTGGAACTCCCCATAACTATTAGTAGATCTTGTAAAGTAATGCAAAATTAGCAATTTTAAAAAAATAAAAATAAAATAATAATTAAAAAAAAAAAAAAAGAGTAAGTGAGGTTAATTCATCTCAGGCTATATTCCTCCCAGGTACTGAACAAGCCTGGACAAATTTCAATTCTTTACTCCACTGCTTCACAGCATATCCTGGAGAATAACTTGAAATACATGTTACAGAAAAGGAATGAAGTCTCTGTGAAAGAGCTTTCATTGTAATGTCCTGCTTTTAATGACAACTAAAGGATGAGGAGAAAAAACGTTTCATAAGCAAAAGTTTGTACATTAATAAAGTTCCCCTATCATAGTCAATGCATCCCACAGTATCTATTCACTCAGAGATCTTAACTTTAAAACTCACCACTGTTCAAGCTAGATGCAAATGCCTATCATGTGGGGTGAATTTCTGTAATCCTTACTCATACTGAGTGGCAGTGTGCTCCATATATTTCAAMAGGGTTATCTATACAAATTGTATACTAATCATGCTAAAATAAAGCATAACTCCAGAGTTCTGAACTCTGGAGTCTGACTATACCTGATCATTTTCCAGCTCTTAGTTTACCTACCCTGCAATTCTCTGGCTGCATTCTTCACAAAGATATAGGGGAGGTGGCTTATCACCCAAAGCCACAGACAAGGATGGGTCAATGCACATCTGAAACATAGAGAAGGAAAAGAATTAACACATCTGTTCATTGAAGTTCACTGAGAAGTTCAACACATTAATGCTAGGACATACAATATAACACAGCTTTGGTATGTGTTGAAAGCATTTAGTATTCTGAAAGATGGTACTCAGCATCTGGCAGTACAGTATCTCAAATTATTTCTAACACAGAGAGGGATGTAACTGAAAATGAGAGCCTATGGGAAAAGAACAGAACATATTTCAATATCAGTATTATCACTCTCTGAAAGATGAAGTATATTTTGTGTTACACATTTACATTGCATAGTCATGACAGACTTACTTCTTATTTTTTTCCAAAGAGATAGTCACTTATAGGATCCATTGCTTAGGACAAGGTAATGTAAAAGTCTAGATTTTTCTCCTTCAGTAACACCTCTTCCAGCAAAATCTAATTTTCAGTCATCATAGTTGTTAACTATACAGCACAATTCCAGTGAGAGAACAAAGTCTATGGACCCACAGTTCCCTTGGCAGCATAGGTCCAAACTTCATCCTGCATTAACTTTTATCCTTCTACATTAGCCAGTTACAGAAAACAGTTACTGTTACCAGCCAGTTACATAGGCATTTAAGTGTTTTGCACTAGTTAAAGAAAAGCTGAACAGTAGTATGCATACACAATATCTTAACCACTTAAATCAAAATGTTTCTTACTCCATTCAAGTGCAAGATCTTACTTATAAAGACAAATGCCTCTTTGAATGTTTCTCATCTTTGTTAACCAAATTTACATTCATCTATCCAAGAGACAACAGGCTGCATTTTTCTGAGTGATGACTGATCAAGACTGGTTCTATCAAAGTTAAGCTAAGAGATCATTCAAAAATATTCAGGTCTTTCATCTGCAAAGCTTGGAACTGTAAATTTCACTGATATTTTGCTCTACTCAGTGATTAGTCTGAATCTAGTGATCACTACAACATGAAGCAACACCTTCCAGCTTTTTCTCCTATGAAAAGGGATCACGGAGAATGATTGGCGTGTGCAGGAAAGTGGTCCCTTGCAGGACTTGTGAGACAGGTGTCACCATTATGCCCTATCAGTATCATAGCCTGTGGAAAAGGCTCACTGAAGAACTGTTTGACTAATGTAATTACGTTAGTATATGAATTGATGCCAGGAAAATTGGTTGTATCTACATATTTAACTAGATACAAATCTAATTAATTAGTACACCTAACTAGTACGCTCTGTACTTGGGATGCTGTTCTTGCCTCTGCAATCAAATTGTGCTATGATCCTGGTCAAGCCATTTTACTTTGTTACCCTGCGTGTAAACAGGAAAGGTATCATTTACCTCCCTCAAAGAAGGCTGTAGAAGAGGTAAGGAAAGCTTTGTTGCTATTTGGTTTAGGACATATTCCAAGCAAAGGATCACAATCAGAGTAGGTGCACTGTATGACCTCAATCAAGATACCAAGGTGAATATGTACCTATGTAATTGACATAATGCTTCCTGCATATAGTAATATTTGTGCACATATTTACACACATATATGTGTTCAGGAAAATATTTACATGCATTAGCCAGGAGCCAGCTTAGAATTCTATAAAATGCTCTACAAACATCCTCATGTTTAATATCAAGACTTGGCCCACAGTAGTTGGAGGAAATATCCCATCTTGCATTAGGCAGCCAAAGAACATATTCACAAACTTCTGGCCCCCTCGGTCTCAACAGGCTTTACTGTTCCCTTATCTCCTGCACCTGCACACAACAAAGGCATATGGCTGGGGTCAAAGTGCAACCTCCCGTCCCCCAGATAGTTAGGGTTGACCCCTGAATAAATAGCAGTACCTTCACAGCTGGTTTGTTAATTGCATTATGGCATTCAATGTGCTGGCAATGAATAGGATTCCAGGCTGCAAAACCAAAACACAGCTGATTAATAAATAGAGAAAATACATTTATATTCTTTGTGTCTAGTGGTATCAATTGTACTAAGTACTATACAAATATGAGACAAGACCTAAGTAAGACAGATGCAAACATCCCCATTGTAGAGCATTCCTGATCTCACCAACACCTTGAATTAATTAATTGTCCTTCCACTCCAGGAGCAGGATTGTAGGAGTAGCTGAGTGAATTCAGTAACATTCCCAGGCAAAATGAAAACATAGCTATGACAAAGGAAAAATGGTCCAGCCACAGAAGGAGCCTYAGCTTTGTAATGACAAGAAATAAACAACAAAGGTATGTTCAAGTGGCATCACTTGGATGCTATATGAGATGACCCCAGGTCAAAATGCCATGCAACTGCAGACAACACTCATCCCATTCTGGGATACATTAACAGAAAATTTATATACAGGAAAATGATTCCAGTCTACTCAGTACTAGTAACGGTTCAGATGGAATATCATGCTTAGTTTACAAACCTGCTTGCATGAGGGAAGTGATGCAGAGCAGTACAAGAAGAACGATTTTTAAAAAAAGTCAAGAAAACCTATCAACCCTTCAAGGGAAGGCTTTAGAACAGATCAGACAAACGTGTTATCAAGAACATTCAGGATGTATTTGAGTTGGTCTAGGGGGTCTTCTAAGGTCTCTTCCAATCTTTCATTTTTATTATTTAAAATGTTGCATTCTGGTCCAGAAATTTTAAAAGTGGATAAAACGTGTCCCATATGACAGAGATTATTTGAAACAGGCTGAGACAGGCAATCAGGAAAAGCAAGTCATGAACTGCTGCTGGACAGTCCCCACCGTAGAAGCACAATCCCATCAGTATCACTGGGGAGTCTGGTGGACAGAGGACTTCGTACCATCTGCCTACTCAGCTCCAGCTGCATTGCTGACTTTGTCTCTCATTTTCACCCTATAGTCAGGTGAGAACTTATCCATTATACTGACTGCACCTGACATCATCTGACTTTTTCTGACAGTAACAGCCAGATAAGGAGTCTTAGCAACAGCAGCAGTGATAGCAGCTGGCACAACAAAAGCAACCAAAGCAGTAATTGAAATGAACATAAGCCAGAACCCTTATGAGGCCAAGAAGGCAGTTTCACATAACATTTGGAACACTGTATTTATTTCTTCCCCTGTTCTGGTTTAGTCAGTATCGGGAGTAACACAATATATTTACTAGCCACGATCACAGTATTTATTTTTCATAACATGTTTTGAAAATACAGAGAAATGGATATTGTATATACTTATGAAAGTACCAATTTATGGAACAAAAGATTTCAAAATACATTGTAGAACTGTAAACATGTGACATTAACACACCTATGATCATTTCCTTTGTATTTATTTTGGCCTATACAAAACAGCTGCACTGACCTGTGTACTGCAGTCCTCTGTACTCACTGATTGCCCCAGGGGGTTTTAAATTGGGCCAATAGTGAAATAACATTTGTACCGCTGGAGGTTTAACTTGAGATGGTCCATAGGCTATCACATATAGCAAATCCTAAGGAAAGACATGTACAAAATGTTTATTTTGCAAGGTAACAAAACAAAATTCAATATATATTACTTGTGTTCAAAGATACCGGAACACATAAAATATATACATTTCATGCCCTACCAAACATCCTTTGTATGCTCTTACAAGTAGATTAGATGACTAACTTCAACATGTTCACAATTGGCTTCTGAGTTTGATCAGAGCATCCAATAGCTACTGCACACCCCGCATAGTATACTAACATATAGCAAATGAAGCCTCTGTCCAGCCATGGAGCAAAGAGGTGTGAAACAGATAAATAACTGGATCCAGACCAGATTCAGGCTAAGACAATACTCACATATAGTCCTCATAAAAGTTCAGTCCCACATGAAATGAGAAGATTGGTCATTACCAAAATTTCTGCTAATTGGAGCCACAACCACATAGTATTTAGGAAATGGAGCTCTGTTCTACAAAACATGGACCTGCTTCTGTAAACTAAAAACCAGAGGGACCTTCCTCTCCATAATCCAGAAGGACTGGATATAAAGAACATTTATAACTTCTCGGCACACAGTCAGTTCAATTTTCAAGCGATCTGGTTTTCATTACTATCCAAATATAGTCATTTCCACAAAGTATATATGATCATAAACTTACTTTCCATACTTCTTGCTTATATTTCATGAGGCATTCCAATAATTGGCAGTGATACACTGAGAGAGAAAAGACAGTATAGACATAGTACTGAAATTGAAACTCAAGTTACAGAAGTGACGTAATTAGCTGATTGGCTTTGCTTTGTCCGTCCAAAACTCTATACCTCATTTAATTACTTTTTATTTTAAAGGGTTTGCTGAAGAATCATTACCCTGAGAGTCATGACAAAAGATGAGAAATTAAATATTAGTAACCTGTTTCTGTCAAGGAATGCAGTAAGATAATGAGTATTATGAATGTACGGCTTTTTGCACAGCAATGGAGATCTTTTTCAAACACAGCTAGTTTAAGAATATCTGCTAATTCACTTAAACTTTGTCCCTCTGGCACAATGTAAAGCTGTAAATGGGCATCTTGTCATTCATCTTGAGGCAGTAATGGAAGTCACATAATACATTATTCCTGTGTATACCAGAGGCTATAGGAGCCACTCTGCATCAAACAAACATGAGAGCCAAATGAACTACTTCTTCATACATTTGACTTCCCAAAAAACACAGGGCAACATTTTCCTCAGATGGCTGGAACATGGAATTCACAAACAAAAATAGAACATTTCATGATAATAAAAACTAACTTGTGCAAGCAGCTTTTAAAAAAGGTGTGCTGCTTTTATTCACCACTGTGAACTACATTAGCATGATGTGACACTTCTCACACACATACTGCAGTGTGGGGCTCCTCCGTACACACACCATCTACGCATCTACATAAAACAGGAGATAGTTGACTATCGTGCAATGTAATAGCTCCCTCAGGTTAAATWTTGTTTCAATTTGGTTATGTGATCCCACTGATTTAACTGGGACTGGGCCACGGTGAGAGAGAATGGCCTTGTGTTTAGATACTTATAGTTACATTTAAATTCATTATAGTTCTGTGGAGCCTGCAGCCAGCATTACCTGTCTTCTTTAAAAAATAGTATCAGTTGTGAAGTTGGGATATGAATCATAGTATAAGACAAACTGTTACTATGAATTTCTGTAGTCAAAGTTAGTGGTGATTCCTCTCCAACACTGATTTTATATATCAACACTATTTTCTGATGTCAAGCAAGAGTAGATCAGTCTCCAATCCTGATGCCAAACCTTATTTTTTTGTCACAATGAGATCTCTTATCTACGTAATGATTATTTCAGGCATGATGCTTAGAAATTCCAATTTTGACTAAAATCATTTATTTTTTCATCTTGTGTTGGATGGTGAGAGATTTTTCCCATCATCTGAACTTTTCTGATTSCACTTGACACAGTACTTCATGACTCAGTTTTAGAAAGAATGATACCATGTTGCATGTTTACACATACCGGGGTTTGATGTGTACTGCATTGCAATCATTAGCATTGATGATGCAGATAGATTGACATGTGCTGGAACACCTTCTCTTTTTGAGGATCCCACTTGAAAGAAAGGATAAAAAAAAAAAAAGAAAACATTTTCTATTGTATAACAAGGAAAATTAGGCGAGAATAGCATACAATTGATTCCAGCTGATGTAAATAAAATTCCTAAGGTACCATGTCATTAAAAAAAMCAAACAAAACCCTAAAAAAACTAGAAACATTCTGTATTGGAGGGGGTGTGTCCTAGTTTTGGCTGGGATAGAATTAATTTTCTTTCTAGTAGTTGGTATAGTGCTATGTTTTGGATTTAGTATAAGAAGAATGTTGATAACACACTAATGTTTTTAGTTGTTGCTAGGTAGTCTACTTCTCAAGGACTTTTAAGCTCACRTGCTCTGTGAGGTGCACAAGAAGCTGGGAGGGAGCATAGCCGGGACAGCTAGGCCAGCTGGCCAATGGGGTATTCCATACCATGTGATGTCATGCTCAGCATATAAGGCTGGGGGAAGAAGAAGGAAGTGGGGGATGTTYGGGGTGATGGCGTTTGTCTTCCCAAGTAACTGTTACGCGTGATGGAGCCCTGCTTTCCTGGAGATGGCTCAACACCTGCCTGCCCATGGGAAGTAGTGAAGGAATTCCTTGTTTTGCTTTCCCGATTAAACTGTCTTTATCTCAACCCAYGAGTTTTCTCACTTTTACCCTTCTGATTCTCTCCCCTGTCCCACCCGGGGGAGAGTGAGCGAGCGGCTGTGTGGGGCTTAGTTGCCAGCTGGCTTTAAACCACAAGAGGGAGAAACCCCTTTTCTTCTGGAAGAGAAAGATGACTAAGAATATGGTATTGCTTCACATAGCACACACCTGGTTTTCCAGATCAGTAAGATTTCATTCTCAGAGCTGCATTAACCAAAGACAGTGATCTCCTCAGCACTCTCCTTCAGAACCCACAGACTGGTCAAAMCAATGTCACTTGTATAGTCAAGTGCACCTGGGGCTTGGATTGTAGGAAAGGTAAAGAGGAAGTGGAGGGTAAAGAAACAAGAAAAAATGGAAAGCCTGCTGTTGAAGTATACTGATGAAGGCTTGGGGCTGGTGGTGGCTGCTGGTGTATGGCATAGATTACTTCACAGGGAGCACATGGTATGAGTTCAAGTTATAGCTACATACCAGAAAAATTAGTTCCCCTTGTTATGTGAACTGTGCTAAGATAATGATAAACAGTAGCACTGAAGTGTAGTTAAGCTGTTGTAACTTTGACTTTGCATATAAAGTGGCTAGAGTTCCTCCTGGTCTCCTATGAAGTGGTTACTATTAAATGTTATACTTGGAAAAACGCTGCAGAACGTAGGTGTTTATTTGCTGAACTTTAAGATGGCAATATGGCTTTGAAGGCAATCTCCTACATAGAGATGTGGCATGTATCTTCCCCATCCTCACTCATAGCACTTTCCCAAGCCTGGCTGCCAGGATCCAAATACCAAGCATTTCGGATAGAAGCACAGAACCGTAGCTACCAGTTCAGTGAGATGCTTTCACTCCTCCCATCTGGCTCTCCAGCTGCTTACACAATCTCTTGCATCCTCCCTTTCCATTTGATTCAAAGCTGAACACTAGGGGAAGGAAAGGTTCTGCAACTTGCCTTGTAAAGGAGCAGATCATTCTCGGTGGGCAAAGACTAGGACACTAATTAAAAGAGCACTCGACTGGAAAAGAAGGAGGGAAGGGAAAATTGAGAATTTCTGTCTTCTATCTGGTACTTCTCCACATGACCCAACATTACTGTGGCTCTCTTCATTGTACTTCATGCATTCTTTTTTGAATCTCATCCACACGCATAAAAGCCCCCAAATTATTACAGCAACATCTATTTGTATGGATTTAAATTGCAAAATACTCAGCAGCTCTAACCTGGCAATCAAAATGTAGCCATCAGCAGAAAAGTAGGGCGCAGTACTAGAAGCCAAATGTAAAGAGCAGCAGACTGGTTTCATACAGAGATCTAACCAAAACTGTTTGAGGAAAAAGGCAGCATGACAAAGGTTGCTCCCATGCTCTACATGGATGCAATCTCTGCCAAGGGCAGTTGGGGAATAGCATCTATTTAAATAAACCAAGGATTTGGCTCAATCAGTTGCTTTGAAGAACAATTTTACAGATAGACAGGAAAGGATAAGTCACCTACATCAGCTGTTCTTTAACAGATAACAGTAATGGAAGAAAAAGGAGTTTAATGCAACATTCTGTTCTTAACCCAAAGAGGACCTATTGCACACATGTATGAAATACATCTTAGTAATTTTCATTTGCAGACTGTTATTAGACATGTCAAAGGTAACAGAGAAAACATCTGGCAATGTCTTACAAGGGACTATTTTACATGGGGAAACTGAGTTACAGAAGAGTTAAGGGATTTCTCCAAGATCACTGACTCGTAGAGCCAGAAAATGTAGGTGATAAATTTCCATAAAATCTTAATCTCAAAACACTAGACCATGCTCCTTTCCATGTTCTAACAGCATCTTCTACATGCTTAAATGGTATCAGTGTTGAGCTCTGTACAAAGTTGTTCATGTTTTTCCCTAAAGGTCTGGAATACAGATAAGGAGGAGACATTCTCACAGAATCACAGGATGGTTAATGTTAGAACAGACCTCTGGAGATTGTCTTGTCCAACCCTCCTGCTCAAAGAAAGGCCAACTAGACCAGCTACTCAGGACCTTGTCCAGTTGTGTTTCGAGCATCTGCTAGGATGGAGAATCTGCAACCTCTCTGGCAAACTGTTCCAGTGTTTGATCACCCACACAGTAAAAGGCTTGTTGGTGAAAACTGACTTTTAATATTGATCCTAATGTTTCCATCTGCAGGGTAAAGTACTCATTTCTCACTACTACTGAAATCCCATCAAGTTTTTTTATCAGGTACATAGATGAGCATTCAGAACACACCTCAGGATTCACATTCTGCAGGGATTATGAAATTATGTAATCATGTGGCACCCTCGGGGAGGGGGTAAGAAAAAAGGAATAAAGAGAAAAAAAGGCAGGCACCGTCAGATTCAGTCTTAGCGCTTACAGATAGGAGACTTTACAGGCAAACCTATTTAGTACAGAACTTGAAGAGAAAATGCCAAGAGGGAGGGAGAAAAATTGGAAATTCATCATATCATTACATTGAGAAGAGAATCATTCTTGTACATCCAGATTTAGTCCAGATGCAAAAATTACATACATTGCTATTGCATCTATCATTTCAGAAGCAGTTTATCCATTGATTCTGTAGTCAAAACTCCCACTGCTGGCACTAAAAGTTCTAAGAGTCTGAAAACAGTGTATTTCTTAAAGACGCTAAACTTCACCCTTTGAATGAAGGAAGAATTCACACAGTAACAGCATAATAAATAAATAAAAATTATAGAATTATTTCCCTTTGAAAAATAGTCACATGGAATTATTTTACATATATACATACAGTAGATTGATGTCCCATTACAATTCTATGACAGATCAAACTCTGACTCTTACAGTCTGACACTATTATAGCAGTGCACCATGTTTTCTGAGACATATCAATACTAGAATGAGTTCTACTTACATATAGCCATAGGCAGAAAAGATGTGCTGAGATACTCTATAATATCCTTATGCAGAAATGGAGGAAAGGTAGCTAGTGTTGAAATCATTGTATAGGGTAAAGTACTCAAAATATCATCACTGAGAAAAGGAAGTAAGCATGTAGTAGTATAAAAAATTGATTGCCCAAGATCTGTTGAATAAAATGAAATAAATACACAATCATTACAATGGAAAAATAATTATGACTATGTACTTCTTAGTTTACAAAACTATAAAAAAAATTACATTTAAATTCAAGTTTTCCCCTCAAAGTAATTTGGGAAGTTAATCACTATAGACAAGAGACTTCACCYATCATTTTTAAGCCTCTCCTAAAATAGAGGGAAACAGCTGTTCAATACTGTTGATTCAATGTTGATTTTAATCATACAGTGATTAACATACAGTGGCCTGCATTTAAGCAGATATGTTATTAGAATCAGAATTTGATATGCACTTTGGTATTGAAAGGCCTGCTTTTGCAAAATGCATTCTAGCCTTCATCAGCCACAGAAAAATAAGATTTTGATCTTAATTACCCTCAAGAGAGCTGCAAAGTACCCCCCACCTAGAGACTACAGGGAGCATCATTGTATTTTTCAAACAACTTGTGATTAAACTATGGATCTTGTTTTCCTGGGACACCACTGAGGCCAAAAATGGCCAAGGCGTAAAAGGAAAGGAATTTTTATCAAGAATTTCCATACTTACTCTAATTTAATTATACTACAACTCTTTGGAAGCGATACTTAAGAAACGTGCAACATTTCAAGATCCAAAGGGAAGGGATAGGTTATTGTGTATCTGGGCACTGTGGCATCTTTATACCCTCTACCACATGAGGAATTGAGTGGAGCCAATAACCCTCCAAGAAAAGTTACAGCACTCAATGAACCCCAAGTTTGAACCTGTATGATGACCCCAATACATCATCAGGCCTTTCCCCTGCATGAGAGTGATTCCTTTTGTAACTCACTCTGTAACCTTAAGTATGTTACACAGGCCTTCAGTCTCATCTGTACAAGTAGGATGACTTAAAACTGTCTCTGTAAAGTGCTCAGAGATCTGTAGCTGTAACCATCATGAGTCATAGAAAGAATTAAAATTAGCACTGCATTTCAGTGGCTCTGGCAAGTCTTCTATGCAAGGGTCTAACCAGACCCTTAATGCTAGAGAGTGTTTCTCTCTTGCAATACATATTTACCAGCTAAGCATTGACAGTTTTGTATAACCTGATTGGACCAAAGCTCAGGACYGCCTAGCGCACCAGTTGTACTTACCCAAACAACATTGATTGTTTTGATTAAAAAAAAAATATTATTTCTTTTAGTCAAATGTTAAGCTGAGGGAGAAATAAATAACAAGTTGTATTGCAAAATTTAATTCTCCATACACAGAACTATAGAAAATAGCAAGTGACCTCCCCTTGCCCCAAGCATGAGTCAACCAAATTATTCCTGGCAGATATTTATCTAAACTGTTCTTGAAAATCTGCAAGACAGCTCACTCCTTCTCCTGGCAATTCATCCTAGTGCTTAACCATCTTTATCATAAAAAGGCCTTTTTTTTTTTTCTAATTTCCATTGCTGCAGTTGAAGCCTATAACGCCTTACCCTGATCAACTGTAACCACAAATAGTTTAGTTTAGTTTATTTCTCCTCGCAGCAGCCTTTACATAATTGGACATGATAATCAAGTCTCCCTTCCATTTTCCTCTAAGCTAGACAAACCAAGTTCTTTCCATTTTTCCTCACTGTTCACATTTTCTAATGTGAACCTCAAATCATTCTTGTTTCTTTTTCCTGGACACCTCCCAAATGGTCCATGTCTTTCTTGAAGCCAGATGGACAAATCTGAAAATTTTACTCCAGTTGAGGCCTTGCTAGGGCTGTTAGAATGATACACAAAATGCTTTAGGTGTCTCATACACAAAACATCTGTTTACATATTGTTAGACTAATACTAATATATTAGCGACTTATGGTCTGCCTCTGATCTACTGTAACACCCAGATCTCTGCAGTACGGCTTTCAAGCTAGTATTTCCCACATTTCATTTCTGCCTTTAATTTCTCCTGCTTAAACATAGTATTTTACATTTCTCCTTTGAAGATGTTTCAAAACATAATGCAATTTGCCAAGACTGTTTTGAATCGGTTCTTTCACACAAAGGACATGCTATTCGCCATCTTGATAACCCCTGCAAATCAAAGTGCTCTCTCATTCCTATCAGACAAGTAAAAAAATTAAAATATTTAATAACACTAGACCCAGCACAGACTTCTGTAAGATTTCCACTTGGTATACCCTTCCAGCTGACAAGAGCCACTGGTAATTACTCCTGGAGTGTTTTCCTCACTCAAGTGGGGACCATATGTCCCAGATTGCCTATTAGGATGTCAAGTGACACAGCAACAAAAGCCTGACTAAGGACAGGAAAACCCTGCCAGGAGAGCCATTGTGCTGCCATAAAAGGAAATTATGTTTGCCTGGTGTTATTTGTTCTTTACAGGTCTCCATTGGTTGTTAATTATCACCATGTTATCTATTTAGAAAAAGATTTTTTGATAATTAACTCCACCATTTCTAGAAATTGAAGTTAAGTTTGCAAGCCTATAATTTGCTAGGAGCCCCCTCTTGCAAGATCATACCATTTCCTAGTGCAGTAGTCTTTGATTCAAAATGTGCTGCTGCCAACTCAAAAGGAACTCAGCATTTAACAGAAACAACTTTCCTCCTAAAGAATTTCAGCGGTGTATCAGATTGACAATCTTCCTATACTGAACTATGTAATTAATACACTCTGATACCATGGTGAAAATTAATATTTGGCTTATGTAACACAGGGAGAACACTGGGCTCCTGAATCCCAGGATGGAAAAGCCACAGACTAACAAGCCCCACATATGCAGAACTTGAGGAAAACAATATAAATACAACACAGTCACAAAAAAAATCTTGTTATTAACTAATTCAAAACATAAGAAAATATGGCTTTTCTGTAAGTCAGACAGAGATATTGCTATCTTTTTACCCAGGAATATTTTAAAGCCATCTCAGATCACCATTACCACACTTTTGTTTCAATTAAATGTATACTATGTTCTATTTAGAGATGGACCTGCACCAAAACACTCAATCTGCATATTTGTTATAGGCCAGATACACACTTGCAAGCAATTTGTGCCTTTTTAAGAGAGCCACTCCAAAAAGACCCATCTGAAGATATCCCAGCAGATTCAAATTAAAAATTCAGATTTTTTTAGACCCATCTGTATTGTTTTTGTTACATACCGTTGTATTTTAGTTACATACCACCAGTGTATCACTAAAAATCAAACCACCTCAGAATTCAAACCCAAATCCACAGTTAGCAAAACAACATCTTTTATTTAAGAAAGTCAAACCAAACACTTGGATATAAATGTATGCCAGGAGATTTGAATTCCAGATCCAGGTCAGTTTAGGCCCATCTCTTCTACTGCATTTACGCATCATTCATGGATTCACAGCACTGAAGTTAAGCGTACTGGAAGGGTTCAAGGGCCTGCTTACCATGTTGACCATGTTGTAGCAAGGGAACTAGATCCAGCAGTGTCACCAGTGTCACGTAAAGTCCTTGATAGTCCAAAGATGGGTAGTCTGATAACTGAGCATCACGACTTTGCTGGCCACGTTCAGATGGAGCATCTCGCAGGACGCTGTAAAGGAGGGAGCGAGTAACAGTAGGGTTGATGGAACTGACCTGTGGTCTTAGAGATGGGGTGAGTGGGAATGGCACAGGAAAAAGACACATGGTCATGGGCACTGTCAAATTGGAGGCATCTTGATTCTCCTTCTTCCCTGTGCGGGACAAAATGCTGTTGGGGGGACAAAGAAAAAAAAGAGACAACAAAGACACAAAGAACAGCACATTACATTGAAATGACACTATAAAACAAATAATAAAACACCAGATATATCCCACATAAGATGCAATCGCTACCGAAACCAGTGTGTCTACAAATCTATCAACCATTCACTTTCATGCTTCAAGGTAAGAGAATTAAAAATTGACATCTAGGAAAATTTCATTGCATCTCATGTGTTATCTGGTTCATAAGGAGCAAAAATATAAAAATGCATGTTTCAGTGCCCTACCCATGTTTTACAGTTAAGAAAAATTCTGAGAATTAAAAGTGTTTGCTATGGAAAAATAGCTGTGTCAAAATAGGCTGGTATTTTGCTCTGAGATTTTGAGGATTTTGAGAGATTCCCCCCATCCCCGTAATCTTTTGAACCAACTGACTGAAAACATGCAAAATATAGGTGTGGCACTTGCAGAAACATGTTTCAGCAAAGAATAAACATGTGTGTTTGTTAAGATAGTCTTAAAAATCACATGTTTATTGCATTAAAATAATGTCTGTATGTATTTTATGATACTGTTTCATGACCACTCACTCAGTATCATTTGAGATAATGAAGTTTAAACAGGCACATGGATTTAGAAATAATATAATATTTCTAAAATGTTAACTAAACTACATTTGGAAAAGTTGTAAAATAATATATAGTAGATGGTCTTTAGCATATGTTTGTGAGCTAATGATAATGGTTGTTTATGTGTGTTTTTAATTTTGCCCATGTTTAGGGAGGAAACATTTTACTTTACGAATACAAACACTCCTTGAGTAAATAGTTACCTTCAAAAATCTAAGGGCTAAGCAAGCAAGACCAATTATGTAACTGCAGATCAGACAGTATGTTACCATACATTCCTGCTGTTACTTACGTTATTATTCAACAAAACTCACTATAAACTAAAGGAGAGATAATTTCAAAAAATGAAAAGGATTTAGTGGGAATCAAAATAGAGGCTATACGTCAACCAGCTTATTATGTTGTTTTAAGAATGTTGTAAACATGGTTGTAAACATGTTAATCTAATTTATTAAAAAAAATAAAACCCACTATTTTAAATAGAAATAAATTGTCACTTAAGCAGTGTTATATTTTAGTTATCAGGCAATTATAGGGTTAGTTCATAATCTTCATATGTGCCTATAAAGTATAATACACCTTTTAAATATATTAAACCACACACAATGCTTTTTTTTTTTTAAAGCATGTTTTGCACCTCTCAGTGGTTGGGATTTCCAAAAGCAGTTGCTGTTGGTTTAACTCTGTTCCCAATGTGAGTGTTAAAACTTACAAAAGACAAGTCAGTGGCATTAAAATTTCCACTGACTAATGAAAAGCAGAGTTATGTCAAGGGGAGCACTTCTGGAAACCTCTGTCCTCTTTAACAGTACAGAAATCCCTATCATATAATCACCTTAGCACAGATACATCTTACCTCACAAGTCAATTCAACAATTTACACAAGCAAGCTAAAGTCTTGCTAAGGTGCTTATAAGAGAAGGTGTCATTCATTTGCCATATATATAAAACACTTTTACAAGTACAGTTCTATGCCAAATGGCTACTATCACATCACACTTGCAGTCAGAGATGACAGACATAGTCTGTTTTAAGAAACTATATACTTTTTTTTTACTTTTTTATTGTGCCTTACATATTTGGCAGATTATTTTGGTTTCTGTTACCCAATGTCCAGTACAAGAAACGTGGTGACTGTCATGACCATGTTTATAAAATCGTATCAGAAAATCGCCTAGGATCTAGTATGACTTTAAAAACAAATGATCAGAGTGCTGATTCCTTTTAATTTGCTTGATGTTCATTTGCCATACTTTGCAGCTCATGGTTAGAGATATCAAGGTACTAAATTATAATCCTTCCCTGTTAACCAACAGATTATACCAATTACTCATCCCTTTACTTGCCAACACATCACTTCAAGCACACTTATTTCCAGAAAGGATATTACTGAATTAATTAATCCTTGCTTTGGAAAGCGTAAGGCAGTGATGGAGAGCTTACACTACAGGCTTCCCTTCCTTTTAACACGGAGCTATGGCCCATCTATGGATTAGAGGCCAAAGCACACCGTCTTGTATCTTGATCAGGGCATCCTTCTGTTCACTTCAGGAACAGCAATGAGGCCGTATCTAAAATCCAGATGCAACCACGCCAAATTTAGGGAAAAAAAAACCCAAAGCTTTCAGACCCAGGCTCTTGCCTGACCCATGTTTTAAAAGCAATAAACAGAAGAGTCAAAACTGAAAATCTAGGAAGTCCCCTAAGACCAAGATACAGTGATTGCGGTTTGTTCCTGTTTCTGTACAAACCAAGTACTGAGAACCTGGAGTCTCTGCAGATCATGACTCCACACCGGACTTGCTCCGTGACAAATGACAAAGTCACCAGGGCTTGTTTCAAAGTCACCAGGGCTTGCATCTCTGCTGCAAATCTATCCCAAAATTACTGCCTTCCAAGAAAGGTTTCSTAAAATGCCTACAAGAGAATTGCATCTCGCCAAGGCAGCAAAACAAGTTTGACCATTAATTAGCCACTGGGCATTTATAACTAATCCTTATGTAAAAAATTTTACTTAGAAATACATATGGAGAATTTTCTCCAAGAAAATGTGAAAGAATGAGTTGTTCTGCGAGATATTTATTAAGCCTTAGATCATTCCTCAAATGAGGGAGAAAACACTGAAAATGAGCAGGGCATGAAACAAATTCATGCTGTAATGTAAAGAAATGCTTTTGCTCAAAGAGAAAATTAAGGAAGAACTAAATGAATCAATGTGCTATGCATTGTGTATGGTGATTTTATGTGATGCTTGTTCATAGAAATAAGGAATTTAATTTTTTCAGCCATTCCACATCTGTTCCCCCCACCCCTGAGCTTGTGATTTATTGAGGCTATGTACAGAGCAAAGGAGCAAATTAATCCCTTGTGCAATCCAACTGTAGCTAGCAGAATGACACCAGATATGAATGTGATCCAAAACAGTGGGCATGCCCCACTGAAAAGAACAGTCAACGTGTCCATAACACGGAAAGGTAAAAAATATAATCTGTAAAAGCTACACCTGTAAAACCYAATCATTATATGGAATTTCTCTGACTTATCACTATTTCTCCATTATTCCTTTGACTACATATGTTCATCAAGAAATGTTTATCCTAAAAAATTCAGCTGCAAAGAGAGTACACATCAAACTGGGAAATATTTTTTAAAGTTATTCTAAAATAGTAGATGATCACAAGCAAACTGTTCTTAAAACCAGATCCAAAATCTCCAGAAATCAATGGGCATTTTTGCTACTGTTTGATCAGTATTCTCTTAGCAGCCCAAATTCATTGCATATGCTCTGTCTCAAGCTAGAAAGATTATACTCCACCATGTCCTTCTATCACTGATGTTAAACCTTGCACAATGGAGTCTCAGTGTAGGAGGCAGAAAGAAGACTCAGCATGCAAAATATTCAAAGAAATTTCTGAACACGCTCTTCAGAAAGGTTCTTAACCAGTCTGTTTAGTTTTAGGGTAAATCTTGCAGAGATCTGCACACAGTGGGTGGGAGTTTCCTTCTTTCCATCTGCCACACTAAATACAGGGTGTGTTTTGTTTTGCTTTTTTATCTAGCTTCTTTCTTAGTATCAGCAAGTGTATAAACTTATACTGGTTCAACCACAGCACTCAGGCTTTGACCCACAGTTCAAATTCCCCAGTTATAGGGATTTAGGATGTGGATTTGACCTCGCTGAGTACCAGAACTCAGTCCACTTAAATTTAGATCCAAGTTCTGGCTTCAGTTTCTGGTGCCCTTTTAGCTCTGAGGCTGATCAGATCCCAGATCATGAAGGACAAAGCCATTTGTGTAGACCTGTGTATCAGATATGAGTATCACTTCTGCYCCATGAGGTTCAGCATTATCAAGAAGAGGATTTTGGTTCAGTCCCATTCTGAACATGAAATAAAGAAATGGCGTTGCTCAATTGTGCAATCGCTGCCCTGATTTCTTATCTGCTCTCATAGTTGGTAAGTATAAAGCTTTTTCAGTAAGCCCAGAAACATCACTGCTCATGGAGTGTGAAGAATTTATCACACAGGACATGTCAGCTGTACTGCTTAGAAAGATGAAGACAACAGGGTGGTATAAAGACACTTTCTTTAAGCAGCAGGCTCTAAATCCATCCTGTCCCAATGGACTTCTGCCCAAAAAGAAACAGATCTCATTATAGCACTTGATAGTTACAGCTAAGAGAGAAAATGTTCAGAATCAAGTCCAACTTTCTTGCTTTAACAGCTTAAAGGCCCACAGCATTTAAGCAGAGGCTGTTTTGTCATACAGAACCTTACTTAAATGTGATTTAAGTATGTGTGTTGTACAAATAATCCATCAAAACAGCCTGATGTGGGAAAAGAGCCACATTTCAGAGGTATCTTCAGTGACTCTTTGAACATTTTTTCCCACTGCTGCAATACAATGAGGCAAAATTTAATTTATTAATCTTAAAAAAAAAAAGCCCAACCAGTTGCCACAAGTTTCTTCAACATGGTAAATGATGAGGGAAACAAATTTCACAGTGGTTAAACAATTCTACTCTTGAAATTTTCAAAACAGGAGGTTTTTAGGTTTGCAGTGAACAGGTGTTCCACTGATAATGAGTATTTCTGTCTATGTATCTTTCCTTCTTATAAACAAAGTCAAGAATTTTGATACATCCCATGCACTTTAAATGAATGTTAGAATGAACTACTGTCATTCTTTTGAGTTTAAATTCTTGCTTCTCAACTTGTATATGTCAAAGGGGTATGTGTACAAATATATGGGTTAATTGTATTTTGTTAATGTTTCCTCATGAAATAAGGCAAACAGCTGTATTTTCAAACTAGCTTCTGACAGCAGGGACAACCCTTCCAGGTATAAATCAGGAATGCAGCTTTAACTGCATTTTCCTGGATGTGAAAACTAGTGTCAGCCAAAACCCAGGCAGACAAAATCACCTCTTCACTGTCAAAAGCCATTTTAAAAACAACTTGAAAAAATGAATCCACTAGGTAGCACTGTGGCATGTATGTCATTCCTAATTAAATCTCACCATTTTTCATATCTTTTTATCAATATAAGAGGTAGTAGTTCCTATTCAAAATGTATTCTGTAATCATATGGTATTTAGTACTATAGAGTATTACTAAATATTGGACTAAATCAAAACCCCGGGTCAGAACAATCCTGATCTGTTGTTGCCACCCAAATCCAGATCTGTATACAACTTTGTGTCTACTCGTATTGTTATAAGGGACTGAACCAGAACCCAAACCTGACAGCCAGCTGAACTACGGCACAGTAAGAACCTAGTTCTGCCCATGTGGCTCATTGCTCTAGGATTCTGAGGCATCAGGACTGTCAAGGAGGTCATGAGTATACACATCTAAAACTCTATAGGTCACAAACGTCTTTCTTCACAAGTTCAGCATGTTTGTGCATTCAGCTAAGTCTTAGGAGGGCCAAGCAAATGTGTAATCAACCAAGTATATTTTAGAATCAGCCACTCAATAAGCAGCTCAACTGGGCAAATTGGGCAACAGCCACTGAAGAGATTAATTCATACCATTCCTTTCTTAAATTATGCTCTGACTCTTTTTGGCTAAGCATTGACCCATTAAATCTTGCAACAAATTCAAAGTCAATCAATAACCCCTACAATTCTTTAGCTCTTTTTTCTTCAAGAGCATTAGTTAAAACTTACCTCAATAACGTCTGAGAAAAGTATTTCAGAGTATTTGCAATGTCAGTTCCAGAGGGCACAGGGTAAATGCTGTGAAGAACCCGGTTGTGGTACTCCTGAAGGTAACGGATTTTGGAAGCAACTACATAAAAGACAAAAAACAAACACAAAAACTTTCATTTAGGTTTTTTGCAGACTTTGACAGAATCACATCTATTCCTACCGTTTCTGATTTTTTTTTTTAATTTAAGAATTAAACTGTAAAAAACAGACAATTCTCTACATTCCTTCTATTTTAACTGAGTAAATTGAACACTCCAGTGCAAGAGTGCCAGAGAGAAGGTATGGAAGTGAATGCCTGCATCTGTATTAGACCAATTTAGTGCTAGCAAATTAAAAAAAAAAAAACAAAAACACATCAATAAACAAACAAAAAAAGCTTGCACTTCTTCTGTCTCCAAGGATCTCAAGATTCACTTACAATGAGTCATTGGATCACAGGAGGTTCATGTGAGACAGATAAATATTTCTACAGCCAAAGCAGAGATAAAAGCTAAGACAGAGAGAGTTTATGTGATTTACTTTAGGCCATACATTTACTTTATGCAACAAATTAAAGATATGAAAGGATCCGTGCTGTTTATTTAAGTGTCTTAGAAAGTCTGATCAAGCAGGTGAGCGGATTTCAAAGAGCAATAGGAGTGCTACACCTTTACTGAAACCATTTTTTTGTTTGTTTTAGAAATAATAGTGGGTTTATTTTCTAATAGACATCCTGGTTCAGTATTGGAAAAAAGTGATTACCCACCATAGCTGCAATGCCTTACATTGTCTATATGGCACATGACAGTCTCACGCAGAGACACCTGAGCACACTCTCAACTCTCTTTTTCTCTGCTCAGACTAATCAACTCTGCTGAGAAACAGAGTGCATTGGCTGTGGCAAAGGGCTGCACCAGCTCAACTGCACTTTCAGGTAGACTACTCAGCAGTTGTTCATAGCATCACTCTGTGCAGACGCAGCCTCAGTGAAAGCAAAGCTGGCTGGGAACTCTTAATCATGTTAAAAGTGCACCAAGACGGTGTAATAGGCAGTTAAAAGGGAAGATGCTTCTGAATTACTTCAGCCCTTGAGCATATGGATTATGACAGTCTTTCACTACACCAAGATATACCTTGTTCCCCTACAGGGCTCCTTCAGTGTGGAAGATAAATCTTTCTTCCTAAACAAGCAATTACTCAATGCTTTGTTTTATTCTCATTGTCAAATGGCATTTATTAAAGAATGAATACCATTAAGTCCTCCGCTGAACAGAAGGGCACTAACTTCCTGAGAGACATCCCTATGCCCCTCACTGCTGCTGTATCTGAACATTTCATGAGCATTCTGATTTTCTTCTATATTATTGACAAGTTGAATGACAAGGGGTGACATTTAATCCATATTACAGAAAAAGACKGAAGGACAGACACCAAAAGCAAAGTGTCTGCAACTGCTGTTGGAAGCTCAGCTTGAGATACTGAGAGCCATTTTGCCAGAACAGATAGCAGTATGTAATGGACTTTCACATCCAGTAAACAAAAGCATCTGTGAGTGCTCAGTCACACAACCAATGAGGTTTGATAATTTCAAGTCAGTTACCCGTAAAACAAGGCACACTCAAATAACCATCAAGCAAAGAACACTGTTTGCTTGAATTGCATGACAAGAAACCCAGTCTTCCAGCACCCAATGACCCTCATCATGATCATCCTTTCTCACGTTTCCTGCTGTACTGACTGTACCCTCCCAACTTCTGYAGCAAGTGAAGCTTCTACAGACAAAGGTCTCCCTCACAATATTACCCTGCTTCATCACAGGGAGAAAGCCCATCATCTAACTGAATAGGGCTGGGATCTACGGGAAAACAGCAAGTAAAAATGCAATTAGGGACACTGTCATAATGCATATGCAAAAGTAATAAACTAAGGATGCATAAGCAACTTCAATTATATTTCCTCACTTTTAAGTCTTTTACTTCACAAATTTATTTTAAGGTAACATTAATGGATAATTAAAATCAATCACTACTTTTCTTCCCCCCAAACAACTGAAAACAGAGGTCTTGCCACGTGGGCTCAGATTGCCTCAGTATAGCTAGAAGCAAGACCAGAGCCCTTCAGGCCACCACATAGGCCTGTGGCACATGAACTGTGCTCTGCAGTAGGTTATCCCTGTCTCTGTGAGACCAGTCGTAACTAGCTTCCTACACACCCCCAAAACCACTGGGGTAGTAACATTTGGTCATGATATGTTTCGCTCCAGGTTACAGAAGTTTATTTTACCAGTCCAAGGCTCCTCGTCCCACACCTCATTATTTCTGTCCACTATCACAGTTTCAGTCCCAGATTTGCAGGTCCGTTTACCAGATTATTTAAAGATAGTCACTTTTTTTTTTTTTTTACTGTCATGAAAACCACTATAAAAACTAATCTAGATTAGGTTAGATTAAGAAAGGAATTACTTCATAACATATTTTTGATGGTACTTTCTCTTGCCGGGGAAAAAAAGAGTATAGAGTCAGGCATATTTGCAAAGAAAATAGACCACGTTTCACAGTACCCAACAAAGAACAATTCACAGCAAGATGCACAGTTTACTGTGGCTGCCATGGTTTGCTGTCAGATATCTGTACGTGAATTGGATTAACAAAATGCCAAAGATTATGTCAGAATTCAGGTCTAAATGATTTCAGAGAACTGTCTGCCTCTCTGCAGATACTTACTTTCAATAAAGGGTATGGGATATCTAGAGTCACTTTTTTTTTTTAATAAAGAAGGAAATCTATTTATTTCTATTAATCAGTATTGTCACGCAATTGTATCAGGCAAAATACCAAAACAGAAAACTCATTTATAAAGTCTAAATATTAACATTAGCTTTATGCTAAAGGTTTTAACCTCACCTCTCAGTTCTGCTTCCCAGAACACTGACAGTTTCAGCACAGCCTCCCAGAACACAAAGAACCTTCTGAAGGAAAGCCCCAGAGCAAAATTTTGCCAACTTTCAAGATACAGAAGTGTGTGAATGATCCAATTTTCTGAGTTTCTGAGCACCCAGAGATACACTTCAAAGTGATGTCACTCTGTGGAAGTACTTAGCCATTGTCATAGGGTCATCACAAACAACAAATTTAAAAAAGGAAAAAAAAAGAAAAAGAAAAAAGTTATTCCACAGTGCTTTGCTGGGTATCTCTCTAGGATCTATACAGACCCAACTAAACTCCCTAGCCCCCTTGTAAGCATTGACTGAGTCAAGAATGAAACCATTAGGAGCCTTTAAAGGTGGTCTTGGTTGCTCCACTGTCCTGGAGAAGAACAGAGTAGGCATCACACATTCCCAGGACATTACTTACCTCAACTAAACTCCAGTTATTGCTATTTAAGGTGAAAAAGAACTAATTTTCTTTGAATACAATAGAACACCGGAAGCATACTGTGATGAGTCAAATGACGAAAGTCACTGTCAATACTGCTGGTATGAGATACGAGATGCATGTGCTTACAAAAAAGGGAGGCTTCTCAAGACATTT
Source organism: Oceanodroma leucorhoa (assembly GCA_030449065.1). Taxonomy (NCBI): domain Eukaryota; kingdom Metazoa; phylum Chordata; class Aves; order Procellariiformes; genus Oceanodroma; species Oceanodroma leucorhoa. Next base: position 5,042,279 of record JASVER010000027.1, on the reverse strand, counting down.
TCCCAGATTGCCACCATTTTACCTGTTGTTCATACAACCTGCCAAAGAGCTGTGGGGTGGCCACAGATTCATGTTTAGACCAGCGCCTCTTCTGTTCTGATCAGTCTGTTTCCTCATTCGTAGTGTTTTGCTGCTGTTCTTGGTAAATTGAGATTCATTATGACTTGAGACTTGACTCCTTCCCAAGACATTCTGGTTCTTGCCTGTCAGTCAATGAGGGCAGAAGCAACAACAGCAACAGTTGGGGTTTGAAGGTTTGCCTGATAGTGATGTATGCACATCAATATAATCCTTATTGGAGTCCACCACCATTTGTCAAAAATTGCAGGTGAGGGAATCTCGAAATTATGTAGAGACAAAGACATTCGGTAATGCCATAAGGACTAGTCAGGGGAGCAGCCTTGGTAAACAAAATACATTCGGTAGGTTAGAATGCACAGGGAATGTCCATTAAATGAATACTCTACCTGGAGCATCATAAAAAAGAGCGTTAGGAGGCAGAAAGATCTGAAACCTGGACCCCAAGTAAATCTTAAAATAGAGAGCAACAGGGACATGGCAGGGCAAGACGCAGTGTCTTGAACAGTACAAGGGGATGAAAAGAAAAAACAGGCAAGTAGAAAATATGAAAGAGAAGCTCAAACAGAGCAGACCAAAAGCATTAGGAATGGAGGAACAGAGAAGGCAGAATAGAAAAGGAAGAAAATGCCAAAGGCAGTGTTGGGACAAAAGGCAGCAGAAATTCCTCCACATGCCAGTGTGAAAGAAGCATAATTAATGTATAAGTATCACAAGAAAGAAGAAACAATTACAGAACTCAGGTTGGGGGTGGGGAAGGCAGAAAGTACAGAATGGTACAGATCTGAACATTGCACACTTCAGGGTGGTGGCACGGTCAGAACATTGTGTCTCTATTTATGAGGCCAGAAGTGCATCCCTACAGCAATAAATTAGCATCCACATAATATTTTAATAGCAACATTATCCATCACTGTAAATAAGCAGTAAACCCTAAAGGAAAAAAACACAAGCATTCTTTTCCTTAGATCAGTTCAACACAGGCATATATAAAAACAAGGATCCTTCCCAGTGACCTGGAGGAAGGGGACAGCACATGAAGTGTCAGCACGTGAAGTGTCAGACCACATCATGTCATCATGACACACATCAATCCAACCTACTGGTCACAGACTGCCTGGCTCATAACCATGACACTGTATCAGAAGAGAAAGTAGCTTTGATATGGGTGACAAGCTCGACTACACTGGTATTTTTCTTCAAGCCTCCCACCAGAGCTCTTGCAGACGCAGCACCAGTTGTTTTCAGCAGTAACAACAGTGGGGAACACTAGCATGGCCCAGCTGCTGACGTTCCAACCATGTCAYCTGATCTTGCTCCGATCAGATCTAGCCAACATGGTGGTTAAAACGTCCATGGCTGTGAGAAGGCACGCTAGGCTCCGGGCAGGGGGGATGTCAGCATCTGGGGGGCTCCTGCTGGGAGACTCTGGGGGCTGTGGCAGGCAGCACAAAGGCAAGACAGTAACACCCCGTCTACATTCACTCAAAAAGTGAACAGTGTGGGCAAGAATGACAGCACACCTCCCTTCTCTGATCTCACAGCAAGACCACCTTCAAGATGGCAACGCATGGGTCACCTCTGGTCTCCACAGCCAGATCACCAGTCTCTCACATGGGTACGTCCTTTGGGACAGGGCACAGCACCGGCACGCGAGGCAGGCTGGACCCTTCCTGCCGTGGGGCCGAGGGCCAAGCCGGTGGTCTCAATCTTAACTCTCATCCCCTGATCCTTCATTTCTTCCCCTCAGATCCCCGGCGCTACCTTTGCACAAACACGCCGCCTCCCCAGCAGGGCCACCCCGCCAGCGAGGCGCGGGGCGTCAGGCGAGACAGAGGGCCGCGGCCACCAGGCACTCGGCGGCGGCTGAGACAGAAAGAGCCAGAATGCAGGCAGCTCCCCCCTCCCCTTGCACTAGCTGCGACGCGGACGCCACATAACGCGGGAGGAGGCCGGGCGGCGCTGCCCCGCCGGGGCGACTGACAGCCGGCAGCAAGGCAGTGCCATCGGCGGGAAGGCGCCCCCGGCCGCCCGCCCCCCGCTCCCCTCGGACAGGCCCCGGCCCGCCTGGCCCCGCTACTCACACTGCTCCGCCTTGGTGGACATGCTGCCGCCCCGCTCTGCTCTGCTCTGCTCTGCTCTGCTCTGCCCCTCAGCCGCCGAGAAGCGCCTGCACCCGGCGGCGGCGACCGCTTTTTCCTCAGCACCGGTGCTGCTGCCGCAGGGCTGCGGACCGGGTAGCGGCGGGCGGACGGGCGGGACTGGGCGGGAACGGACTCTTAAAGGGAAAGCGCGTCTGGCGGCCGGGGGCGGGGGCGGCTGCGGAACGCGGCGGCCCCTCAAGGGACGAGGCCTCGCAAGGGATGAGGCCGGGGGAGGTCCGTCTGCCCGCCCGCCCGCCCCGGGGCAGCCCTGAAGCACCCGGCCCGGGCGAGGACGTTGTCCCGCCGAAGCACCGAGGTTGCCGCAGCGCTGGTCCGGGAGCTGCCGGGCCGGAAGATCTTGACGAGCTCCCCCAGGCCCTGGCGGTGCCCCCCAGGGCTTCGAGGGTGTTTGGGGCTGCCAAGGGGGCTGGTGGTGCGCAGCCCCCGGCCCGCCGCCCTGCCGCTGCGGGGGGTTGCAAGAGGGGGAGCACTGAGCTAGGCCAGGGATGGCATTATTGTCAGGGGGCTGTGTCTTTATACTCCGTTTTATTCTCTGCTTGAAACAGGAATGTTGTTTCTTTCACTACTCCTCCCCTCGGCCCCCTGGGCTCCTGCTGTGTACCTCAGTCAGGTGCCTCTGGCCGAGTATGCCCACTTGTTTCCATGGTGTGCCAAGCATCTCYGGGATGTCCTGCCGTTATCTATCAGCCCTTCCCGGAAGAGACAGGGACTGAGCTCAGCCCTAATGTCTCCTCTCTGTCACCAGTTCCCAGCTATGGTTACTGCCCCAGGCGCTGTCCGTGCAGGATGAAGGTGGGATGGAAAGACCAGTCGTGCTGGGAGTACAGTAATAACAATATCATTTAAATCATTATTCATTTACTCCAAGAGAAATTATTTCACCAGTGTGTGTCCTGTCAGCTTTCCCAGCATCCTGTCTTGGCCTTACTAGGTCTCAGAAACGAACAGCTAGCTATGAGTCTCTTCTCTGAAACCTTTCATAACAGTTTTTCAGATCCTCCCACTTCTGAGAAAGGTACGTGGAAGCAGTAGTATTTCATCAGCCAGGGCATGGGAGCCTTGATGTTTATAGATGAAAAGCCAGTTGCAACATACTCTCCTCAAAAGGCTGGGCTGCGTTAGATGAGTAGGCCTGCGCAGCCGAAGAGAACTGTGCTGTGGAGGTGGAGGAAAATAGGTATGTTTTATTATTCATCATGCAGGGCAGTGCATCCAAATTACTGCTACCCTGATTTGGGGATGATGCACATTCTATGCCGGGAACTGCGGTGAAGGGGCAGATGCTGTTCACTGGCATTTAACAGGTTGGCTTTTTTTCTCAAAGCAATCTTCTAAAAATACTGAATGTGCAATGTTTTTCCAACATCACTTAATTAGGTCCAAAACAGAGTTCTACATGCATTTCCTTGAGGCCATAATTCTTTCCACACTCCCTGCTGCTTGTGAGCCCCAAAGAGGGAGAGGAGCCAACTTAAATCACTACCACTCGCTAGTATGAACAAGCTGCAATGACTGTAGTGGGACTGGTGAGCAACTGAAAGGCATGAGTTAACTCGGAGAGGAGTCACCTCCATTTCCTTGAGCAGTACTTTACAAAAGCAAAGAGCACTGGCCCATTCCCATATGTGGTTTGCTCCTTCTTCCTGTTGGGCTTGCTGCAAGATCCTGTAGGATGCTACCTGAACATTTAAGTTTATTCTTTTACATTTAAACGTTTAAGAGTGAACATTTAAGTTTATTCTTTTATTAGAAACTGACATGTGATATCCAATCTTACTGAAGTCAGTGAGAGTTTTTCTATTTATTTAGTTTAATGAAGTGCCCAGGGACATCACGTGGTGCTACAAGCCCCACTTCCCCCAACGCTAGGTCTCACAACATAGAACATAAGTGATGAAAATATAGACAAATGACTTTCAGACCTCACTGAAATAAGCTGTTGAAGGCAGGTCTCATCTTTATCTTGAATTTCTGTCTGTTGATGCAACAAGTCAATCTGAACTGCTTTATTGCTCATTACAGAACAATAGGGAAATGTGCACTGAGGGGAACTGAGATCCCATAAGTATCCTTTAAAATATACCAAGTGTTCACATACTGCAGTGGTGAGCCTACTAAAAACACTCAGGTTGATAAAGCAGGAATACACTGAGAAAATATGAATTCCATTTCTCATGTAAAATTTCTTCTTTGGTTTAAGTGCTTGAAAATTGCAGCTATGCCTGCATTTACTGAACAAGGTCCTATACAGTTCAGCATGTAATTCAGGTATATGGAAAGCAATTTATTGCTTACGATTCCTTCTGCATGCCTAACAATGCCTAAGCCCCAAATGAATCTTGATACAAGTCATCTGTTATTTGGTCAAACAATTTGGTAAATTTGCTTAGATAGAGACTCGTGCTTTAAATTGGGAACAAATGTCATAAAGGAGCAAATACAGGAACATGGCACTCTGGGAATTAATTTCTCAAGTTTCTGTGCTGAATAGTAGTCACCATTTCTCAGCAAGATCCTCATGAATTTGCCTAATAAAATGGGTACAGTGCTCCACTGGAAACATTTTTAAGCAGCTAAGGTTTATGTCATTATGCTTTTTACCTCTGCATGCACTCAGTTAAGAGAACACATAAAAGCTGCAGGCATCTGAAAGTCCACAAGTCATTAATGCAAGAACATATTTTTAACAATAAATTAATGGGGAATGGAAAACTTACATACCAACTGATGAAAACCAAAAAGAACAAATGGTACTTTTCTGAGTTCATGAGTGGAAATTTCATAGAATCATAGAATCACTGAGGCTGGAAGGAACCTCTGGAGCTTGTCTACTCCAACTTCCCTGCTCAAAGCAAGATCAACTAGAGCAGATTGCTTGGGGCCATGTCCAGTCCACTTTCAAATATGCAAGGATGGCGACCCCACAACCTCTCTAAGCAACCTGTTCCAAGGTTTGACCATCCTCACAGTAGAAAAGTTTTTTCTTATATTTAAGTGGAATTTCCTGTATTTCAGTTTGTGCCCATTGCCTCTGGGCCTGTCACTGAGCACCACTGAGAAAAGTCTGGCTCTGTCTTCTTACTCCCTCTCCTCAGGTATTTATACACATTGACAAGACTCCCCCCCAAGCCTTTCCTCGTTGAGGCTAAACAATCCCAGCTCTCTCAGCCTCTCCTCATGTGACAGATGCTCCAGTTTCTTCATCATCTAGCCCTTCCCTTGACTCACTCCAGTATGTCCGTGTCTTTCTTGTACTAGTGAGCCCAGAATGAGACACAGCACTCCAGACAGGATCTCACCAGTGCTGGGTAGAGGGAAATAATCACCTCTCTTGACCAGCTGGCCATGCTCTTCCTAATGCAACCCAGGATCCTGTTGGCCTTCTTGCTACAAAGGCTCATTGCTGACTCACAACTTGCTGTCTACCGGGACCCCCAGGTCCTTCTCTGCAGAGCTGTTTTCCAGCTGCTCAGCCCCTAGCCTGCACTGGTGCCTAGCTTTTTCCTCGCAAGGTGCAGAACTTGAATTTTTGTCTGTTGAACTTCGTGAGACTCCTGTTGGCCCATTTCTCCAACCCCTCAAGATCCATCTGAATGGCAGCACAACTGTCGGGTGTATCCACCACTCCTCTCAGTTTTGTACCATCTGCATATTTGCAGAGGGTATCCCATCATCTGTGTCACTGACAAAGACGTGAAACAGTACTGGTCCCAGTATTGACCCTTGCAGTCCAGCATTAGTGACTGGTTTCCAGCTRGAATTTATGCTGCTGATCACAACCCTTTGAGCCTGGCAGTTAGTTTGGCCTATAGTTTCCTGGATCCTCCTGCTTCTACTTCTTGAAAATAGGAGTGACATTTGCTTTCTTCTTTTTCTCAGGACTGTCTCCCAGTTGCCTTGGCCTTTTAAAGATAATCAAAAGCAGCCTTACAATGACATTGGCCAACTCCCTCAGCACTTGTGTGTGCATCCTATCATGTCCCGCAGACTTGTGTATGTCTGGTTTGTTTAAATGTTGCCTGACCTGATCGTCCTCTACTGACAGGTAAGTCTTCCTTGTTCCAGGATCTCCCGCTGGCCTCACGGACCTGGGATTCCTGAAGGCAGGTCCTACCAGAGAAGACCAAAGTAAAGAAGACATTGAGTACTTCGGCCTTTTTCATGTTGTTCATCAGCAGATCCTCTGCCCCATTCAGCAATGGATGCACATTTTCCCTAGCCTTCCTTTTGCTGCTGATGTCCCTGTAGAAGCCCTTCTCGTTGCTCTTCATGTTCCCTCAACAGATTCAATTCCTCGTGGGCCTTGCTTTTCCTAACCCCATTCCTGCACACCCAGCTGGTGTTTCTATGTTCCTCATAGGTCACCTGCTCCTGCTTTCACCTCTTGTACACTTCCTTTTTATGTTTTACTTTTGTCAGGAACACTTTGTTCATCCATGCAAGCCTCCTGTGACCTGTGCTTGACTTCCTCCGTGTTGGGAGGGACCATTCTGGCGCTTGAAGGAGGTGATCCTTCAAAATCAGTCAGCTGCATGTCTGGCTATTAAGGTGAAAAAGTATATTCAAGAGAGCTACAAAATATACCTAACTCTTACAGAGGAATTAGTTATAAACCACATTCTCTGTTTCATTGACTGAAGAGACTTAATTTGTGTATTTCCTTCCACCGTGGGTTTTGCAGGATAAGGTAGATAAGGTTTGGAAGGGATGGGGAGCATACCGTGTGCTTTGTGCTGGTTTTTAACTAAACTTTGTCTGCCATAACAGTGTGAATTGCAATTACAACATAATTCAAGAATAAATTAATGAAATATACTGTAAGAAGAAATAAGTCATCCAGAGCTGAATTCTCTATTATGTGACTGTTGTCACTTTGAATTACATTTTCAAGTATACAGCTCTGAACCAGAGACACAAAATCTAGTATTGTTCATTTGKTTTTAATCTTCAAGCATTAACAAATCTACTTTTAGAAAGTAGATTTCTGAAAAATAAAAAATCCTAAGGTCTCCTACCTTGAATCATGTACAGAAAATATCTTAAATTGTTCATAAATTAAAGTGAATGTATGCTTATATAAAAAATAAATCTATGTATCTGTTCACAGGTATATATGTACGTGTTTGTATACAGAGATGTTCACTGTTACCAACTCTTGACACATTCGCATGGTGTTTTCCTTAAAGGCTCAGCTTCCACAGTCAGGTAATTACACGAATCTGTATTTGAATTTTAAATAAAAGTTAGTTCTTGCCTGATACATTCAGAAACTCAAATGCAATATAAGCAATGTTTGAAACAAATGAGGATTTCAATGCCTAAATGAGAGGCAAGGACCTAAATGCTTTGTAATTTTATAAAAAAAMCCCACAAACCAAATAAAAACAGCCAACTTTCAATTTAATTTATTTTAAGCCAATGTATCGATTTTTTGAAACTTGCTCACCATTTCTATCAGGAGCTTATAATTAACTGCATTGTGGTAGGGATATTAAACCCCACAGTAGAGGTGGGAAAATGCTTGAAATGTCTCAAACTCTTGCTTTAATCACTACAGGCCTATTTGAATTGAAGGCTCTGCCACGATATAAAGGAGTCAAGGGAGGGTAGAGTCTGACTGATGAGCCAGCGGTAATCCCAGTAATAAAAGCCAAATATAACAAGTCAACTGCAGCAGCAGCAGGAGAGGGCGAGCTTCTCTGGCACTCAGGACTTTTCAACCCACATGGTGCTCTTTCGGTATCTACCACTACCCCCAGGCTAACCTAACCCAGATGCAAGGTACTTGGTACGGGACTGGAGCCCCTGAACAGGACCTACGTAGAGACTGGTCTTCTCCCTGTCAGATTCAAACAGCAGATAGAGTCCCTCAGGCTCAGACATGTGCATTTGACAGCAATAGTCAGACCCCATTAAATTTAATTTGTCCCTAAATCTTTGCTCTCTATAAGCATTAATCCTCATGAATAATGGTCAAATAGATAATCGCTTGAGGAAAATGTCTGTCTGGGATTAAACTGAACCATTAGGCTCAACTCAGATATGCTACAGCATGGTTGACACAGGATGATTTCTGGAGCTGTTCCTCAGGGCTCAGACACCTGGGTTAACCAGCATCAGCTAAGAGACAGTGAACAGGAAAGGCACCTCTTCTTGCTCACAGAAAATCATGTCTATGCACAAAAATAACACAATATTACTGACAGTTTGTATAGTCTCATGCTGATAGTCTGCAGGAAAAGAATTTCTTCCAAGGAGAATATCCAGTCTGTGCTGAGACTTAAAAATGCAAGGAAAACTTCCTATCTTGCCTTCAGTGTTACTAGGACACAGCAGTATGTACAGAAAAAAAGTCAACCAGATCTCCTGCTGTGGAAGGACAGGAATGTAGCTATTCTGAGGAGGAAGGTGTAGAGTACAGTAGGATAGAAATTAGGATAGGGAAGAGAAGAGAAGAGAAGAGAAGAGAAGAGAAGAGAAGAGAAGAGAAGAGAAGAGAAGAGAGAAGAGAAGAGAAGAGAAGAGAAGAGAAGAGAAGAGAAGAGAAGAGAAGAGAAGAGAAGAGAAGAGAAGAGAAGAGAAGAGAAAAGAATAATAGACATTGGCAGTCATGGCAGAAGTGATCGTGATGTGATCAGAAGCTTGGCTGAGGCCACCAACCCATATCAGTTATGCCATCTGGCATGTGACAAATGCATTTCAGTCATCACTGGCTTGGATTGATTTAAAGTGAGAGACTGAGCAATGAAGAGCTCTGGGTGTCATTGCTAGTACTCAGATCCCAACAGAGTAGCCAGCTTGTGATGTTAATATTTGTTCTTTGCCTCCCCAATTTAGAATAATTAAGACTTCAGGGAAAAAAAAAAAACCAAAACCATTAGGAAATACAGTAGTTATTTGGTTGTATTTACAAATCTGTAATTTTCTTCTTATTCTGACAATTACATCAATTAACTCTGTGGATGTTAGCTTTCTTATTACATTTGTCAGTATCTGTCACTGTAAAAAAAATCTCTGATAAGTGCCCTCAATTTCTCTTCTAGAGTAATCTCATTAGCCTCTAAGTGAACAAAATACTTAATTTGTTGCCATAGCAGTGGAGTTTTGAGAAATAAATGGTGACCTGCATAGAGAACTAGCACAAACCTGATGAGCATGTACTGGGACTATTATAAAATCAGAGATTGGCTTTACTAGCTCTAAGAAGCACAGTATTTGTGACAGCTACCATGCCGTGTTTTTTAAAATTAGCATCACCCTGGCTGGATTAGATCTCCCCCCAATAACTTGAATGTTTTTGTAACCTTTAATCTCAGACTTGTGCAGAATTGACTATACCAACTACCTACATGGCTAAAGTAAAAGCACATTGTAGTGTTAGTAATGTTTTAGGAATTAGAATGACAAGTGTCAAAAAACTGCCTTCTTAAACCTATCATGGCCCAAAGGCTAAGACATGAACATAAAAGACAAGAAACCCAGAGCATAATTTTTATTTTGCTTTAGTATTTCTACTCTGAAGTAAAAATGTTTGGGAAAGGCCTCTGCTGGGCAAAAACAGTAACAGAGAGCAAAAGAAGGCATGAGATTTTCCATGAACAAGGTGAGGAGAAAGCACGCGACATGCAATGCTGCTATGGTCCTCGGTGTTTTACTGCGTGTGTACCACGTTTGTGACCCATGCCATGGTGCAGGCCCTGGCTAAGTAACAACTAAAGTTGACTGACCTTGCTCATGTGCTTGAAGGCAACCTTCCTAACAGCCAGGAAGCTAGCTAGTCTCTCCTCCAAATTGGTTTTCTCCATGTAGGGGTCCAGGAGCTACAGATTATCAGAGACTAGAGCCTTGGTGTGAAACGCAAAGTGAATTAAATTGACAGAACTGGGCCACCCTTAGAGCAGCCTGTAGGAAAGCTGCTGCACTTTACACAGGAATGTCAATATTTTTCTCATCTGCAGACCCTTACAAATTGTCAAGTGGATGTGTTGCCCTATCTATAGCAAATTTAAGCCTACTGACAATTGGTCAGTATTCCCCAGCTACTTTTTGCAGACCCAGGCTGTGTATGGACCATAAGCTGAATACTACTGGGTCTCTTAAATTAAGTGTGAGCTCATCCAGAGCATCCATTCTTGAGAAGAGCAATATAGTGGCTGAAAGGCACCATGGCCACTTCTCGTTCTACTTACTCAGAGCTATAATGAGTATTTTAGCATATGTACTGCAGCACGTAACTATAATCACAAACCATGTAAATATTCCAAAGTTTAATTCAATACAAGACCTTTTGTCATAGATGGAATGGCTGTTACTTACGTTCCTATGGAAAGACAGGCTTCAGCCACTTACCCTTAGGCACGTATGTGTTACCTGTGCTACCACCTGTAGCCAGCTTAAAGCCAGCTTTGGCACATCTGCAAGAAATGCAAACCACTGATGTAGATATATGATGAGAAACACAGCAGGGAACCTTCCTCCAACAGTCTGTTTCCACCTCCTCCTAACCTGCTGCCTGATCTTGGGCAGGTSCTTCATGTTTGGTACTCCCCATCTGTAGAATTACAGGAGGGTGGCTCTTGCCTCTCTTTGCAAAGGGCTCCGCTGATGTCGGCACGCAAAGCTCAGCATCACTCAGGGAGCTCTGAGCTAGCAGGGAGCCCAGGCACTGTGGTACCCATCGGGCTGCAAGTAGGGTTGTTGCTGCTGAAATGCAGAACTCGCCAACCATTTTGACCAACAGGCTCCAGGAGCTGCAGGAAGCCTGAGGAAAAACCAGCTGGTGGAGCTGGAGTCCCAGGCACCACTGTCTGCATTTATCAGCCCAGCCCTGGATGAACTCTGGCTGGTTTAGGCCAGAAAATAAAAACTCTTGCACTTGGTAAGGCTTATTAGCTCACTCATACCACACTAACAGCAATAAAGGTGCCTGCAATGACCTGGCTTCCCTCCTTTTCATCTTAGTTTTCTGTGCACCACATTCCCCAGAGCTTCCAGTCTGAGATCCATTTGCAATCCATCAGTAATGAGGGATGCATGAAAACAGCAGTATTTTAAAACACCTGTAAAATGTAATCCATATTACTTTTAGGAAGAAATGCTTCAAGTGGACTGGAAATCTGAAGAAAAAAACCTATTTAAAATACTGAATTTTAAATAGTCCTTTAGGTAAGTAGTTTCTAAAAATTATCCCTCCTTCAATATAAACATCCCTATATGTCTAAATTGCCAGATATTAAACACCAGGTGACTTCTTTACCCATTTCATCTAGTGCAATTCTCAGTGCTTCACTCACATACCGCGAGTACGCATTGCAACCCAGCAATCTTATTATTCATTGCCATAATTTAAGAGGACAAGTACAASGACTGAAATGTTATATCTTACTGATTTATTTAGTTATTACTAGGTGAGAGATGSATGACAAAATCAGATGCAGGACAAGCAGGCACACTGAAATGTTCAAAACCATTTTTTACAAAAGATTCTGCAAAATAGCCTTATTGATTTCAGTGGATGCACTCATAGTGTGYGGGAGCAGAGTTTCACAGAGTATTGGCCAGCTACATTTCAGTTACTGGCATGGGTTTTTCTCTGGATACCAGGAATGTAGGCGCCTGTCCAAAACTCATCAAAACCTGTGGGAAACTTTCCACATACATAACTGAGCTTTTCAGATCAGGTTGTTCAATTCAGTGACAAAGCTATATTTTTTTGGAAAAAATAAACCACTACCACTTTCTTTAAACAATCAGGGTGCCTCTGTTCTCACTCTGAAAACTTCAGTTGTGGTTAAAAGACTGAAGGGAACTCAGACAATTTATTTGAAAATCATACTTTAGAAGTACAGCAAGAATGTACACTTTTACATATTCACAGCCCTACTTTTAGAATCTGTTTTGATATTAGACATTACAAATGACTTAATGGAATATTCTACTAATACTTAAGCACCACAACTAATACTTAAGCATCACGAAAGGTTAATATTCTGTATTTTTTGCAAGACAGACATGAAATCATTATAAGTGTCATAATAACACATACAACATTGCATAACAAGTATTATTTATTGTATGTATTTCAAATATAGTCTAGACTTCAAAGTATTTATCATAGCATTCATTACAAAGAGCAACCATGGGAAAATCTCTCAAATGTCACAAATTTTAATCTAAAAATGGAAAATAAATTGAAGTATCTGACAATCATGACATGCAGGAAAACATTTATTCTGGTGGAAAAGTAGATTAGGTGGGGGAACACATCAAAAGAACACATGTAAAGGTTAAAGATAAACTTTCAAGAAAATCATCTTAGACTCTCAGAGTTTTTGTCTGAGATGAGTATAAATTAAAGTACTATAAATWTTTTTTTTCTGTATTTCCTCCCATTTATTTAGTTTAAAGTTTTGATGGTACCTGATAACAAATTCAGACTGGCCCATGCAGACTGGTCCAACTGCAGCAGAAGATGGAAGAGTAGACCTACCACTATTTTGCATCACTACACCATTTTATATCTGGGTCCAGTTCTACAATACCTGCAAAAGCTTTCTGACCTGGGACCTGTCCCACAGGACTGATGATAGAGTATGAAGTGGGACTTTAGTTAGCCATATTCTCTATCTGGACTTTTTTTGTTTTCATATAGAAGCAATGTGACATATATAAAACCTGAACTCATGGTTCAATCATTTTGTTTCAAGCTGGCCCTCAAGGCCCTGTGTTCTTTCTTTCAAGAGAGTCCAAGTTAGGAGTATTACAGATTATTGCAGCCTCGATGTTAATTTTGAACTGATGTTTTCTATTTCTTTTTATAGCTTGAAAGGTGGCACAGGAACCATCCAGCTGGTCCAAGAACTGCCAGTGAGAATGCTGAGAATCCAATGATTGTCTCCTAAATTAAAGGAAATAAGGTTAAATAAAGCTAAACAAACTGGAATGTTCCCAGGGTAAAAGTAGTCTATTGCCAACCAAATTATGTGATGTTGTTGAACTTCTGCAGCTATAATCCCAGAAACGTGACAGATTCTTAAGGAAAAATAATCCACAGAAGATTATTTTACGTTTGGACTAGAAGCACTAGTAATCCATGGCAGTTGGAAAAAAAATTATCTTACTCCATGCCATGCACAGACACATTTAAAAGCATAAAAGACACATTAAAAGAGATGGCAAATTTCTTATTTTTCTACAGAGTCAGTACATGCTGTGCCTATTTCTTGAGCTTTTTATGAATAAAATCTTTATAGAAACAGTATTATTTGCTTAATAGTTACAGTAGTGCAGCTCACCACTAATCATATACAAGAACTCTGGGTATCATCTAACTAACACTGGGAGTTGATATAATAGGGAAGAGAATTGCTGCTAAAAATTTAGTTATGTGTCTTCTATAATCACATATTAGAGTAGTTGTGCTAGGAAGTATAATCAAAGCTCATTAAAAGGGCACTCCACAGAATGGGAATTTGTGACGCATGTCTCTATAGGATATTGTGAGAGCATTCCCTTACTTTCGGGAACAAATTTGGCATGTAGGAGGTGGTAAGAGAAGAACTTCTGTGAGGAGTGGAGGGGAGTTCCTGGGGAGAGCTGGCTTCTAGCTGGGGTGAAGAAAACCTATATTGTCTATATGGGAAAGAACAGTGAGAGGAAGCTCTTCCTGAGAAGATGGGGACTCACACTCAAGCTGTGTGAGGAGAGGAAAAGTGAGGGCACAAAGACAGAACTCACCACCAGTCCCACTTTTTCCTCGGGTGGGGAGCTGTGGATGCAGCGGCTGCTCCAACTAGCAGACCTGAAGCGGAAGAGTCGGGATCCATGGTGCATTATAGGACCCATCGTTTTATGCCAGTGAGGGGAGGGCACGGCTGGGGTATCCTGACCAGCCAGTAACTACCGCTGCGAGGAGTTTCCCAGTCCTTTGCTATTTTCTATTGCTCAAAGCCTGTAGGCTACTGAATTCTTTTCAATGAAGGCAAGGAGTCCTTCTGCTTGACAGTTAAGTCCCTTCGTTTTTAAGTTGGGTGCAAGAAGCACCAACACAAACCAAAATATACCGGGTAGCTGCTGTCCTTGGGTCAGCACCAGTGGGAGTGTGTGTATGTGCCTGCTCTCTGGGAAAGGAGCACCTTGGGATGATGCAGCCACCTCCCACCAGCTCACAGAGTGATGCTGCTGAGCCCAGCAGATGGGAGGAGTCTGTCTCTGATGATGATGCTGTGAGGCAAAATGGGGAAAACTGTCTGTCCTCCCATCTACTAGAGCCTTAACAGTCCTCTTTTCCCTATATTCACATGCATGTGCCTCTCCACACAAACTATTTGCACCCCCAATTACATAGTCTCTGAAATTCCCATTTGCCCATGCTTGCAGTTCACTTACCACCTTCGTCCACAAAATGATCTGACCAGTGAATGACCAGTACCTCAAATAAAATAATTCCCTGACCCCCACTGTAGAGAATATCTCCTTCCTCCACATCCTACCCAAAACGTCGCTAATCCAGGTGTACAAAGAAGCTGTGAAGCTGCCTGCTGGGAGAGCAGCCATCCACAGCAGAGACAGAGGATCAGGTAAGGTCAAGCCACCTGCCTGGGTCCAGCATCAAAGCAGAATGTGCGACAGGGTAACAAACAGACAAAGGAAGAAAAATGTTACCAGCATTACTGGTAGGAGGTAATTTAAGAAGAGAAGTAGCTGGGCAGGTGCAAAGAGGGATGTGTCCAGTCCTCCGCAGGCAGAGCTGGATGGATGCTGAAGAGTTATGGTGCAGTAGTGCTAAGCCCAAGCTTAGGAGCTATTAGCCCAGGACCAGCACCATGCTAAGTTAGCAACTCAACTTGCAGACTGGGGCTGGTTTATAGCTAGTCAGCTTTCACCAACAGCAATCAGACATCCGGCAGCCGTTTTATTCATTTCTTCTGTGCTTTCCCCTGCCTTTAATTACCAAAAGCAGACAACTATGGCATCCTTCTCTAGGCTTCTCATCAGAGTACATCCTCCAAGCTCACTTCCAAGACAGCCTGCAATGTGGTGGTGGTGGTGAGAGCCTCAGCTTGAGGTTTTTTGACAATGTGCAGAATATGTTAACAAGGTGTGAAGAGCAAAGTGTTAGCAGTCTACACAAACAACAGTGGATCAGTGATTAAATAGACATGTCTGGCATGTATTTTACCAGTTCTCTGGTTTTGTTATCTCAGTAAATTTACTTGCTCAATTTTATGGAGGAAGAGACAACAATTTTTTTCCTGTAAATCCTCTTCGTTCACTAAATATGCTACCTGGCTGTAACAAGTACAGATCTTGTCCAGAAATAAATGTGTTTGAGAGGCGTTTAAAGCAACTAGAGAGCAAAAGACTGATTTGCATTCATCAGCTGTGGCAATAGCAGCTAAACATGCCATAGATAACCCTAAGCAACCAAACTTCCTGAGACAGGCCCTCTAACACCAAGAGATTGTTCTAGATATATGATATATGATATTTTAAAATAACAGTTTTCAGCTTCTTCTGTTTGTTTTCAGGTATTTAGATTTTGGATTTCGTGCTTTCTACATGGACTTTATTTTTCTCTACAGCTGTGAGGAATTAGAAACTGCATAAAGTTATACTGAGATTCTCCTTTCATCTTCTGACTGTCTCCTGCACAGATCTCACTAGCATTAATTCCTGGATTAAAATGAAATCAAACACTGTCCTACAATAGCAACAGTGGCTCTTGTTAATCTTACCATGGTTGGCAATTATTTTCCAGCTTTCTGCACGTTCACTAGAAAATGAGACATAATCTTATTTTTCTAGCAAACCTTCCAACTACTCAGCTGTAAAGTCCAAACCAATCTTCCCCATTGCCATAGCCCTCTGCTCACAGTAGTGCTGCACCTGGCATTTACAGCCTCTATGTATTTTYACATCGCAGTGAACAGTATTTGTCAAACTCCCCCCAAAAAGGCTCAGCTGTTCTTGGCTCAGCACTGGCCTTTTTTGCTCCTCACTCTATGTCTTTTAGTACCCATATACCAAGATGGAGATGCTCAGCCTGCTCCAGCCTCACCTATACTTGCATTTCCAGTCCTCCAGACACCACTTATATGTCATTTCTGAACACCAGGAGTTTTCTCATATCAAATTTAGTTTTGAAAAGCCTTTTGCTGTTCCTAGGTTCATTATTGGTCCTTTCAGGGTGGCAGGAGGACTTCAAAGCTCTCCTGGCACAGTTTATCCAGCATCTTTCTTCTTCTCTGCTACCTTAAAAATACATACTGTATTTTTCCTAACATTTCTGATCCCACAGCATGGTTCCTTGCTCTTTCTCTCTTTCAGAGCTCTGCTTTTAAGAGTGTGTGCTCTTTAGACTGCTACCAGTGGAATCATTTAATTGTGAGTTACTGAGGTGCCTTCTTATATGTTCATTAGCTAGTACCATTTCCTCACATCTTAGCTGAGAGGGCAGATTCTGTAGGCACTGCTACAGTGATACAGATTATAACATCCCCATCAGTGCCAGAGCAAAGCACTTTCAATTAACGTACTCAGTGACAGCACCGTCCCTCTGA
This sequence comes from Oceanodroma leucorhoa, assembly GCA_030449065.1. NCBI lineage: Eukaryota > Metazoa > Chordata > Aves > Procellariiformes > Oceanodroma > Oceanodroma leucorhoa. The sequence continues at coordinate 5,025,475 of JASVER010000027.1, read as the reverse complement.
TGTTGTAGTTCATTGTCTCCCTCATCTGCTCCTCGAGGAAAACTGTAGGTAACAGTGTAAGGCTGTTTGAGCAGTTTTATTTTAGCATGAGACCGCTTGTTTATTTTATTTAAAAAGTTGAAGTGGGTGTGCAGGAAGTTAATGCTGGTCCGTATTTTCCGTGGTACTTGGTTTCAGAGGAAACCAAGCCTGCGGCACAGAGAATTTTTAACCCTCCTTGTACATTGAAATTGAAATCTTTATTTTAAAGAGAATGGAAGGGTCACTATTGCTTACAGCCAGGAAATTATGACACAGAAAGATCAACTAGATTCTCCAAGCCTGTATAAGAATCCCGTGCAAGAGCCYAAAAAGGCAGTGTCTGTTGCTGAACAGAAGATGAACACCTTCCAGACCATCTCTCCTCCCTTGGCCTGCAGGTTTCACATGACAATCACATCTTTCTAGTTGGAAATCACAACATGCCTATTCTGCAATAGGTGAAATGCTTTATTAGATTACATACTGAACTACGACACAGGTAGTTTTCAGGACTACAGGAAAATTAGTTTTCAGGACTCCTTATCTCTAATCTACAGATCTAGTTTTTTCAGTCCTGATAAAGTGTAATGAGCAATGACATCATTGAGGAGAGAATTTTTAACCACTTTTTTTTCTAGTCTATGTATAGTAATACTTTCACAAATAAAACTCTTAATATTATCTTTGAAAGACTATTTCTTTGCTTTTTCACACATGAAAACATTTAAGTTGGAGTGAACTAGTTTCTGAACTATCACTGTCATAGAAGATTAAAGATGCATCAAGATACAGAGGAATTTAAAGCAGAATTCTTACAGCAATGTAAATTTAAGACAGTTGTACTGATGGTGGTATTTAACCAGCAGAACTATGGTGAAATTTAATTATCTAATTTGAAAAAGAAGTAACCACAATGACCTTGGTTTTTTGGAAGGGATTTTTTTTATTTATTTTAATGAGAAAAATTAGAGCAGGGCCAATTTCTAATGTTGTAACTTTCTTGACATAGGTTTTATATTTGGAAGAAAAACAATTCTATTCCTACTGCTTGGAGACATCAAAAAATCTGCCCTCAATAAAAATAAATACACTTTGTATTTATAAATGTGCCTGAGGAATATTCTGTTTTTCCATAAATTGCAGATCAATAATAAGCATAGTAGAATATAGAAGATTTGGTGATGATTCTTTTCTTAGCCACTTCTTCAGATACAGAACACCACACTTTCCAGTTTGCAAATAGAAACTATTGTAATGTCTGTTTCTAGGATAGGCATAATCTAGATGTGTTTTAACATAAATTCATGATCTTTTTGTTCTGAACCTTATTGGAAYGCTTGTTTAAACTGCACAGGCTCATAGAAGCACTTTTGGGAAAAAAGGCTGGAAGTGGTTTTTCTGAATGCAGCAGTGGGACTTGGCCAAACTGACTCCCAGCATAATCCTAAACATGAGCACAGTACCTCTACACACAGGTAACCTGCCTCTCTTCGAGCCACGACCTGGGCTTTTTGTGTCTTCCCAGTGCAAACACTGCCAGCTGGGGACTGCAGAGCTGGGCCTCACTCCCACTTCAAAGCCGAAAAGCTCATCAACCTCAGTGAAGTTGCTCCTGAATTACAAGAGTATGAGAGAAAGGAACCAAATGCTGGAATCAGATGCTGCATGTTTATAATCCAGAATACATGTTGCTCAAGAGCATTGCCAAAGCAGGCTTAATAACACTCAAGTCATCATTGCATTTTGAATAAACAAACCATTTACAAGTTAACTATAGACATCCTTTTGCCTTGAGCATTTATCCACTATTTGATATTCTACAGGTTGTTTCTGTGCAGAAGAAAAAGTGAAGGCAGGTACTTTTTTAACATAATCCTTCTTTTAAGAAAAGCAGCTGAAAAATTTTGTGTCCTTGAACACAGACATAAAAAATGTCTTGTTCATAATTCTACAACTGTTTTTATTCTGAAAAAAAAGTGTCCTTCCTCTCAACTCTGGTCTCCAGTGAATTCATCCCCCAGACGTTATCAAGGTATATCTAAGTTAGGAGCGTGGACACCATAGATTCCTTCTATCATTGTTTTTGGTTTCTTCATTGTATAGATCTTCCCTTCCTACCAATGTGCACCTAAGATCTGCATCTACCATGCACATGCCTTTCTTCCTCTACTGACTTTAAGAGTGACTTTAAGAGTGACTGTGCTCCTAACAAAGATACCTTGGTTAAGTACTGACATTTGATGGGATGAATCTATGCCTGACTGCTGCCAGGTTCAGAAAATCAATGAGGCTTTCACGATTGGTGTGGGCTTTCTGCATGGACCTAGCAATGTCCCTACTAATAGATGAAAACTGGTATTTCTAACTATTTATGAATTTACCAGAAAGAAAGGCTGGTGCATTATATCACTGCCAAGTATTTCTTCAACATTCAACAAGCCTGCTCCACATAGTGTGTATACACAAAGAGAAAATACATTCTTGATTTTGTCAGTGTATTACCCTAAGAACAATAAATATATCACCAACATAAGAAAACAATGGATCTAATTGCAAAGACTTAAAAATACTGAGGAGGAATATAAGCAAAGAAGAGGGAAGGAGAGAGAAGAGAGCAGTGAGGAAGGTTGTGAGGGATCTTGAGATCAGAGCCTGCTGCTTCAGTTCCTATTCTCAAATCCATTTAATTTTAGAAATATCATTAATGGCAAATAGAGAAGTCATTCTCTATCAGTGTCTCTCAGAGTGACTTGGGCACTCAGGTACTGCAGAAATTGGGAAGCTGCCCTTGCAATGATTCAGAGCCTGACTGCCAATTTGTGTAAGAGTTTAGGATAAGTCCACATCCAATTGTCAGAAACTCATTCTCCATCCCAAATTGTATATTTATGACATATAAAGGCTGAAGAGCAACTAGGCTTAGCCCTCTTGCTGCAAGACTGTACAAGGGGAGAAAGAAGTCAATGATTCAGTTTATCATCATGTGGGGAAAAAAAACCCAACTCATTTGATTTACTGCCTGAACAGAGCACATAATAGAAGAGATAATGGAGAGAACTTCCTAGGTGAACAAGTTAAGGGCAATAAAATGTTCATGTGCTTTGGTCAAGAGCACAGCACTTCAAAAAGGGCAACATGCTCCTAGGTTTTGAATGACTGCACTAATAAGGAAAACTCCACAAAATGGAATTTACTTAACAGAGGCCTGATTCTCTCTTCCTGAAGTCTAGGTAAGTCGTACTGATGACACCAGAGGACCCAGAGAAGGTCTGGTATGCTGTTGCGTAAATCTTATTAAGAAGTTGCACCAGGTGACTTTGTAATTTGTCATTTACTTCAAGCTCAGTTTGATCAACAATAGCAAAAAAAAAATGAGCTGAGAAAAAAAAATCCCATAATATACGAATACACCTATCTATGTTGGAACCAAGCATATTCAAAAGCATAAATCTTATTAAACAACACTAAATCTTCTGTTGCTATTCTAATACATACCAATCTTTTAGTTTAATTTTTTTCTGGCTTTTTATCATGCCTTTATTTGTTTTAAAATCATAAGGTAATTTTTTGTGCATGCTGTTTTGCTTTGCGTGTAATTTAAACCTCTGACAGCTTTTGGCCTTCGAGACCCATTTCACACTGTAGATGGCACTAAATCATTGCGCAACACAAAGCAGACTCATATTTTACATCTGGTTGGGTATTCAGTGACTGCTCTGGTTTTGTTCTCCTGAAGGATAAGATTTTTCTCCACGTAAGTAAGTAGCATGAAAAACAACTTAAAATTTGCTTGCAACCTGGGACAAAAGATATTCTCTGCTCTGCTTTTGATTGATGTATACAGTATACAACATTTTTGTTCTGTAAGCTCAAATGATACAGTCAACTGGTGGAAGAGCTGGAATACAGAGATTACTTGATGTGACTCCTCCAGGATTCCTCCAGCGGTTCTGGCACAGCTAAATGCCAGCCAAATCCCAGTTCAAAGTCTGAGCCTCTGACCGGTACAGTGCTGTAAGACTGCTCTTGGGTGTGCTGGGGACCTGGCAGGCAGTCTAACTGACCAGAGCCTGAATGTGGCTTCCTGGGCAGTGCAGGGACAATAGTAGAGGATGCTGCTTTCTCTTTCTGGCCACAGCTGTTCCAGTACAAAGCAATTGCTTTTAAGAAAGGCTGAACATTTTGTAAGTTCTTTCAACAGATATTTCTGTATATGGTAAGGACCCAAACTGGCTGCTGCCTTTATTTACAATCACAAAAATAATCAATATGTTGCTGACACTGGTAGAAGCAATGAAATGCTGAATTCCTCTGAAAACTATGCTACTTTCATAAAAGGTCTTTATTTCAGTTTGGGGATTTATCCTACATCCACCCATCAGTGATAATGTGCCTATCAATTTTAGTGGGACATCAGCTTTTTGCCCTTTTACTTGAGACACCAAAATTTCAAGACTTTACCTTTAACAATATTTGACTTTTCCCTTCTGTTTAAATGAAGATGAGACTCCTTAGTTTCTTAGTTTTTCTGTAGGGAGCAGTAAGAGAGCTAAGTACTGTTTATATACTTCCCTTGGAATCTGATGAATAAGCAAATGATAGAGTCCCAGCTGGTATGAGCTGGCACTGTACAACTGAAGACGGTGGCACTGGGCCAACCCAGAGAGAGGGAGGAGACGGCCCATGGTATGATTGTTCAACACATTGTATTTTGGACAAGATGCAAAACTGATCCCAATGGCTGGTAGTCATTAGCTGGAGGCATTCTTGCAAAAGCAAGCAAGTCTTAGTACCCTGATTCGTCCAACTTGGATAAATGCACTGTGCATACTTTTAAAATCACCGCACTTATTGTTTCTTTTTTCATCAGATCCCAATAACACATAACCTTTTGGCTTTTTCTTCTGTTGTGGGTAGGCATACAAAATAATTGCCATGTTCAGCTCTGGAGGATGATGTAATTCTGGGGCCCAGTCCAGAGCCAGGTCATTTATTTCAGTGGGTGGTCTTTGACATCTTYGTCTTCTGCCTGCAACGCTCATTTTTATGTCCAGAGTTTGCTCACAGAGAATTACAGACTGAAAATGAATTCTGCCTGTAGGAATCTAAGGGCACATCTCTGGTGTGCAGCAAAGAAATGCAGACATTCCTGAGCGGATGTTAGCTCTGGAAATGCCCAGCACCTTGCTAAACATCTGTACTACTCTTGGAGTCAGGTTAATACCCCCAAGCAGTGATGCGTGGATGTAACAGCTCGGCTGCACTAGCTCCACTGCTGTGAGAAAAGACTTTTGCTCACAGTGCCTAATCCTGGCTTGGTCTCTCTAGAGCACAGGTTTAATTCAGCAGGGTATGGACTGCCAATAGATGTTATGCCACAAGACTACCCACACATCTACATTCAAACTACTGCATGAGCTACAGTATAGTTTAAATGGGCCAAATAAAACAACTCTTTAGAAAGTGAAGTACAGAGAGAATCAGACACCAAGGGGGGAAATTATCAGGCTCTGACATCAATTCATTTTTGTTCTCCAATATCATAAAAGGAATTGGTGAAGTCACTGTCCCAACAACGCCTCAGAGGCCTACCTTTACCCTGAAACACCACTTTCACAAGCAGCCTCTGCTTCCACATCCCCAGGCAGCTGCAGAGGTCTACAGAAGCAAACCTGGTCCTACCAAGGTAACACCTTCTGGCACATCAGGCTCCTTTATCTTTAAAGGGCAGAGCTTGAGCCAAAAATAAATGTACATGTGGTGGGAAAAGCGAGGAGCAACAAGGCAAATGCCGTATGCAGCACAGCAAGCGGTAGTAGCATACCATTGCTTATAAGATTCACAGCAGAAGTTAATTTTAAGGAGGGATTTTAAAAAAGCCTTTTGCACAGATCTCCTCCCATGTACATGGGATGGCCTGGGGCAGAGGATGAAAGTGCTTGGGAGAAAACAGAGATCAGTGTACAGTGAATGTTAACTTCAAAGGCAAAAGGGGAGGCGGAGTCAAAACCTTGAAACATAAGCAAAACCAGACTTTCAACAAATTATTAATTTAAACCACTGGCATGTTCCATCCATTTCAGTTTACTGCATTCAGGGTTGACTTTATCTGTTAAGATCTGCACCTATACTCTGCATCCAAAGACCAATGAATTGTCAGTCAACATAGAACTACATCTGACACAGTTTAAACCTGCTTCTATTTAAAAGGGGCTTCCAGGGCAACCATCTCATTCCAGTAATTGCTGTAACTCCTTCTGTTAGCTTGAATGCTTTGCAAAGGATATATGAATACTACTCATTCTATATCTATGGCGAGCTGGTGCAGCAAATTCTAATCCTCGTTTGTGATGACTTGGGGATACTGTCCCTCATGCCCAACAGTTATCCCATGAAAATAATAGGACCCCACTACAGTGTATAAAAGTTCATACATGGCCTTCTCAGATCTTACCATCATATTTAAAAGTCTCAACAGAATCTGAGTGTCAATATTTCTGTGATTTTCTATCCACTTTTCCTCCTTTTTCTCTCTTAAGAGGAAACTTCGCTAACACTCTTAATGTTATCTCAGATCTCATAGTAGGRGTTAGAGATTTTCATTAGCTGTCAATTATTAACCAAAACCTGTTAATAACATTTCATTTATCCCTGAAATGCCTTGTGGCTYGGTGTGGAATTGCAGATCTCCCTGGCACGACCAGCACCACTGCTGTCAGGAAGCAAAACATAGGTCAGTCCCAGCTGCAGTACAGCCAATGCTGGTCTCTCATGCACCTCTCAGTTAGAGGCCTTCTAAGGCCAAAAATCCTCAGTCAATGCTTCATAGCTTCCTCCTTTCCAGGATTTGGGTCTTCATGCATAGTCTGAGTACCTCAGGACAGGAGCTTCTAATTAACTAASTTCCCTTCTCAAACTCTTAAGGTCAGCATGCAGGGAAGGAAACCTGGCCAGCTGGAGTAGTCTGCAGAAGCAACAGCAGCTGGGGGTGAATAAGCTGCTTTTCCAAGAAGTCAGCTGCTTTTGAAGTCAAAGAGCCAGGGTCCAGGCAGCAAGCAAGGATTTAGCACTGAGGGTGAAGGTAGGAAAGCCACATTCCCCAAAAGACCTATGCCACACAACCTCCACGGAGGAGACAAAAAGTGGCATCAACCTCTTCTGAACTGGGCAGACCCATACAATAGTCTGCCCTGCTGTTGCCAGAGAAGTGCATTCAAACTCCTGGAAAGAGATGAGGAAGCCCCGCCAGTTCACTGATTATTTCCTCATGTTCTTGACCCGTGTGAGTGCCAAGGATACTGCTAAGAGAGAGCCTGAAGGGACCAGAAGCAACTGCAAGGTGCAAAGAGCGAGGGTGAAGCAGCAGGGGATTCAGCTTGTACTTTTTTTTCTTCTTCCAGTTATGAATTAAGGGCAAGGAAGTGAGAGACACATCTTGGAAATGAGCATTTGTCTGCATAAATGGTAGCAGCRGAAGGATTTCGGTTCTCTGAGCACTGAAACACTGTCCTACAAATTACTGGGCAGATGTTCAGTCCACCTTGTAAAGAATGGGGATGGTATCTTTGCTTTGTGTTCATAAGAGTCATAAGGAGGATGTGAAGGACAGTGAGTCAATTCCCTGAACATCTCAGATATCTGTATATCAATGCAAGAAACACAGGAACAAGAAATGCTGGGAATCTTAAATACAATAACCCAGTTACAACTGAATTTGCACAACTGAGAGTGGGATAATCCATGTTACCGTAGTATTAACATATGGATAATGGTAAAGAAGGAAATGCACAAGGGTGGTGTCACAGGGACACTAAACAGAGCAGATCATGCAGACAAGGCTGTTTGAGAGCAGCTAGCAGAATCAGCCAAAGCTCCAGATTTGGAAATAATGGAGACTTTGCCATCTGCACATATATTAGGCAAAAAAAGATACAGAACAGATTGTCCAGCAAACTCTTGGAAGGCGTTGGTGATGTGTTTATTCAGAATACAGCTAGAAGGGAGCTCACTTTCCATTTGATTGCAAGCAGTAGGAAGGAAGTGGTTGAGAATGTACAGAGGAAAGGTAGCTGAGACTGTGAAATAACAGTGTTCCTCGTTTTCATGAAGGGAGTGAGGAAGAACAGTAAAACAAAGATCATGAACTCTGCTTTCTATGAAATTCAATAAACTCACAGATCCTAAGGAAAATATGCCCAAGGGGAAAAGGAGTCTCAGAAAATTGGTACTTCCTTAGAAAAACATGAATGGCACAGTTGCAGGGTAACCCAAAGTGAAGAAAGAACATGAGATGCAAGTAACAAGAAGCCAACTTGTCTCAGACACAGGCAATTAAGCATAAACGAGGAGAAATTCAGACAAATAACAAAGGACAGAATATTCTGCACCCAGGATAACCGATAGCACAAAACACAAGATAGAAAATTGGCTTACTTAATCATTTGCAGAAGACAATGTCAGAGATGCACTAAATGACAAATTAAACCTGGATCAGCATTACACGGCTGGAGAAAAAGGTGCTTGTATTGGGAGATACACACAAAAGCATCGTCTGTAAAGTATTTGGAGTCCCCTACAGCACATGCTACTGGTAAAACCTGTGCTGCAATTTGGCTTCCAGTTTGGGACCTGTACTTCAAGAAAGATGTGAACTAATCACAAAGACAACAAAGAAGTGTGAGGAGCATGATCAAAAACTACAAAACACATCCACAGGGAAACACTGAAGAAATTGGAATTGTTTAGTCTAAAAAGAGAAGTGGGGAAGAAGGTGACTGTCTTCCAGACGTCCTATAAAAGTAGTTGCAAAGACTAAGAGAATAATCTGTTCCCTGTGTCTGCTGTTGACAGGACAAAAAGTAGTGAACTTAAGTTGCAGTAAGGGAGATTTAGATTTGACACTAGGAAAAATTTGCTGCTTGAGAGCAATCCTTTGCAGTGCTCAGCTTTCCTTAGGGAGGTTAGGAGATCTCCATCATGTTGACTGCTTCTTTCCAGGTTGCCTCTCCCTCTGACAGCTGGCTACTCTGCCTGTTGCTCTCACTTGGCACTCCAAAAACTTTCAGCATCTGAAGGTGTTGTTAGCATTGCTCTTTCACTGGCAATGACAGATTGCTTCAATTTGTTTCTAACCGTCTTTCAGAAACCAGACTCACTCAGTCTTCTCCAGACACTATTCAGCTTGACAACAGCTTCATCATCCAGGTTTCTTTATTAAGGCAGTAGAGCAAGTAGCAGTAATAACTTTGCAAGATTCGTCCACCGTTGATCAAGCAATGTCTCAGAAGGATTACCAGTTCAGCAACGTGAATACAAAGGCTTTATATGCATGTCGTCAGTTCTTGTATATTGTATCATGTATTTGTTGCGAATGAGTGGCTTAGAGGTCGCTTAAAGAATCACCGTCAGAGGTATTAGCAGAAAGTGATTTTAATAGAGATTTATAAAGGTGCGACCTAAGAGAATTCGATGGCAAGGTCCACTCTATTACTTACTACACAGATAAAACATATAAAGAAAAATCATGTAAGGGTTTATGTCTTAGGGACTATATGTGTTTAGCAGCAGTCTAGGGTTCATTCACAGTTTAGCAACACTTAATCATCACCTAGTCATTAACAAACTTTAGTAGCACTTAATCATTAACTAATTTAATATTTACAAGGTAAGTTAGTAAGTCTACTACAGTCACAACTTAATTACAAATTATGCTTACTATTAGTACCCCCCCCCCCGAAATATATATATAAATATACAGAAGGTACCTGTTAAAAATTCCCCTGGAGTTCAGTGGAGAAATATTCACTTCAAATGTCTAGGCATTTGTCTCCCAATGGGCGAAGGGTTGAGTTTCCAGGAGTAAAGGGGGTTTAGCCCAGGTCCTGACAGTCCTCCGAATATTGCAGACTCGAGAGGTCGCGAGCTCTGAGAGGCGTCCCGCTCAGAGGGAGATGCTGGGTGCAGCCCGCTGTGGTCCAGGAGAGCTCAAAGGGTCTCACTCAGGACCACGGTTTATAGGTTCGCAAGATGATTGGCTTTAGTCATCTGTAAATTTCCACCCTGGCCACAGTCCCACGTGGTAATTACTAAAAATTCTCAAGGTTTCAGTGTTGTTCCACTTGACACCTGGGCCAGGCAGTAGGAGTACGTTCCCAGCCTCAACTATGCAGAGTTTCTGATACGGTCGAGGAGCGCTCAACTGCCAGACTCAATACACCAAGGCCGAGGTTTCATGGGAATTTCTGAGATCAACAAGCGGCCCACATCAACAAGTGGCCCAGGAAAAGGTGTGTGTGTGAATGCACCACCACAGTATTCTCCCACTGATCATCTACTAATATCTTTCTAGCATGAACCTCCTAATCAGTTAGTTTATCCATACGTTAAGCACATAGACAAACTCCAGTCAGTGCTATGAATTCAGATGATGCTATGTCACTTCAAAAGCTGTATCTAGGTTCCAATGGATAACTATTTTTAATATCAGTAACTGCACTTTACAACATCCATATCCAACTGGGTCACAGCAGGGTCTAACCAGACAGATAACTTATAGGATGGATCTGTTCTGGGTATAAATCAGGGATGTACATTAAAAAAAAAAAAAAGGTGTCCATATGTTGACCTTTGCTCAGCATGTTGCAGAACTTGGAAGGTGCAGATGGCATGAGGCAAGCAATTCCAGGACAAAAAAGGACTGTCTCATAGCTAAGTGCTCTCCTGGAAATCCAACCTTGCCTCTGCCAAAGAATTACAATGTAATAATCAGCTGATCACTTAAACTTTTCATAAGTTGTGGTTAACTGTTTGCTCTTCATGTTCTGGCTGCTTGACTTGAAATCTTGGTGCCAAATTTGCAAAAGGGCAGACTCACAGCTGCAACTGAACTGAACGGGAATCATGCACAGAACACAGCAAGTGCTACAGTGCACGGGCAAGAGCCCGTGTACCTTGACTGAGCCCCCACAATGAGCAGATCCTCCACCTAAATAATTCTGTGCCTCATATTGTAATCTACAGGGTGGATAGAACAACTGTTTTTTGAAAATTCGTTAGTGTTTGTGAAGCATTCAGATGCAACAGAAAGAGCATTAGGAAGTTAATAACTCTGCATGTAAAACAGAGGTTGAAGTGTGCAGCAAAATAGGTGTAGTGCCGTACTGAACTGTGAGGAGAGATCAATATATTAAGTAACTGCTCATTCAGCGCCCATCTTACGTTGTGCACATTGCTCACAGAAATGGGTCCTGTGCAAAAAAAAGGGGATCATTTGATAAAGTACTAAGTGGTAGGAAAAGACCAGCAGTGCAGGTATCCACAGCCAAAGCAAGCAATTGCCATCATCAGCAGTGGTTTGCTTTTGGCATCTTTCTCTGCACTGACAAATTACAAGGAGCATTTACCAAGGAATGCAGCCACAGGGTGGGTGATTATACCCTCACCAAAAGCATCAGTGACACAGTACCATCAGTAACAACAAACACACTGTAGACATAAGAAAACCCTTTTAAGGATCCAACTAAAGGTTAATCCAAATGACATTTGATTTACAAGGAGGTAATATTCCTTTTAGGATATGCCTTGGTGATCGCAGTGAGAGATTCTTCCCTGTGCATGGGCACAAGTTAGCTACATAAAGGTCACACAGACCAAACAATTTTGTGTGCTTAAACTTGAGATCTTAATTGTGTCTCCCAGTGTGTCTAAATGTAACGGCCATGGGCTGCCCAGCATTGTCAGCCCACAGACTTCACAGACAGTTAGTTTCGTAAGGTTTAACCTCCTGGCATAGATTACCACCAACCTTGTCTTCATTTCTTGAGGTGCTGGGTTGTCCCACAAACAGACGTCTGTCCCCAGGCCTCCCTACCTTAACATGGAGTCTAATGTCACTTCTTTTCCTCATGCTTCTTCAAAGGCACCTGATATATGTGTATTTTCTGCGACGTGCCCCAGGCATGGCCTGTKTAACACCTCCTTCAAGGTAATAGTTTGCACTTTGTTCCTGCTGGATGCAACCGTTTCACCTCATCAAATTTCGTCAGGCTTCCCTGAAGCACGGGGTGGCTGTGTGCCCCTTAGCTTTCCCCAATGCGTGCTGATGGGGAATTTGCTTCATCACAGAACAGGCAGAGATCCCATAGCAGCTAGTTACATGGCAGTCCCCATCACAGCTGCCCCGGGGCAGCCTCCTTCTCTCCTGATAGCAGCAAACAAAATCCTCTACCCTCACCTCCTTTCCTCTGGTCTCTTGCCAGAACACAGGGCTTTCCTTGTCCCTATGTGAAGATCTGGTGACTCAAGGAACGAGCAAAATCAGGGCAGAAAGAGCATGTTGCTGTCATTGCTGTGCTTCCATGCCAACTATTTCACGCAAGGAAGCACATCTCTTGCTCTCTGATACAGTCTGCCATCACTGATTATAGAAATCCAATTATTGTGGCTTGCATATCAACTTCAGTCTATTCTTTGAGGGGCTGTCGGATGGTGTATAATGAGCAATGTGTATATGAGTATGGCGAATACCTTTCTTCCACGAAATATTAAAGTAGGTTTAGGTAGTGAGAAAAGCTCAGATAGTAAGAAAGACAAAGAATAAAATTAAAGAGCTAGTTGTAGTCCAGATCTATATATTTGCAGAATCTCATCATTATCACTGATAAAAATGAAGCCTGTTTAGCGTAATAAGCATCAGTCTTCAATCTATTTTTCAGCCCTTGAGGATTCAATTATTGTGGATTAGTTACCAATAAACAGATAATACTTTAAAGTATTCTAAGCTTTTCTTCAGCCATGATTTACTGCCCTGAGTGCCATAAAATTGAACTGAAATACACACACTAAACAGAAGTCGGGATAAATTGGACTTTATGGATTTGATCTGTAATGCTACGAAGTCACACTTCAGATGGTCATGAATAAAAAGGTGTTGCTTACAGCAAAACAGAATCGCATTCTCTAAGTAAGGCAGCTGAATTTATTTCTGTAGTAGGCACCCAGAGGTGCAACATGTGGTGTGACCCCAACTCTCACCAAAAATTATGCACATCCAGTTTTCTCACTGGTTTGCAGGAGGCTTTCTGTACCTTGCATGATTACATCTTCCAGTTAATTTGTATATTCTCTAGAGCATGTACTGTAATCTGAGCTTGGAATACCATCCAGCACAGCAGGACCTCAGTTTTGATTGGGGCCTCCACACAACACAGCAATACAAATCCATCATTAATAATAATAAGCCATACACATTTGGAATGAAAAGTGAATGAAACATCCAAAAGTCTGAGAAATGAATCATGGGCAAAAAATGAATCAATGGAGGTGAACTGTTTTTTTTTCCAAGTGTATTTTCTCTTCAATAAACTCTGATAAATACCCAGAGGGCATTTCAAAGCTTGAGCTTCCTAGTGCAAATGAAGGGTAAATGAACTACAACAGTCATTTGGGTCGGTTTTATTTTTAATAAGTGGTGGCACATAATCAATTTTTCCTACTAACACTCTTGAATTTGGAGATAAAATGCAATGTGTATGCACAGTGATTATCATCGGTATTTCACAGAAGTCCCTGCAAAAACATGAATAAAGCATTACATCATTCTGTATGAGCAGAGGTACTGAGAACTGTTGTGTGGCTCAGACAGTATCTCATTCTGCACTTTGTTCTAAAGAGGAGATGACATTTTACAATATTTAAGGCATATGTAAGATTTTGCTCATTAGGACATGAAGAGATTATTTTAAATTGATCAAACCAAACATATCTCAATCCTGCTAAAAATGGAAGATCAATTTACTTCTGAGAGCGGGGTGTGAGGATTATAATTAGGTGATCAGGGAAGTGATGTGTATGCACATGTTCTGGGGGTGTTTGTCAGATGGTGTGAAACTCCTATCCTCTCATCTCAAAGAACATGTTCACCTGCATGCAAATGCATTTCCCACTCCTCCACAGCAGGGATTGTATCTCAGCGTTTTATAACCTGTCTCCTGCACCACGATCCCATGTGGCAGAAAGAGCGGGTCAGCTTACTTTTGGTGCACTTCCCGGCTGTCTAGCCCATGAGGTCACACAGTCCTCAAAGATAATGACACTGAACTGCAGTCAAGGGGTGACCTCTATGCTTTAAAAAGTCTGAAGCGAAAGCACATGGTGGCCTTCCTCACTTCCAACCTGCCAGATGTCTCCCCAAGTTGTTACCCAACACACCATTTGTCTCTGAGTCATAAGAGAGAAGGTTTATTTTAGCTACTAAAAGGACGATTATTGGTGAGCAAGATCTTGGCGCTTCGATATAATCATCCATTTTGACTACACTTGGGTTTATAATATTAGAATATAAAAAAACACTAACAAAGCAAAGATTCATCCTGCAAGACTTCTTTTCCTTCCCGTCTTCTCATTTTCACTACCCGTGGGATTATGAGACAGGCTTGCTGGATGGAAGAATGGATTTTTTCATCCACCTACAGAACTTGGGCAACAAATTCATAACTAGTTCCTGTCACCTGAAAACCAAGCTCGCATACTATTCCCCCTCAGTCTAAAAGCTCTGTGACCTGAATCTTACTTATTTAACTTCAACTGGTTCTTATTTCTATGCTGGTCTCAGCAAGCCGCTGCTAACATTGTAACAATGATATTATAAATCATGAATGACATATAGAGGCAGGTGTTGTCTCACACTATTGATCTTTAGGCACCTTGGCTGCAACCATTTCTCCTAACAGATATATTTAAATTAACAATTCCATGCTCATTAAAACTACTGCAGTTTAGTTTCCTATAGGTTTGTGTCTATTGGTTGCTTTGATGGCTAAGACAAATGAAGCCTTTTCTGTAGTTGCAGTGTCTATAGGGACCCAAATGAGAAACAGATCAATGAGTTAGAACATTTTTAGCACAGAGACCATAGACCTAAAACCATATATGCACAGGCAGGCAATATGATAATATATACCGCATTTCTACATAAAACCAGGGTAAAATAGAACTAAGCTGAACATTGTGTACGTGGTATTCCATGATTGTGGTTCCTAATAGCAAGGAATGGAAAGCGGGTTAGGGCAGGCGCAAGAAAAGAGACAGAAATAGAAGATGGGAAGGCTGTAGCACGCAATAGCTCAAAGAGGCTGAGCTCTGCCTGCCAGTCAGTTTTATTAGCTCTCCTGACAACAGCAACAACAGCTTGCAAACACAGAATATATACAGAGCACAGTCCCCCTTGAACAGATACGAGCATAACCCTGACAGTGTGAACTTTATCTATTAAATTGCAATTATAAAAATTCCATCATCTCCCTCTGGTACTGTGTGGACATGGAAGTCAAAGGTTGTGGTTCTCTCAGATAATACAATATTGGAGACCCTATAAATAAGACGGTTAAACCCCCAAGGAGTACAAGATACTGTCCATCAGCCCAACTAACTGTGTTTCTCCTCCATTTTTAGGCTGAAACCAGTTAGAAAACAGGTTTTTTAGGCTGAAACCAGTTAGAAAACATGGACAAATATATTAGAAGTTGTTTTTTTCCTAGCTTCTTGGTAAGCTGCTCAGCATTATGGGATTTTATGCCACGTGGTAGTTAGGGAGGTCTGCTGCATTCAGGCAAGTTAATTACAGAGATGGTTGGAGGACAGCGCAATGCCAAGTGGGGGGGAAGGCTTCCCTCCAGAAATGGACAGTCAGCAAAGTCAGGAGGGGATATAATCAGTCGTAGCTCGCCTTTACCAACCAAGAATGATCACAGATGTGGCTTTCAGCTTGCTGAATATTTTCTGCCATGTGAATTCATCAGATTTTTGGCCTGCGCGTGAAACTCTTTTCTCAGACCTTCTCATATATAGACACATGGTGCTTAGTTCTTTTAGAGAGCACAAGTAGTTTGGTTTGCTTAGGTGGTTTTATTGTTCTACTAGAACTTTGAGGTGTAGTTTTGGTCACTTTCTCTGATTTAGAAAACAGTGATCTTATACACATGGTGGCTGATTTGTTCTGATTCTGACTGTATCTACATGCACCTTTATTTGAAGAAAATATAGCAGGATTGGTACCAGCAATGGTGGGAAAAGCTTCAAGCATTTTTACTGCTGGCACTTACTTTCACCTAGATGCGTAAAATACTAATTTCTGATGCTGAGAGAGGTGATCAGAAATGGGGAAGCCGGGAGGAGTTTATTTCCAGGTGAACAGGATATATTTCTAGCATGAACAATAAAACTGGAATCTGACTGTGGCCTGTCTGTAACAAGCTCACCGCAGTTTGGCAAAGCAAGGAACTAAACATATGCTTAATATAAGCAGCTTAAGGAAGTCTCAAGGACAAAGAACATGTGCTGACAAACCACTTATATTGCAGACACCTCTGTACCTGGGTATAACAAGCTTGTGAGATCTGTCACACATAACCAGCAAAACACGCACGTGTGGGAAGGGAGCTGGTGGCAGGGTCACACCTGCCATGCGGTCTCCCAACACCCTGCCCACTCTCCGTTTTGCTGGTTGGAGGGTGAGGCCCCCGAAGCCCAGGCTGACGGGAAACCGTGAAGGCTCTCAGAGTAGCGCCTCCTGGTCGCTTTGCGGAGAGTCCCTGTCCCCGCGGCGTGAGCTCCCCTTTAGCTCGGGTGCCATCACACGTCGCCGCCCCCCTGCCCTCCTCCCACGCCACAGCTGTGACAGGGGAAGGTCCCGAATAGCGACGAAGCCGCCCAGACCCCACACCCCCCCTGCCATGTCGGGCGCTCCCTCAGGCGCAGCCCGCCCCCCTGCGGGCGGGACCCCCGCGCCCCGCCCCGCCCCTCCCCCCGCGGACCACGTGGCCCRGGCGCCGCAGCGCCGCTGCGCAGGCGCCGTGCCCGCTCCCCCTGCCCGGTCGAGTCTGGGGCTCTGGATCAAAATGGCGGTGGCCGGAGCGGGAGCGGGAGGGAGCGGGTGGTGCTGAGCGAGGAGGATGGCGGTGGCAAGCGGCTGCCGGAGGTAAGGCGCCACGGGGAGCCGCACGGGGAGCGTGGGCTGGGAGGGAGGCCGGGCTCGGTGTCACGGCGGCAGAGGGGAGGGGGCGAGACACGCCGCCGACGCCCCCGCGGCGGGGTTCCCCGAGCTGGGGCCGGGTGCGCGCCCCGCCGGGCCGGCAGTGCCCCGCGCCGGCTGCAGACAGGCTCCTCCCGCGCCCGCCTGGTCGCTCTCAGCCCGCAGCTCCGCCGCCGGCTCCGCCGCTGCGGCGGGGCTGGGGTGCAGGCCCCCGCCGCCCCACAAGGCCTCCCGCCGCGGGGAGCGGCCCTTCTCCTCGTGCCGCTCCCCGGGGCGGGCGGGCCCAGCCCGCAGGGTTCCCCGGTCCAGTTCGGAGCACCGGCAGCGGCCACGCCTCTGCCTCTCCTCGCCGTCGGGTCCTGCCTTAACGCGCCCTCCCCTGCGGAGCGCTCCCCGCGCGGCCGGGGCGGTGTCGCCCCCGGCGCTGGGCGGCAGCGGCCCCGGCGCCGCTCCCCGCGGAGCCCTCGGGGGTGGTGGTGGCGTGGCCTCACGCAGGAGCCGGTGTGAGGCTTGTGTTCCCGCTGCTGCGGTGCTCCCCTTGTGTCCGGCCGGTGCGAGAGCGACCGCACTCGCTCGCTGTGAGCTGAGGGACTCTCGCTTGTGCGCCCGGCCGTTCGGCCCATCCCTTGGCAGTTCCTGTGGCCTTGAGATTGCTGCCGGCGTGGGATGTGGGGTTTCGTCTTGTTCCTCTCCATATAGGTGCTACCGTGGTGTTCCTGGAGAAACTTGGAGAGCTTTGTAGGTGATGTGCGTGCTTGTGCCTCTGGAATATTCCTGCTGCCGGTGGGATAGCGCTTTGCTGTTGGTTTGTGCTTTTAATTGCTCTCCCCTGCCATCCCATTTGAGGCCGTTGGGTGAAAGATGTCAAGTGCTAACATAAAATATGATCGTAAGGTAATAAAATACGTGTTGATACAATGATACTTTATATGTGTGAGAATTTAGCTTAGGGAATGTAGCATTGCTTGAGGCTTTGCTCCAAACCAGTGTAACATAATACATAAATCTACAGTGTTTAGCAGATGTACCACTGGGATGTGGTCACCTCAGGTTTTACCACATATTGCATGCTCTGTTTTCATTTAGAAATTGAGAAAAATGGAAACTCAGATAAAAAATTTCTGGTGCTCATAACTTTTTTTGAGGCACTGAGAAGCTTGATGAGTTAAAGCTTTACCCTCTTGGTCTGAAAGATGTTAGGGAAGAGGATTAGTCTTCTAAGATTCTCCTTTATTATTTCAAATGGAAACCGTGGACCACTTTCATCCTACTTCTGTAGTAGTATGCTTCTTTACATGGGAAGCTGCAGGGAGGGGAATTCCTTTTTAGATCCCTCTCTATTCGAACCTTTTGCTTAAGAAATCAATGAAAATATTTCTTCCTCCTTTCTCCCCTCCTGCCCTTGTTGACTAAGAGTCTGCTGCCAACATAACAATTAATTCTTTAGAGATTATTTTTGAGGATGTGGAACAAGTGTCTTTTAGTAATGTGCAGACTCTGTGGACTGTGGTGTTTAAAAGGCAAGGTCTGAGTGCTTATTTTGTAGAATATCTGGATGAAGATAATGTATTGGAAAGGTATGGCTTGTGATGCTTTCTCCCTTCTTGGAATAATTTAGTTCTAACTAGTCTTAGTTGATGGACCAAAGCATAATTGAGCCATTTAAGAACTTGCTACTTGGCTGCATCAAATAGTGTTGTGTAAACGTTACTATCTGTTCATGYTTATATGTAAACCTCTGATGACTGTCTTAGCGAATAAAGCTTGTATCTTAAGTTAAAACATAAAGCTGCCGATTGCTCTCTGTTTTTTATTCAGATTTAAAGTTAGACTTGCATAGTTGGACTACATACAGGTAATCTTGGAAATAGAGTTCAGTATTTTGTGTAGAATGTACAGCCGRTGTTTGTTTTTGCTCACTGGAGATGAAATAAAGCTATTGAATCCTTTGTATTTCGGCTCAGCTGCACTAAGCATTGTTTTACTTGCTTTCAAACTTTAGCCAATATATAAATGGGTTTGACATTCTAATCTAATTGTGTATGGTTAAACATACAAGGAGCACAGACACAAGTCATCTTGGATCATTTTCTGTGGCATTGTTGTAATTGCTGGCTTTTTTTAAATCCTTGCCTCTTACTAACATAAACGAATTTTCTTCATATGTCCAGATTCCCTTGCTGAGTCATAGATACAGTAGTGGTGTAATGCTTATAGCTGGCGTTGACTGATTTGCAAAGAGTCATACATGAAAGAATAGAATTTTTATAAGCTCTTCGGGAAGACTTGCATGGACTTGTCATAGTGATTGCCTCCCCCCCCCTTGGTTTTCAAGCTTGTCTGAGAAGCTCAAAACTTTGTGTTGGGAAGGTATGTTGCTCATTCTTAAATTGTAGTAGAATATGCTGTCTTTGCAGCCAGCTGTTTGAATTTAATTCAGTGGGGCTGTCAGAGCTTGATGAATAGACTTAACAAAATATTGAGTCTTCATTTTGAAAGCAGCCTTTCAAGTTGCTGCATACATGATGGCAGATTTACAGCTGTCACTGATGACAATTAACCTAGAGGCTTGTAGGGGATGAATTCTAGGCTTGGACAATGTCTTCCTCTGTCCTGCTTTGCAGGCTGCACTGGTGTTGTGGTATCTTGTATTCCTGCAGGTGGCCATAGGAGGTGTGACACTAGCCCTGCCCCTCCTGCCACCCTGATGCTAGTTTGGTCTTGATATACCAGACCACATGCAAGAAAAGGGGAGTGTATTCTGATATCTTGGCTGCACAGTGATGAGCAAGATAGTCGTGGCTGACTGCCTTTCAGAGACAGAAAGTAAGATGCATCAAAACAACCTATGGACATCTTGCATGGACTGCATGTAGTTCACATTAATCAAACAAAAGATCTATAGATAAAATGCGAGATTGCTCTTAAGAAGAAATAACCGTGTTCTTAATAATACTAATGAGAATCTGACTGCTCTTATAGCAAATCCTGTTATAAAACTGCTAGTTTCAGTCTTAAGAGTTAAGTTTTCTTTTTTTTTTTTTTTTTTTTTTTTTTTTTACCTATTTACGTGAGTTTTGATTTCTGTTACCAGATCAATGGCTTGTACCATTTTTTCACACAAGTCTGGAAAACTGATGCACAAACTTTATTGTGCGTGCAGTGGAGACTGGGAATCCTAGTTCAGATGTGTTAGATGAGCTTCCAGTGAGTCATGTAGTTATTGATCGGCTTCATTACCCACGTTCTTTCAAGGATAAGGCTTGTCAATATATCCTTCAATCTTCGGACAGAAGCTACTGTGATTTTTTTAAAATGCTCTTTCATGTGTTGGATTACCAGTATGCCTGAACTATAACAAGAAGGGACTGCAGATGCAAAGTTTGATGCTAGTTTTGCATTTTGTGCCTATCCAGTCTGTCCTGCATGTCTCCCAGGAAGGATGCAATTGCAATGATGCCTTTTGTATAATGAATGGATGCTAGGAGATCTGAAATCCTTGTGTGTTTTGTGTAGAAACAGTAAAAACTGTGTGTTGGGGAGATTAGAAATGGGCAAGAGGAAAAATGGATAGGAAGGAGTTGAATATCAACGGTGGCGTATGCAACACTTGTTTCATACCTTGCTGTTTGAAATTCCGTAGAGTTTTAGCATTTGGCTTTCATCATCTTATTCTCTGTCAGTGGTGTTTTCATTTCCAGTGTTCAAGCAAAGAGATCAGATCATGTCAGAGGTTCACCCTGAAACTAAAAGGGATCTGAAGTATCTCATTTCTCTGTCCTTGGGACTATGGCAGATAACTTTCTTGCTTTATAAGGGTGCCCATGAGGTTCTTTATAGATGCTTAGTGGCAAAATTGGCTTAAATGCTTGCAGTCCACAGCTGCTTTTTTCTGCAGAGTCCCCTCAGCTGTGTTGGTAGAGCTGTTTACATGGCTTCACTTTGAAGCATTGCAGGAAACTGATCTGTCTGAAAAATAAACCACTAAAACACAAAATAACTTCAGATCAGGTCCCTGATCTGGGTCATCACATTGCTATGGAAAGTTTGTTTGCTGGCACAATGTGGAGGCAAGGTCAGGTAGGTAAAGGAGATCTGGGGGTGGGACTGTGTTGCCTAAAGTGTGTTGAAGTACATACATAACTATATACTTAATTAAATTTAAATCTGATTTGATTGCTCCATTGGGTGTAAGTGTTGTGCRAGGTTACACCAAACACTACTGAATGTGTACTTTTAACAACTGGTGGGCTTACAAACAAGTGTTCAGCCTCTTGGGGATTTTTCTGCCATCAGTGGGTTTAAACTATTTCTCTAAATGAAAAATAGGAATTACCATGTTATACCAGAGTGATAAAACATGCAAAAAAATTTAACAGCAGTCAAAACTGATTAAGAAGAAGAAACTTTCAATAAGGTTGTGGGGATGTAACATTTGAGGGTAACATCTTCCTAAATCAGTTTCTAAGTTTCAGAAGTATCTTCTGGAGATCTTGCTTTATTTTTTTAATTTGACATTCTACCATTAGCTGTTATATGCATAAATGTCTGCTAATTTTGTAAATCCTATTTGATCTTTGTCCTCAAATCTTGTCTGAATTCAGTGGTCATACTGTATGCTCTGTATGACACTCAAACTTCATTGTATGTTCAGTTCTTCCTGTATTAGAAAGACTAGATTTTTTTTTTCTGTCCCTCTTTGCTTTTCTTACCTATCATATCCTGTTTCCAGTCCACTATAGTAAATTTTAAAGGGCATAATTTAATTTTTTAAAATCTCTCTTGAAGAATCTCTTTCTAGTGCTGCTGTTACTGCCATTCCCCATCTTCTTAGAGCCTTTTTATTTCTACTCTGTCCTCTTTGATATAGAATTATTTCAGTATGCTAATTTGCAGCTTTTAAGTTTAATCTCTTCTTTCTGGCATTCTTCATCACTTCAGATCTTAAGTGTTATCTAGTGGGAAGTGCTTTAGCGATAGGTCAAGCTAGTTAATGGTATGCAAAACTCCTCTCTAATTTGGAAGCCTCGTCCAAGATCTGTTAAAACTCTGCTTCAGGATAATTGTATTTTACAGTACACTTTACACTTTGGTAACGGTGGCTGAACTCAAAGAGAGTTCATTGAAACAGCAATGTAATAAACGACTGCTGCTTGGTCTCTTAGTTGGACATGTTATTTTGTGACCTGGTACTTGCAGGAGCTCCGTGAGATCAGTGGAGCTGCAAAATATGTCTGTGTGTGCTCACATATGCGTTTTAGACTTCAGTTTGGGTCAGAGAAGACTGTTCTTATACTCCAGCACTGAGATTTGAATCAAGGTTTGGAATACAAAAAGCAGGAATACCAAGGTCTTATCATACCTTAGTAAACTTATACCTATTTATACGCAAATTATTTTTTGAATGACCAGGTAGATCACATTGTGTTAGTGAGAAATTAGAATGCTGCTTTGCTTATCATCATCTGCTATCCCAGGTCTTTGTACTGCAATGTATGTAAAACACTTCTGTGATGGGTAGGTTATTCTAACTGCTTTAAAAATAATCAGTATGAGTGATCAAAGTTCATTTTTGTACTCTTTCTCCTGATGCCAGTATTGGAAATGCTGCTTGAAAGCTGACTAAAAAGCCTTCTAAAATAACAAATCCCATCAGAATGCAATGAGACAATATTTTCTGGACTTGTGCTGCCTTATTCTTTCAAGCTTTTTCGATCTTCTCCTGCTTTAGCTTTGTTCTCGTGATGACTCAATGTAAAGGGCGCGAGGGGGAAAGTGATTCCTTGACTATTGGAACTGGGGAACTGGGTTTGCTGTGGATTTGGTGATATTTGACTTAGTCTAGGAAGACGCAAGTCCTGTTCGAAGCCTTTCTGCTGCTGTGCTAATTATAGTGCTCATCCATGTAAATTCTTTAGTGTTTAATATGAGGTTGTTCTGAAGTACTTTGTACAAGTGGAGGCATTTAGAGGTTTTTCTCTCATGTACCCAGAAATCTGTTTCTTAAAATACATAGGAGGTTAACTACCTCTGAAGCTGCTTGTGATATTTAACTGAATGACCAGAAGATTTAATCTTGGAGAAGGGAGGAGTGTAGGCATATACATAATGGATAATACAAAATCCCACTAAAAAAAAATAAAAAAAATCAGACTAATCAAGTCTGGAAATATATTAAAAGCTGACATCCTATACTTTGGCTCATCCTGTAATGGGCATCTCAATTTCAAATGTCTTAAGAGGTGAAATGAAATACATATAAAATCTCTAGAAGGCGGGTAGAGAAGATAACATTAATAGGTTCATGGATTTCT
Source organism: Oceanodroma leucorhoa (assembly GCA_030449065.1). Taxonomy (NCBI): domain Eukaryota; kingdom Metazoa; phylum Chordata; class Aves; order Procellariiformes; genus Oceanodroma; species Oceanodroma leucorhoa. Next base: position 5,002,111 of record JASVER010000027.1, on the reverse strand, counting down.
TTAGTGTCATTCTAACAGTGACTACAGCTCACTGAAATACAATCGATTTGTTTAAACTGACATTTTAAGTTGAAGATACCTTTGTCAGTCTGTAATGAGGTACTTCTAGGAAGTTTTTGAAATGGTTTGTTTATTTGTACTTCAGACAATATCATGGTAGAAGAATACTGAGTTGACAAAATGCACACTCGAGACAGGAAGTTTTGTATTATTCAGTGTAGTGATGGCCTTGATGCTGAACAAGGAAGAATCTAAGCTGTGTCAGTACTTTCCAGCTCCTGAGAGGCAACAGTTGTTACTGGTGAGCTGGATGTAAGCACCGTAATTCCTACAAAGGCATGTATATAACAGCATGAGGAGTTGCTGGTCAGTGTCATTGTGAGTCCTCCCACCCGCCCAAGTACTAAGTATCTCCATTCCTCTGCAGTTTATTTTCAAGAGTGATTTGGGGGTTTAGCTTATCTAAATTTTGGATAAGAATGTGTGTTTACTGCCTCAAATTCTCAAATCCCAACTTGGCTGACTTTTTTTTGTAGCCAAAGATAATATTTAAGAGAAACATTTTCTATCTTTTTTTTTTTTAAATAAAAAGATGCATGATTTGTATGAGAAAGTACCTCCCACTTCTTGCATGGTCATTAAAATCTCTGTAGGATTTAGTCCTTTATTAAACACTCCTGGAAATGTGCATTTGGACTTGAAATGCCAAAATATTCTTCTAGCATAGTAAGGTTGTCATAGAGTATAAGACTATCCCCTCTCTGATAGTACTTTGTAGTTCTAGACACAAACCTGAAGACTTGCTAACCCCTGGTAAAGTGACTCTTGTATGTATTTCTGCACTGAATCAAAGCTGCTTGACTTTAACTGCATTTAACCAAGATCTTCGATGCTGTAATCTGGACATTTACTATTTAAGTAAAGTAGGTTTTCAGGCTTAAATTACAAGGCTTCTGAAAATGATGTTACTCAGAAGTACAGCCCTAAAGCAAACTTTCCAAAAGATCTGTCCATACTACTCAGGGCTTTTCCATTTTAAGGAAAATAAAATTTGTTTTGCCTTACTGTAAGTTTCTCAAGACATTTTAGTTTCTCTGCTGAGAATATCTAACGCAGTTTTGTTACTGTGTAGTTCCTCAGTTGATTATTGGCTCAAAATTTGCCAGTCTGGATTAGCAGACTTGTGCCGATCCAGGTATTTTCCCCACCACCGTCTTGGGGATCTGCTTCCTTTTCCCTTTCTCCCTTCATTCTGTTTTTAGCTACCAACTTATTATTCTGGAGAATTAAATTAGAAAATGTCACATTTTGTGACTGGGTGTTATGTGCATCAAGGTTGAATTGTACTAAGCACTAGTGATCTTCAGCAGTAATGAGAATGCTTATTTAAACGTCTTGTGAATCTGAGTTTCATCCTTGTTTTAAATTTGAAAGGAAATGGAATTTGCCTTTTTTTCCACATATACAAGATTAACTTTTTTCTTTTACGTTAAAATGAACCTTTTATTTTTGTTACTCTGAAAACTGATCCAGCTAAAAACTGTTCTTGTTCATTGAATATGAATGTGCAAGTTAGAGGATGAAGAGTTGAGTGGGAATGATCATCTGGGTAGAGAGGGAAGTGAGATTGCTTTTTTTTAGTGGCAATGTTGACTTTTTTCCTTCTGTTGATGAACTTCTGAAATAATTGAAGAATGAAAGGAGGTTTGGTAAGTATAACACACACTGGCAAAGGTTTCCCTTTCTGCCTTTTGCAATTGCTTTGTGAAACAGTAGTAGTATCAAGGACAGTTGTGGATAAGAGAGAAAGATGAACAAAATTTGGTCTAAAATGAGATTAAGAGCAATGGGGTGTTTTAATGGAGTATCTCCTCTAATTAGTACAATCCAGCAGACTTTCCTTCTAAAACTTTTCTTCGATTTCTTTGAAAAATCTATTTTTTGGAGTGTTCTGGGGCAGCTGAAAAGCTTCCAATCTTGTGGAGGGAGAGGGAAGAGTTAAGGCTTGCCATCAGTCTGCTCAAAGGGCAGATTTGCTTTAGCAAATAGTTAAACAAAAAACCACCCCACAGGCTCTCATAACTGTGCAATCTTAAGTCTGTGCACATGAGGTATTTGTAGATATTGCTGAATTAGTTAAACTAAATGCATAAATGATTGGTGCATCTGTTTTTAGGAACAACATGTTATGTCAACATGTGCGATGCTCCTTTGACTGTTCTGTAAAACTTGCGTGTTCATGTTACAGGACAAAAAATGAATGCTTTAGAAATGCGGAGAGAGCTTGTTGCAGGAAATCTGGAAGACATAACTTTTCTTGCCAAGGGGAAAATGTAAACAAAGCTCCAACATAATTGTAGACTAACTGCTAGACTGATTTTCTGACTAAGCCTTCCCTTCCTTAATTGATTGCTTTTATCATTGAGAAAGTATATTTTCTGTTTCATTAGAAATGGATTTCTGTATTTTTGGGGAGGACACACCTCAAAGTTTGTGAGCATTTAGTTCTCGCTACACTTCCATGGAATCTAAATGTAGGTATTACTAAAGGTAACTACTGAAGCTAAAGTTACTGGTGTAACTTTTGAGGGTTCTGATAGTTTGGGGAAGTATCTGAAGTTCGCTTGTGAGGGGAAGCATTGCAGTACCTAGTGTATTTTGTGACTGTACATGCACTCATGTGGATGTACTAAAATATCCATCTTCAAAACAGCTGAAATCTTTGAAGCGTATGACATAGAAAGATTTCTTGGCGTCAGATGTTATGATATAAATGTTACTTGTTGAAGGCAGTGTGGCTCTTAAAATTTTCTGCTAAAGTTAATGAATTTAAATTGACCATATAAAAAGCCCAACCAAAGGAGAAAACTTTCAAATGTGCAAGCTTTTAAATAACTGTTAACATCTAGTATATACAGAGATAACTCATTTATACAAACAGGCATGAGATCACCATGTTAGTTGTGTTTTTGTATGTTAAAAGCATCTAAATAAAAGGAAAACAGCCTGTGGGTTTGACCAGGAATTTCAGACTTGCTCAGGGTGGCAGCAGTCCATAACCAGTTTACAAGCTCTCAAATGAGTCAGCTGTTGTATAAATACCATGCACGATGAATTTTCCAGTTTGATTCTTGTATTGCTGCCTGCTTCAGTGAGCAGAGTAGACCTGGGAGTGACTGTGGATGTCAGGAGACAAGGAGAAAAGGTAGAGAGTCAACACTGAAACCTGAGCCTCAGAAACGTGGCTGCAAAGGAGGACTCTGCCTGTGTGCCTGGGGCCAGGCTAGAGTGACTTGTTGAGGCTGAGCCTGAGCTCGGAGAGAACGAAAAGGATGACTACAAGGGTATAGTTTTGTGGAGTTGTGGGGCAGTTTAATAGCAATAGTCTGCTCTCTTTGTATCGACAGCTGTGGGTTCCTGTTCCAGTTGTAGCTGACTATCAGACCAACCTGCAAGAATTCTCTTTTTCCTGTCTGTTACCTGTCACCCCCTCCAGCAGTGGGGTGATGGATCAGCCATCTGAAAAGACTTGTTCTGTGATCATATAATCTCTGTATGTAGTGTGAGGGGAAGCAGGAAAACCCCCTGGCTGGAGCAGCAGAGTGAGGGGATGGTACAGCTCCCTGTTAGTTTGACTTCAGTGGTCGTGTCAGATCACCCTGATGTACCTGTCAAAAGCTGACATGCAGGGAGTCCTGCATATACAGTTAGCTTCTCCCCATCAGTGGAGGAATTTGCTGGATTGAGGGGCATATATTAAAATGCACATAGGCTTGGCTTTGTATTTTTTTTTCCCCCATATGACTAATACCTAGATGCATGTGTTCTGTCACTGCAAATTTAAAATCTTCCATGCCTTCAAAAAAGCAACAACCCCCATGGGCTATCTGAAGGGTTGTTAACCAAGGCCTAGTTGAAGGGAGGAACAATCTGCACAAATACAGAGCAAAAGTAGTACAGGCCAAAGAAGAAAGAGCAGATCTAGCTTCTAGCAGAACAGCTAACTAGATACAGTGAGCACTGCTGTGGTGAATCCTAGTGGTAGTTACTGCTGTGTAAATTGCCTGTTTCTGCTAGGACTGCCCTTGCTTTGCAGACAGTTTGAAGGTAATCTTTTTCTTACTGTTAATTTTTAAGAACTATGTAGGAGAAATGGCATATTGCAAGTGGTCTTATAGCTACCGACTTACATTACGATGTTTACATTGAAAATGGTAGTTGACTGAATGAAGATAGAGGCAATGCTGTACTTAAGGACAGAGGCTGTTGCAGCCACATGAGAGGATCAGCTGAAAACAAACATGGTCCAGTCAGGTCCATGACAGGACTTACGTGGCTTCCCAAATGTCTGCTAGAATGAAAGGGGACAGCTCTGCTGTAGGAATGAGTGCATGGAACTGGGAATGTTTATTTTTTGAAGGCTGTGCCAACTCAGTATTAGTCAAACCGCATGTTGCATTTGATTGTGGGGAGCAAACAGCCTTTTCTTGCTGTTCTTCCCTCCTCTGGTGATGTTCCTTGGGTCATTTGGTAAACTGGTGCAGGGAGCTAATTACACTGGAGAGTAAAATCCTGCAGAAGAGAATATCCTGATTTGGTTGCTGACACAATGGTGGAGCTTTGTGAAGATGGTGGTAGTAGCTGAGGTGAGCACTGGTGCTGAAGAAACGTGCGTGGAACCACAGGTGAACCAACTTGTTTTTGCATACACCAAATAATGCATTTTGAATCCAGATTGGAACTGTGTTTTGGTTGGATCCAAGACTTGTCGTGGCTTGTGACTATTACTGTAGAAACTCTATTTACACTGTAACTGAAATGTATGTTTTGTGGCTGTGACTGAGTGCTTTCTTGAATGAGGAAAATCAGTGTTTCTTTAATAAAAATCCTGGTATGTCTCATGAAATGGACTGGACTAGATTGCCTTTTAAGTTCTTTACCACGCCTTTCTGTGTTCCACCTTACAGTTTTCTATTGTAAATAGGTGAATCCATTAGTCTTAAACATGTAAGAGACGATGCTAGCAACTGATACATCAAACTTTTATTATATCGAAGAGAAAAGGCTGCATGGGTGAAATATGCTGTTGTGTGGTGACAGAAGGATCCATGGAGAGGATGCTGTACAGAACAAAAAGAATGGTGGTGTATTAAGGAGGGGCATGTAGAGAAAATTGTTTTGAATGTAGGGCAATATTGCTTAAAAAAAAAAAAAAAGCTATTACCAACAGGCAGAGGTTTTAAGTGGAAGTAGATGAGATGCGTATTGTTCTGTCACCAAGYGTCTCGGAAGCCTGTGCAGAAAGGAAGAGGATTATGCAGAAACACTGAAGTAAAGAGGAATGATGTCAGTAATGGTTCCAAGCAACAGAAATACCACAAGATGATGATGTACTGATACAATGGCTGGCTGGCAGGATGAGGAGTTGATTGCAGCCAAAATAAGATCATAGAGGTAATCAATGAACTGATTTATGAACAGAGGTCACCCATATGGGAAGGCCAATCAGTACATGGGTCCAAGATTTTTGGTCTGCTTCAACACTGGGATGTTGGAGGTATTGTTGGGAAACCCCCAAGCAGTGTCATCACCAGAGATGACTACTGTTCCTGTTAAGGCTGTGGAAATTAATAAGGGAACTAAAACTGTGTGATTAAAAGGATGCTTTTTTTGAAGCTGAATTGAAAATAAGTCGTAGGAGAGGACAGGTGCTGCTTAGTGTAGGTACAGAGCATAGCATCTGGGATTGCCTTATTAGTAACTTTAATATACTCTCAGAGGAAACATGTTCTGGGAGGAAGTGTGGTGAATGTAACTGTGCAGTGAATTTAGAAGCACTATTGTGTACAGGAAGCTCCCAGATCCTCATTCAGAGTAAATGGTTTTCTGCTAAATARTTGAGCCTGGAGAAAAGGGAAAATGTCTCCAGTACAAGGAGGCTGTAGGGTATACCCCACTAAGGTGGTACTTGATGTGAGAAYGCAGCAGCGCTAAAATCCAGAGATGGATCTTCCGTGTGTTTGGGGTTTGAGCCAAGATTTCCCTGTCTTAGTAGACTTGCTAATTCAAAACAGCATCTCGTGTTGTGGTTGGGTCACAGCTTGAGCAAGAGGAAGAATTCCCTTTCCCAGTGAAACGGAGATCTTTGGGGGGCACTCTCAAAGAAAATAGAATAAAATCATATGAAGTATGAAAACTGCAGAGGAAAGACTACCTACCCTTCTCCACAAAAAGCAACAATCCTGTTGACGGGTAAGGGGTACTTGAGTGGGAAGCCCAAGAAATATGTTGTTTAAAGGTGGGACAGCTTCATGTGGAGAATTCTTACTTTTGCTCCACTGCTGCCTTTTCTGTGGAGGAAGAAAGAAGCAGGTGATACTGCTGCAGTAAAGGACAGGCAGTGTCTGGAGACAGAGAGAGGAGGACAGTGGTCTTGCCAGACTGGTATTCAATCCCAGTAGCTGAAGCTGAACCTAGCTGAAATTTGACTGAGTTAAGTCACTGCCTGACAAGACAATTAAGTGTTGTCCAGAACTTTGATAGAGAGAAAAAAGCAGACTACTTTAAAAACAATCTGATCCTTTTCTGGAGGTACTTCTCATGTAATTTGGAGGTTCCTTTTTCTGTCTTAACTAATTGATGTGTTCACATATTTCTTATGCCACAGAGGATTTGCCTTTCTTAAAAAACAAAAGCATGGTTTTGTTTGCTCAGAAGAGGCCTTTTGAAAAACCTTTAGACTCCTCAAAATGTATCCCATTATGTCAGAATATCTTGCAATTATTCTAGATTGGCTGAAATGAATTATCCTGATTTTTCCTGTAAATGAGTATGTTCGTACCGAATTACTCTGTTCAGTGATATTGATAAAGATTTAGTGGATAGGATTTCTCTGATTTTCTTACAAAGTAGATTTAATGATGTTTTGTGTCCGAATCAGATAATGTTCCTTTCAAGTGAACTTCTAAAAAATGGAAAGTCATCGAAGATTACATGCTGTCATTTCACTTCAAGAGAGTCCTACAGGACGCTAAGTGAGTTGTTGCTGATTTTGCTAAAAGAAGTGTTTTGAATTCAACTTCAGGAATATTAGTGAAGTCTCTCATGTGAGTATCATCAATCAGAATAGACTTTTGGTAAATTAGTGGGTGCTTGCAACCAGCTGAAAGGATCAGTGATGTACAGAGATCAAAATTCATTTGCCATATATAAAAACATCTAAGTTTCTTGGGAGGAACTTCCTATTCTGTGCAGGATTATACTGCTGTAGTTCAGTTAGTATGCATGTGCTTTGTGTGTTTGCTTTTTTTTTAGGTGCTGGAACTTTTCTGTATTTAGGGGAATATAAATATGTTGATATCTCATGCCTCCACAGTGCTGTTGGTGATTTGACCTGTCGCTCAATGCTGATGACATTACTTAATTGCTTCTAGGATGTGACACATTCACATCATACTCTGAATTGCTCTACTGATCATCAAAAATCCTGCTTTGAACACTGTTTGCAAAGGCAATATTGAAAAGAGAGGTTTTTCCTATACTTTCTGTGTCTTTTCAACTGCCAGAATGCTTCTCAATGTTTTCATTTTCTTAAGTGCACATATCTTCAAGACTACACACCTTTATACTCTATTTGAATATACCTCTTTTAACTTTCACTCCGATTCCTCAGAGGACATGTTGAAAATTGGTACAGGTTACTTCCCCCCTCCCCCCCCCCCCCCCCCCCCCCAAAAAAAAAAAAAAAAAAACCAACAAAAAACCTCAGTCCTATGTTTCTCAACAAATCTAGAAATAAAAAGCCAGGACTACTGTGGGGTTTTTTCTGCCTCCATTTTAAAAGACCTTCTTAATGGAGAAGTGTACTACTTAATGAAAAAGAAAGTGCTTTAAAATTTGTGCCTAACTTTAAGAAAGGGTTCTTTGTGATAGCTGGAACACATGATTCTCAGCAAAGCACTAAGCAATGCAGTCATTTTCGTAATCTAATTATATCTGCTTTTTCTTGCCCTCTTGTGCCTGTAACTGCTGATGTGGCTTACATTCTGGTATTTTGCATATTGGAGTTTCTTTCCAATGCAGTAAATCATGAAATAGCACAGATTCATAAACCCAAATCATGAAGAGCATTATCTGTTCCTCATTTTTGTACAGTACGAATCCAAACCAGAACCTTTCAGCTGTATCAGCTACATCTTACTATTGTATCATCCAGATAATTTTGAATAATGATAAAGGTTGATTGCTTGACTGGATTTAAAAAAAGGAGTCAAAATAGGCTTTGCGTGGATTTGCATGTGTGTCAGGCTGTATAATCAACTAGTCCTTCAAAATTTCAGTTGTTTCCTTTGAACATGGAATTACTTACCAATTACACAATTTCTTCAGGATACACTGTCCCATGTGCATTCAGTCCTTTAGCGTGTATGCTCTTGAGATGGGAGACTTGAGCCTCATAAAAATCTCTGAGTATGCCAGTACCTCTGACTGCCTTGTCCATGGAAGAAGAGGAGGGTCAGGACAGGTAATACTTGGTTCCTATCAGCTCCTCTTCCTTGGAGACCCCCACCACCACTAGAATAGTAAGAAAATGAGGTAGATAGTAAATCACATCTGAACAAACAGTTGGAACTCCAAACACAAGTAACTTTCTCTTAATTTTGAAGTGCTTTTAAGTGCCTTGTGGATGTTGCTGGCTGGTAATTCCAGTAGTGCTACTGCGTAACAACCAGCAGGGCCAAGGCTGGCTTTGGAGACTCCCCAGTGGGTGGGAGCTGTAGAACTGTTCTGCTGAACATGAGATTGTTCCTGAATTCCTTTGTGATGGCTCAGAGTGTGTCTGGGCTGGAGGCAGGTTCAGGTTGTTAAGGCAAATTGGTGGGATGTAGCTTAGGGACAATGGCAGGGGTCTGTTCTCACAAGTTCTTTCTCTTTTAGTTATTTATCTACCTAATCTCTATGGAAATAGGTTTGTCCTTGCTAAAATTGAGTGGAAGTATTTCCTTACTGGGGTTATCACTTTTAAAAGTTGATTTTTTTAACAATAATTTTTTTTTCCCCCCAAATGTACCAATTTACTGCTGGATATTGTCACCTCATCTTGCATCATGGTTCCACTTTCTTGCTACTTGAAAGGAACTGTTGGGGCAAAATAGCATAGCGTTTTTGGTCTAGATAAAAATCTAAGCAAATATGAATTTGGTATGCTTGTGATACTTGTGTTGTCATTTACTCATAGTAAATTTAAAATGTGTTAAGTAAAATGTAAAATCTGAAAAACCATGTTGGTACAAGTATGTGCGTGTACTTGATATGATTTCCTACTTTGGTCTTAGTGTTATGCTGTTTTATAATCCTATGGCAACTAGTCCAGAAGAAATACAAAAAGTTCTTAAAATTTTAGAGGGGAAAAAGTCAAATGTTTTTGGTTGCAAAACATGTTGTAACGCTCCCCACTTTGCCCTTTATATTAATCGGATCCTAGTGGACTACAGAAAAATTTATGAAACCTTTGTATTGAGTGATGACTATAAACAAAGTCCATTCTGTACACAGACTTTTTGTTAAATCAGAATTTCCAATCCAGGAAATCCTGGCTGTCAGCCCAGACACCTCAGTTGCAAGTCATCTTAGGTTCTTAGGATTTTAGGTTCAATGTGACAAGTGTTGAGAAGACTGAGGAAACTTATTTYAGGTACTGAAACTTTTAACTGGATTTGTGTTTATTTTAAATTTTATTCTGCTCTGAGTATCAGTGTAATCTGAAAGTCACTTCTGCGCTTTTTGTAGCATTTGGGATGGTAATTTTGGCTTCTAAAGCTTCCTGGTTTCATATAACACACTTCATATGCTATTTCTGCAGTGCAGGCTTTTTTTAAACAAGCTTTGACATAGTTTAACTTTTTTTCTGTGTGCATGTATACATACATAAGACACATCTGTGTGTGTGTCACTGTTCTCAACAAGAGATCCTGTTTCAGTAGGTCAGCAGATGTTGAATTTAGTTTCCTTTTGATAATGCTTACGTGGATGCATATAAACCCTTAACAGAAAGGCAAGAAAAAGTTCACCTGATGGTAGTTTTTAAAGCAAACAAAAGATTTCCATGACTGTATTCTGAGGCAAGAATTCGATTAAAAAAATTCTTCAGCTAAGCCAAAATAGGGAAGCTTTTGGTACGCAGGGTAACTTCTGCAAGGAAATATTTCTTCCCTATTGCAGCTAAAGATCTAAATGTTTGTGGTTTGGGGTTGTTTCTTCATTTTTTATGTTCATCTGCTTCTACACTTATCTTTCACCGTGGGAAACAGTATTCTTGATTTGACATTTTATGCAGTAACTGAGGTGTATTTACATTTGTACTACACTTAGCAGGGTATGTGCAAGATTGACTTCTGTGCAGGTAGGCTAGGTTTAATGTAGAGGCTGAAGTGGACACTAGCAAAACAAACCAAACAAAAAAAAAAAAAGCGCACCTAAATCCATGAGTGGTTCAAGTCCTGGCCTGTGTCAGGAATAGTGTGGCCAGCAGGAGTAGGGAGGTGATCGTGCCCCTGTACTCGGCACTGGTGAGGCCGCACCTCGAATCCTGTGTTCAGTTTTGGGCCCCTCACTACAAGAAGGACATTGAGGTGCTGGAGCGTGTCCAGAGAAGAGCAACAAAGCTGGTGAAGGTTCTGGAGCACAGGTCTTATGAGGAGCGGCTGAGGGAGCTGGGGTTGTTTAGCCTGGAGAAGAGGAGGCTGAAGGGAGACCTTATCGCTCTCTACAACTACCTGAAAGGAGGCTGTAGAGAGGCGGGTGCTGGTCTCTTCTCCCAAGTAACAAGTGATAGGATGAGAGGAAATGGCCTCAAGTTGCGCCAGGGGAGGTTTAGATTGGACATTAGGAAAAATTTCTTCATGGAAAGGGTTGTCAAGCACTGGAACAGGCTGCCCAGGGAAGTGGTGGAGTCACCATCACTGGAGGTGTTCAAAAAACGTGTAGATGTGGCACTTCGGGACATGGTGGTGTTGGGTTGACGGTTGCACTTGATAATCTTAGAGGTCTTTTCCAACCTCAATGATTCTATGATTCAATTCTATTCTATGATTCTACACCTTGCTGTCAAAAAATGCAATCCTGGCTCGAGCAGCTTGTTTCCATGGTCCTCTTTCTTTTTCCACCTGTGCTGCCACAAGTATTCATGTAATGCCATAACAAACCAAATGGGTAACTGATACTGTTTAAACTTTTTGTCTAGGTTGGTTTTAACATGAGTCAATTTATCTGGTTCATGGAATATTTGGGCCAGAACAAACAAGGTAGGGAAAGTGGATATGAGAATGAAGAGAGGAAGGCAGGGCTTCCTCCAGGACAGAGTTCATCACTGCTGCCAGCTTAAATTGTTTGGAAAATATAACATGGGTTATACAATATTATGTTGTAAAATTTAGTGATGTAATAAAAAAAATTGTACTTTCAGTTGATACATGAGGTTAAGGACAGTAGTGGGACTAAAGCTATGATCAGTTTTGAACCATGGGGCACAATACACTTTGTTATGAACTACAACGTGTTTGAATTAAGATGCAAAATACTCTCAAGAAGTCAGCCAGCATACACATGACCAAGCAGTGCATGGTTAATTTTGAAAGGAGGCACAGGAAGTTTTGGCATCTGTAAATGGCTGACCACAGTGCCTACTCTGCATTGAATTCCTCCTTCACTGAAACCTGGCATATTTGGTTTTACTTATGTAAATATGTAAATTTATATAATCTACTTATATAGTTTATATAAATGAATATATTTATGTATACAGCTTTAATATGACACTGTTTTTACCCTATCCTATATTACTTAAGTTTCATATTTTAAATATAGTGAGTGAATTCATTCTGCACGATACTCATTCTGGCTTAGTGTATAACATTGTTCTTGTGGTAAGCCTCTGAATAAAATTATTTTATATATTGGCTATTTTAGGAACTTTTTATAGTGTTTACATTTTTCAGTTAATTTAAATTCTGTTGTTTTGGAAATTCAGGCACTGAATGCCAGTGGTATTGAACAGTTGCATATATTCCTTGATCACATTCCTTCCATCTTCTGGGGCATGCTTGTTGCCAAGTGGAAGGAGGTGGAGGGTATTAAGTTCAAACCTGAGACTTGGTTATGTATATCTAGTGCTTGCTAGCAAAAAAAACCCTTCCCCCCCCTCCCTCCCCCCCCCGGTTTTACTTAGCTCCTGGGCTCTTTCCAATGTCAGGAAGAACTGAAAAGTATTAGTAGACATCTAATAGACAAGGTGTGGCACGACAGCTGAACGCAGAAGAGGAAAGTGGAATGCAATGGCATTATTCCAGGACTCTGTCCAAATGAACAAAGTCCAATTTTAGCTGAGAAAAGGGAAGTTGTTGGGATATCTACTCAGGATGCTGGCCTTTATTTGTGAGAGAGTTGGCATTCAAACTGAAAGGTGACTCTTACCTCCACAAAGCTTGTACTGAATGTAACCAATTCCATCTGGAAATGGATGGCACATTTGAGCAACATATTCTGTGTGGGTACACAAATCACTTGAAGTGTCACTGTTTTAATGAAATTATTTTCTAAGTGTTTTTTCTTAAATCAGTGGAGCTTTTCATCTATGGAGAAGAGGTCTGCATCCATTTGGATTTGGTTACCTTAGAATAGCTAGCTTATTTCTGCACAAGGAAGAAAATGAGTACATGCATTGGCTAAGACTGAACTAATCCAACAGCCTGTGTTTGCTGAGATTTACTGGTGTTTGCTGATGTGATGTTGCCCATTTTGTATGTCCTCTGCTTCTAACTTCAACCTGAGCAGGCTCACTATTCATGTAGGAAGGTATTTTATTTTTCTGTTTTCTGATGTGTAGCAAGCTGAATCTGCGTAGAGACAAGTTCAAGAAAAGCGTCAGGTTATGTGCAGTTGAGGAGACATTGCCACCTAGCTAGGGAGGGCAGGCATGGGAGCTCCCCCTTTCTGCATTTGCAAGCCTGTAGATTGGCTCAAGTTGGCTTGTATAACACCAGCAAAGCTGCTGTGTTGTTATGGTTGTGTGTCCTGCCGTAGCAGAATTCAGCTAGTGATCAGCAGGCTGCAACTGTGTGAGGCAGACCTGGGCTATGTGCTCTATAGAGCAGTGATTCTACCTGTACGTCATGGCTAGCATGAGGCATTGTGGTTCCTTTTGGAAAACATCTGATATCACAGACCACAAATGCAAAAAGGCCTGGTTTTTAGGAACCTTGTTCTGAAGCATCAGATAGTTGGAAATCATGCACCCTYTCATGCTTCCATGATCCTTCAGTCCCATGCCTGTGTCTCACCTTTTCACATACCCACATCTCTAAGGTTTCCAAACCCTTCTCTACTCTTCCTCTTCATGTAGCCAGCCCTCAAATCCTGTGGTGTTTGTTCCCCCCCGCCCCTGTGCCTACAGCAGTTTGCATCTTCTCCTTCCTGGCCTGTCTCTCACTTTTTGCTCCCCAGGATCTGCTTTGCATACTGCATTTGTGACTAAGAGGCCAGGTGTGCCTTTCCACTTAGAATCATATCTCACCTCCCCAGTGTCATGGTAACTCTCACTTCTGAACTCCTCATGCCAGAAATAAACAGATTATTAAAGCAGGGAGAAGAGACTGCAACAGTGCTGCAGCTACCTTGAAACACATGCTTTTGCATGGCACTTACTTGTCCAATTTAACATGCCAGAGGTGTACTGAGAAAGGAGATAAAGTTGGGAGCGTATAGCAAACATAGGTACATCTGTGACAACACAGTAGAGTTTAGCTACATGTTCACAATATTGAATGGAGTCTAAAAAATTCTTAGTATAGACTTTACCTTTGTATCATTCTTTATCTGTGTGTTTGTGTTCGTATTTTGGATGGGGGCACGGGTGTTCAGTTGACAGTAAGCAGCTCTTCATTGTGGTAACTTTCATTTTGTATCAGAAACAGTGTGGCCAGCAGGACTAGGGAAGTGACTGTCCCTCTGTACTCGGCACTGGTGAGGCCGCACCTCGAATACTGTGTTCAGTTTTGGGCCCCTCACTACAAGAAGGACATTGAGGTGCTGGAGTGTGTCCAGAGAAGGGCAACGAGGCTGGTGAAGGGTCTGGAGCACAGGTCTTATGAGGAGCGGCTGAGGGAGCTGGGRTTGTTTAGCCTGGAGAAGAGGAGGCTGAAGGGAGACCTTATCGCTCTCTACARCTACCTGAAAGGAGGYTGTAGTGAGGGTGGGTGCTGGTCTCTTCTCCCAAGTAACTAGTGATAGGACGAGAGGAAATGGCCTCAAGTTGTGCCAGGGGAGGTTTAGATTGGATATTAGGAAAATTGTCTTCACTGAAAGGTCAAGCATTGGAACAGGCTGCCCAGGGAAGTGGTGGAGTCACCATCCCTGGAGGTAAAGTCACCATCCTGTAGATGTGGTGCTTAGGGATTAGGGACATGGTTTAGTGGTGGACTTGGCAGTGTTAGGTTTATGGTTGGACTTGATGATCCTGAAGGTCTTTTCCAACCTAAATGATTCTATGATTCTGTGATTTTGCAGCATTAATATTTTAACACTGCTAACATAGAATAAATTAGAGTGTTCTTGTTGTATGTTTAGCAATGAATCTTTGTTCAAACTTCCTCCGAACTGACTTTCTAAAACATTTTCAAATGCCTAATAAAACAGTAGATTAATGCTTAAATGCTTTATTTTTACTATTACAAACCTRCTTCTAGGTACTAGTCTAAACTTGAGAAGTAGGACTGAATGAGAACTATGTAAATGGTATGAAATCAAAATGCAGCTGAAAGCAGTGATGATGGCATAACCTCCAACGGGATTGGCTTATTCTGCTTTATCAGTATAATTCAATTTGGGATTTTTATGACAATGTGTATATCAGCATGTATGAAAAGTCTTTCTTGGTATAGTTAAAGGAGCATATCTAGTCTAGACCAACTCCTACTTGAAGATTTCTTAGCTAAAAGTTTGATAGCCATCCTGTTCCTTGTTGCAGTTTATCATACTGATTTGTGAATGTTTTGGAAAATTACAAATTATTTTAGAAAAAAATTGTATTTTTGATCTTGGTTTAATCCTTCAAATAAAAAGCTATCTTGGAAATGTTTGAGGTTTTAATTTATGAAAATACTCTGTGCTGGAAGCTGAGTTTGTTTTATCTAAATCACATAATACCTACTGAAAAAAAAAATGAAGTAGCTTGTTGGTGTTTTTGTTCTACAGAAATGGAGGAACAGAATGCTGGACCTGGGATTGAAGATTTATAAAGGATTATGGGATTATACACTGAAGAGCCAGCAGGCGGAATGCCTGAGTGACTGAAGAAGATGGGTGCTAATGCATCTAACTACCCTCACTCGTGTTCCCCAAGGGTAGGGGGAAATTCACAGGCACAACAGACATTCATAGGTAACTCTTTTCAGTTATCTTGTCGCTTACATAAATTACTTGCTGGATTGTGTATGCACGGGATTTGATTTGTTTGCAGTGATGTTATGCAGAGCTTTTATTTTCTAGGTCACCAGTTTGAATCCATTCAAGCTCCATCGTGCATGAAATTCGGTACTGTCCAGTATCTGTTTGGTCTACGTATGCAATGAGTTGATCTGGCATTTGCTACTAAACAGATGCCAGGTTATTTAAATAAAATAAAGGGGAGTGTTTTTGATTATTTTCTTATTCCAGTCATAACTGGGGCAGGTATTACTTTTATGTGCTTTTCAGTCTAGTGCAAAAAAACCTCGGTGTAGATCTAAGTACTGTCACACTGTAAATAGTAAATAGTTATGTGATGAATCTAAAAGAAGGCAGTTTTTGAAAAGATAAATCTTGCTTAAAAAAACCCCAACCCTGACAGCCTTAAGAATGATCTTAGCAGTAAATAACATAAGTGCTTTATAAACACTTTTCTCTTTTATGCCTTGGCTTGCAACACTGAATAAGTAGTTATTGATATTCAGTGTTACTTCTTTTCTTAATCACCACTGAAAGCACAGTGATATCCTTAGAAGAGGAAAAATTGACTTGCTTTGTAATTTTTCGCTTTTGTCTCAGCTTTTGTGACACTCCTGACTTTTTTGGAGATCTGAGTAGAGGAGAACCCACAAACTGTTACATGTAAAGATCTGTGGTCTGGGCTAAAAATTCTGCATGGGCTGTCATAGCATGTCAAGGAAGAACACTTAGTACTAACATCTTGGATATCCATGCTGTAAAGTCCCCCTTAAGGCTTTATGTATTTTCAGTGTATCATAACTAACAGTAGTAAAAGGTTTGCCCCAGCTGATATCTACTTTCTAAAATCACAGCCAAAACATTTTTATTACACGTCTTGGTGTTTTTTTATCTGCCTCTATCTGGAATGAAGAGAAACCCTTACAGACCTGAAAACAGGCAGATCTGCATGCTGAAACACCTTTTGAGCAGACTTGAAGAGGGGAGAGTTCCAAAGGCTTCATTATATTTCCCAGAAACTTTCCACTTGGTATGTGGAAGATTTTGTTGCTGCTCTTCGTTATTAAATTCAAAATAGAAACCCGTTATGTAGTATGTCACGATAAATTTACTAATCCCTATGACCTATTGAAAATTGTGGTTGAGACTTTTTTGAGGAAGGTCTAAAAGCTGTCTCATCTTAGGCAAGGCAAATGAGTGTTCTGGTTAAAATTCTTCCTGAAATCTTCTGATATTATGATGGCACTTACATGAGTGTGCTAGTAGAGTGAGTGTGCTATCTGCATGCAACACAGGTGTACATTTCTTCTTGCCACTTTGTGGAGTTTGTTTGGCTTTTTCTCATCTTGACTCTTGTTTGGACGATTGGTTTGTGCTGCTTTCTTGGTAGAAAATAGATGTATCCTAAAATCAATAGCTGAGGTTTTCATCACTTGCCAGAATAATGATGTTTTAATGTTAAATCAACTTTTACAGATTTTTTTTTTTTTTTTAATGTAGAAGGCATTAGATCTATTTACTGCCCCAAAGTAGAACTGGAAAAGTGGGGACTAGAGTTATAATAGCTGAATAATGTGTATTAGTTGCCTTATTCCTGGAAACTGGATTCAGGCCTATGGGTTTCTTTTAGACATGCTGCTTTACCATTAAAGTGCTGCACCATGTTACATTGTAAATGTAGGATTAATATTAAACGCTGAGAAGTTTCATAGAATGAGCTCCCACTGTTACTTGACGTAATGCTGAATTTGCTTACAGATAATGAAGAGGAGATAAATCAGTAAAAATAATGCTGTGCTCTTACTGTAAAAATATACTTTTGCTTTAGCAAAGGCTTAACTRAGTCATCTCCTTGCTGTTTTGTCTACAGCATTCAGGAGGAGGATTTCACACCTTTTTCTAGGGTGGTACATCTGTTCAAGATGTTTATTTTTAAATAGAGTTCTATAATTAGATTTTAAAATGTGTAGACATGCAGAGGACTAGACAGATCCCATTATTCATTGTCAAGTGCCCAAGTAGTTTCTTTTGGCAGTCATCTGCTGCTTGTAAATATTTATCTGTTCAAAGCTAGATATGGTCTAGGGGCATGAAGTAGCTGTTGCTTTTTAACAGCATTTAATAGATTGGTGCCTTTTAGTGTAGAAGTAGGGAATAAATTTCTGTTTCCTACTTCTAATGCTGCTGCCTTATGAAGGAATACAGGCAGGTCAAAAAATGATTCTTCAAAATTCTTTTTTTGAGGGATACGGAGCCRCCAGCTGTTGTGAACCCAGAGAGGCTATGCTGGTGCATCTCTACTTCTGCTTCTGGCAAAAAGCAGTTGTGTGATGGCAGTGTTTTATCTATTTGTAACAAGCRCACTGTTTGCAGTACTTTTGAAGTTAAATCTTGTAAATAGCTCAGAGTACACAAAGGTTTAAATGGTGTTTAGTATCTTGTGATTCTTGTGCAAGTAATACCTCAGAGCAGCCTTCAGGGAAGAAAGAAGTTGAGACTTTTGGTATCCTAGTTTTTCTTTAGTGGAATGTAAGAGAATATTCTGCATACTCAAATTTGCCATTAGAATCCAAAATAATTCAAATAGAAATGAGCTGGCATGTTCTCTTAGGGCAGAATCTATCATTTATAGAGTAATCAAGGGTAGTTATACTTTTATTGTGAAATGTAATTGATACTCTTTAAGTGGAGCAGAAATTCTAGGCTTGTCTCTATCAGCAGGAGACTGAATCTCTACTTTTCTATTGTAATACCTAGTATAGCATGTGGAAGGACTTTTTACAGTGGATTTTGCAGCACAGCCTCTTTGTTGAAGTTGCCTTGATTTACTGCTGTTCTCTTCATTTAAATTGATATTTTTTTAATGTCTTGAAATTTCAATATGATTAATAACACGATGCCTGATGAAGCAAAATTTAATGTAGCATGGATAAAATGGTTAGAGGTCTTTCCTCAAAGAAAGCAAAGTTCCTTCCCAAAGTTTTCACTAATAGATGAATTGTAAAACCATTGCATTGCATGATTTGGGAGTTTTAATTAGCTTGGCATAAAAGCTAGCGTATAAGGTTACTTAGAATTATTGAGGCTTAAATAATAAAACAATTTACAGAAATCTTAGATTGCTACAGTTGCTGTGCTCTCAAATACAACTTTGAATTGCTCCTGTGTCTTTCAAAGTTCAAGAAATACTTGTCTGAAATAACATGGTAACTGAAAGCACTGTGTTTTGACAGACTGGCCCATAACATCACTGTCAAAACAGCATAGCAAAAGAGCATCACGTCAAATCTACCTGAAACAAATGGAGCTGTGAGAGAGCAATGATAGAACAAGTTACAAAAGGCCMCTAAAACTCTGGTGGTTGGACGTGCTTTGAACTTAAAGATCCAAAAAAGACAACAAGTAGTGAAGCTAACAAGTGTACTAATGGAAACATGTTAACTATTCCCAGCAGAAAATGGACAAATACTGTTTCAGATGAACCTGTGATTGCTATTAACCTTTATACGATTTGCAAATGTTTTCTCCTGGTTTCTTCTTTGGTCTGGAAGAAGTAGTTGGGTTTGTGTACGTGTTGTGTGTTTTGTGGTGTGTGTGTGTTTGGTTTTTTTCCTTTTCCTGTCATGTCTGAGGTTTTTCGCCATCTGGCTTAGAGTGAAAATTCTGTAAATAAAGTTAAAATAGAAAATAACCTTTTAATGTGAGAGTCATGCTTCTGGTTAAACTGTAGCTTTTAACTACTTTTTTAGTAAAACATTACTTTATTTTTCCATTACTTCAAGAAGTGCAGATTCTAATTCCTCTTTTTCTTACTAAATTGCTATCAGTGTTACTGTATATGCAGCTAGGCTCAAACTGACAATCAGCAAAGGTGCATTTAGCAGAACAGGTCAGGTATGTAACACAGAATGTTGAGGGGAATCAGTTTTTCATTTCAATACATGTTTGGTTCATAACACAACTTCCCTATAAATTATTTTTGAGGGGAAAAATAATTATAGGTATACTTCAGTTGTCCTTTGAACAGAGCATTATACATCTTTAATAATACAGTAAAACTCCATATTCTTTTAAATGGGGTGTACGCACAAATTAGTATCTATGGTTCTGTGGAAAGGAGCCCATTTTATGTGTTGGCTTTTGGCATTACTTGATTATCATGATAGGATTTTTACTTTCTTGTTAAATTTGCATTGAAAATTAATTCATTGTCCTCAATTTCCCTGAATGTTTTGGTACCATGTTCTCATTTTTCCTTTTTTCTTGTGACTATGATAACTGTCTGATGCCAGGTATGCTTTTCTTGTTGAAATGACACTTAATGCTAGAAGAACAGGATTTGAAAAACACTTTGAAGGGGGAGGGGGAAGATGCTACTGTTTCACTGAGATCATACAAGTTTTTAAAAAGGCTGTATTTTTCACTTCCTATAGATAATATAATGACACTTGTAATGTTATGACCACAGTGTTCTCTTCCTGCTTAAATAACTGTGCCATGCGCTACAGAGCTACATCAACTGGCACTGCTTGGCTCTTAAAATTGAGTACATTTAAAAAAAAAAAAAAAAAGTATAAACTTTGTAGATGCAAAAAAAATTATTTTTGTTCTTAATGGCCAGAAAAGGCTTCAGTTCAGTTTCTAACTTCTTGAACTATCTGATCTGAGGAGATAGAAAAACTGTGTAACTTGCAGAGACATGGATGGACTGTTTAGGTGTTATGGATGGACTGTTTAGGTGTTATGGATGGACTGTTTAGGTGTTATGGATGGACTGTTTAGGTGTTATGGACCTTCCTTTTAAATTTAAAGAATAAATGTGTTCAATTTTCCTCTTTGCCTTCAGGGACATCATCCTACTCTCATCAAGGTTATGGCTGTGAATCAAAGCTGTATAGCCTTGACCATGGCCATGAGAAACCCCAAGACAAGAAAAAGAAAACCTCTGGCCTTGCCACCCTCAAAAAGAAATTCATTAAGCGTCGGAAATCTAGCCGATCTGCTGATCATGCCAAGCAGATGCGTGAACTCCTCTCGGGCTGGGATGTCAGAGATGTTAATGCATTAGTAGAAGAATATGAAGGGACGTCAGCCTTAAAGGAACTTTATCTACAAGCTAATTTGGCAAGACCAGAAGCCAGGACGCTACAAAAAGACATGGCTGAACTTTATCAGTACAAATATTGTACTGATGTAGACTTAATATTTCAAGAAACTTGTTTTCCTGTGCATCGTGCGATATTGGCGGCAAGATGTCCCTTTTTTAAGACGCTGCTTTCCTCCTCACCAGAGTATGGGGCAGAAATAATAATGGATATTAACACAGCTGGCATAGATATGCCTATGTTTTCTGCTTTGTTACACTACCTTTATACAGGCGAGTTTGGAATGGAGGATTCAAGATTCCAAAATGTTGATATCCTTGTGCAGCTTAGTGAAGAATTTGGAACACCAAATTCCTTAGATGTTGACATGCGTGCACTGTTTGATTACATGTGCTACTACGATGTGGTTCTTAGCTTTTCATCCAACTCTGACTTAGTTGAAACTTTTGGAAGTCAGAACTGTCTAGATGAAGAGCTCAGAGCTCACAAAGCTATTATTTCATCACGCTCTCCGTTTTTTCGTCACTTGCTGCAGAGGAGGATACGAACTGGTGAAGAAATCACAGACCGAACTCTACGAACTCCAACTAGGATTATATTAGATGAATCTATCATACCAAAAAAATACGCTAAGGTCATTTTGAACTGTATGTATACAGATGTGGTGGACCTCTCAGTTTTGCACTCCAGCCCTTCAGTGGGCAGTTTAAGTGAAGTTCAGGCTCTTGTAGCAGGAAAACTAAACATGACTAGGGCTGAAGAAGCTATGGAGCTTTATCACATAGCACTGTTCTTGGAGTTTAACRTGCTTGCACAAGGTATGTAATACTGTCCTTGCTGTAGAATATATGACCTTATTAGAACAATTTTTTAGCTGTTCTGCAGTGTAAGTATGCCTGTTGAGTCCTGCTATCAATGGCTGACAATTCCTTTACGAAAAGGAATTTATTTTCCATCTGTAAGTTGTAGATAATGCATCTGTGTTTTCTAGGGACAGAAGAAATGCCATCTAAGAGCTTTTAACTGTATTGCACATCATTATTGAAGCATGCTATTTATGTCAAATATGTATAATTGATCTTGATATTTCTAGTCTTTATCTACTTTCATCTATAATCCATTTTTGGGTGTAAACTACAGGGGCAGGATACAAAAGATCCTTGTTGAGAGAAGGAAATATTTATAGACTTGTTACGAAGTATCCCTGTATGTTAACAAGGCTGTAAACTTGAATGATTATTTCTGTAGTTTATGTCAAAGGGGGTACACCAAGCCTGCAATCTTGCTGTTGGAAGGTAAATTTAAATGGCTTAATTGCACTAGTCCTAGGTCTTTAGTATCTACTTCTTGATGTACAGAACTGAAGGCAGGGGCAATCAGTATTTTCAGACTTAAAGTTTAGAAAGTTTCACTTCTGTCCGTTATTCTTGAAGATCACTCAAATCTTGATAACATACTTACTGCACATGGAGGCTGGCCAGGGTTATTGCAATCTCTGGTGAGGTGTCAGAGCACTGACCAGTGAACTAATAATACCTCTTGTGGTGGCAGGAGCTTTGCTTGCTGTTTCATCTGTTGGTGTTTCATCTATTTAGCGGCTATATTATACATAACGGGATATAGCAATTGCTTCAGGCCTTGCTGGTGGGGGATAAGAATTTTACTTTTGAGCTGAGAAATRGAGAATGGAGTTCACTGGGATATCAGCAATGTGATTTGTTTAAGCTAGTATAATTTTTTTTTAAGAAAATAACTTTTTACTGTGGATCTGTACATCCGTAACTTCTAGTTACTAAATGAAATTTAACAGAATTAAAATCTTTATAATATAAACTATCAAGTAGACCAGTAAAACAGGAAACTGGTTAAGGAGGGGACAGGAAAAAGCAGGTATAAGCACTGCAGGAAGAGATCATACTTATAATGGGTTCTCCTAATAGCTATAACAAACTGTGAGTGATAAAGATATGGGAGACTAAGCAGAACTATTTGTATCTTCTGTAGAGGTTGGTATTAGGAAACTAATTTTCAGATTATGCTGAAAGTTGAAATAATCCTACTGTAATAAAACTGGCAGAAAACAAAGGAGATATGCTGCTACAGGGATGCAAATGAGCAGTTCTTAGGCTCAGAATCATGAAATTGTAGAGCAGCCCAGGTTGGAAGGGGCCTTGAAAGATCACCTGGTTCAACCTTTTGTGGGAAAGGGAGCCTAGATGAGGTTATCTAGGACCCTGTTCAATCACATGTTGAAAACCTCCAGTGTTGGAGACTATATTATATCCCTGGGGAGGTTGTTCCAGTGAATGATTGTTCTCACTATAAAAAAAGACTTATATCTAAATGTCTCCTGGTGTAACTTGTAGCTGTTGCCCCTTGTTCTCTCCATGTGGCTCTTGTGAAGAGRGAGCCTCCATCCTCTTTGTACCTGCCCTTTAGGTACTCGAATACTGTGATGAAGTCCCCCTGAGCCTTCTCTTCTCCAGGGAGAAAAGACCTAACTCCTTCAGTCTTTCCTCATACGGCAGGTTCTCTAGCTGTTTGATCATCGTCGTGGCACGTCTTTGGACCCTCTCTGGTCTGTCTGCATCTTTCTTACTTTTGTTCCCCTCTAAGTATACCTAGAAACTTAATGTTGAATAGAATGCAGAAGTGGCTAAAAGTTTTACTGTAGTTGAACTACAGTGTTAAATTAGTTCCTATACAATATTTGCAGGTTAGTAGTACTTGAGAACCGGACAAATTGGTATATCGGCTGAAAGCAAGAAAGGAAAATGAGTTGAAATTAAAAAGGTGGTATAAGTGTACAGTTTCTCAGTTTTGGTGCATGCACATACACAAGTGCTAAAAGGATTTAGTGTGCTCAAGGAATACTAATGAGGGAATTAAACTGTGAGTGAAGCCCTCAGTGAATAGTTATGCATGTTTCATAAATGAACAGGGTGTAGTTCTTTCCCTCAGATTGGAAACCTAAACTGGACCAACTGTGATCTGGAGGTGCTCTGATGAAGCAGTGTAAGTTATATCAAAGCAGATAAGCAATGATAGAGGACTTCAAAGAGAAACTTAGGCAGACTTACAGATAGGAAAATTGCTTTTATTTTTTAAGTGTTAGTAAATGCTGAAAAACAGAACTGATGTTTTATTTGATGCTGAGTTTCATTATTTCTGCTTGCTTTAAGTTGAGTGTGCTTGGATCAGCGTGTCCTAAACTGGCACTCTTTTCGGTAATGCAGTACAGACGGTGCTGCTCTGGAATATATATTCTGTGAGTCAGCGGTAACAAGATCTTAACTTTCCCTGGAGGCTTTCCCCCAACACTACCTCTAGGGGAGGAAAAAGAAAGGTGGCAGCAGGAGCCGCACTAGGCTTGCAGCACCTTGGCAGCACGCTGGGGTGGCTGGAATTAGCAAGTGCAGCAGTGCGAGCTTGGTCTTCGTGGCCCTCTGGATGAACCAGAGCTGTAGCGTCTTTGGGGTGATCATTGGGAGGAAGTGGAGGGGTGCAGTGGCCTTCAGAGGTCTTTTCTTCTTTCCCTGGTAAATCTGTGTGTGACCACAAAAATGATGAGCTGTGGGGTGAGGGGTGGGGAGGTTGTTATACATAGGAGAGAAATGCGGTAAAATTGGGCAAGGGTTGGAATTTATTATATTACCAATTCTAGCAGATGTAAATTTGGCAGCCCTTCAGATASGGAAATTCTAGATGTTAACTTGAACTAATTAGGATTTTACAAATCGGTGCTGCGTTCCCTAGCTACAGGAGAAAGCAGTAAGCAATCTGCAGAAAATCTCTATATGCCAGTGAAGTCAGTATCTAATAGCTTCATACTTAATTTGCTGAGTTCATGTTTAGGTCATTGGTACTGTGTGGACACTGAAGAATTATTCTGGTATAATCTTATAATCAAAATTAAAAGGAAGGTTATTTGATCAGGGAAAACTATATGCCTGCACTTGACTAACAGATCACTTAACAAAGTATGCACTTTAGTAGTGACCACTGTTCTTGTTTTGGCACTTGACCATAGCACCTTGTCCTCCCTTACTGTAATAGTTAGCACGAAGTAGATGAGACATCTTTGTTTCAGTAGTATCCCTCCCATTCCCTGATTTCATAGCTAGCATACTTCTGCACTGTCACTCAAAGATCTGACTTCTAGATGTTATGCAGAGCGATGCTAGAAGAGACAGCATTGCGTACATGTTGGAGACCACTRAGCAGGCCGTTCTCGTGAAATGTCTTAGCTTGGTCCTCTGACAGCACTTTTCTACTCTGTTGTGCTGCAGGTGTCCAGTTTTGCCCAAGTTCTGACCGATCCCAACAGTTGGCTTTTGCAGTAGCTAATGTCTTCAGTTTCTTCTCTAGATTTCCACACTCCCTGGCTCAAGTTTTTTGATTCAGTTCACTCATGCTAGCCAATTGCAAACTTGCTAAAGTTTGTCTCCCTGGTTTCCTGGAAAATATTTTGCACTTATTTGTAAGTTTGGGTACTCTTTCCAACTCATTTTGCTCACTTTTACCCAGTTTTGGCTGGGTCAAGTGAAGTTGATGTATTTTAAAGCTTCTGATCCACTGTTTTTATTTTCAACAGATTTTAGTTTGATTTCTCTTCAGGGACCTTTCTAAGTATCCAGATGTTGTAATTTTTCTTCAATTTCAGCAGATGATTCAGCTTTGACTCTTTCCATGGAAATCTTCCCGTTCCTAACACAGTGATACTCCTTTTTCTGATAGTTGTATTTTAATAGCTGGTTTCCCTGCGATGAAGTCAGTGATGGTATGGGTACATGCTAYGAATCTTTACTGTCCAAGTAAAGCAAAGACTACTTTATTTAGAATTTACTGTGCCTTCGGCTTGAATTGTTTCAGCTGATGGTTGTCACTTATCTTCCAAGAGAAACTGAATTGGATCTTTGAATGAACTAATTGGAATAGAAGAACTAATCAGCAAGCATATCTCGTCTATAGAGCTGATCATACTGAAACCCATTTGTACCTAATAGGACAGAGACTGCTATTAGGGGTGCTGCAGTATTTGTTAACTACCAAAAAGTGAAGCTCTTCACTGCTTTCGCAGAGGTTGTGAGGATTAGAGCCCTCTCCAGGAGGTTCAAGCACATCCCTTAGTGGAACATTTCTGTGCTCTGCCTGCTTATTTCTGCACTCTGCCCCTGCTTTTGTGTCTTCATGCTACCTTGCTGCTCTCTGTCAACTGTACTGGTGTGATCGTTTTAACACACTGACTCACAAAGATCAGGTTTAAAATCATTTATCCCTTCCTCTTCTGTAGCACAGTTATTAAAACCAGATGAGTTCCCTAGTCCTGTTCATCATGCGTTGTTAAAATAATCCCCCCTTCCAGTCTTACTGTGCTGCCACATCTGCTGCTGTTGCAGAGAAGTTTGACTTCAGGTATCTTAATTTTATTAGATAGCTATATTAAATATATGAATCCTCTTCTGCATCTTGGCCCTGTTGCTTACTGTCATGAACAGTCTCACTGAGGTGGTGGTACTGGTGGAGGCTGTTATAGGTTTTTGGATGCTGGGACCCTATGAAATAGTTTTTGCCTGGAAATCTTTTCTGCCTGCTGATTCCAAAAAGTCTTCTAAAGTAAAATTGACAAAAAATAACTTAATTTCAGACTTCTTGCTTTCCGTTTATTTTTAGGTGTTGACTTTACCATTGACAAGAATAAGAAGTAACACTTTATTTTAAAGCCATATTCAGTAGCACAGCCTTTGATCTAGAGGCAGATATCGCCTGACATCAAAAGTACCCTTGATCTCAGCAGGACTGAAATGCCAGGAAGCCAACAGTAGCAGTATTAAATACACACAAATGTATTGTGGGAAGATTAGAGCAAGTGTGTCAATTTATGTATCAGTGCAGTAGGAATGCTCAGAAGAACTGGTCTGGCACTTATAACTTTAAAATAAATCGGGTATGATTAAGTAAATATTAACATAAATCTGACCTATTATCTCCTTACAATGATTCACTTGTACTTAAGCCTGAAATTATTGCTTAGGTTTTATATTATGGAGACTGGAGAAAGCAGGAAGAGGAAAGGATCTTCCTTAGAGCAGTTACATTCCAGGGTTATATGCAAGGATAAAGAATTTGGCTGAGTTGTGCAACTGGGCACGTAAAATTTGTTTGCAATGTCATAGTTTGCAGAGAAATAGATCCGGTCACTGTTTTCAGGTTTTTCTTTCAGCCACCTATGTTCTAGGAAATAATGGCTTAAATACTGAACAASGATGGCTGGCGGCAGTCCCTCTAAATACCAGCTCTTCCTCCCTCAGCTCTTCATTGTTGCCATGTTAAGTTCTTCCCTCTGGTTTGTTATGGTTGAGTCAGCAGCTTTTTGTTTCTGACCCACTATTGTTTTCTGTTTAAGCTGGATCAGCTACGCTGCCTGCTGCTGAATGTGCTTGTTAAGGAATGCTGAAGCCCAGTCAAGCGCCATTATCAAYTGATGGCTGCAAGAAGCCAAAAATGTAAATGCAGATTTCAGGCTTCCTAAATTAATGCATTTTGCATGTGGCAGGAGCAGAAGAGTAATTTTCATTGTTTGAGAGGGAAAACATTAAAGAGCTTTTGCCGCAAATATTGAATGCTTTAAACATGTAAAATTACCTTACATTTCTGGCTAAACTTACAACTTCAAAAATCCAGCTGTTGTTATCTTAGGATGTTTAACATCTTTATAAATCATAAATGAAAATATTTTTAAATAACACAAGTTGCGTTGTTTTCATCTGCTCCCTAATTTAATATTTCAAATGGCTGGGTAGTATAGTGTATTGGATTTGACGTAACTCACTGTATTTTCACTGTGGAAGGATGGTTAGCATAACTCAAAATGCTGCCTGAGCTAACCTTCAGATCATATTTTATTTTTGCTTTAACAGTTTATCTGAAGTTCTATAAAGTCATCAGCTTTGTATTTGAATAAAGCAAAAACTAATACTATATACTTTAACAGTGCCATAATAGAATGTACTTTGAATTCAGCCTTTCAAGGATGGGAGTACATGAATGTTTTAAATTTTGTGCTTAAAAAAATCAGTAGAGGGATTAAAAATAGCTCAAAAAGAGGCACTGAACTTGTCAAACACTGAAGTCTATTACTCACTAATGCCCATTGAGTCCTTCTTGATCTCCAGTGCTACCTAGGTCTTGTTTTCTTTTCTGCAGAACATTCACRTAGTTTTGCACCTTCATGTAACCAAAACTTGTGTGCTTCAGAGTTCTAAAATGTGGAAGATAATGCACCTGCAAGTTACAGGCTTGGCATCAGTTAACTATTAATTTGATCTCTCCTTAAAGATTTTTTTTTTTTGAAACAATTGGGGGAGGAGATGGAAAAGAAAAGTACTAAAACTTCAAGAAGCTAGAAACCTGTAGCATTCCTTTAAGACAGAGAATATGGTGCTGCCAGGAGGCAATAAATAGTAATAAACTGGGAAAGTCAGCCTACATCCAGAAGATGGATGCTGAACAAGATCCCTTGTTCACAATACAGTTATAGGACAGTAGAGGTTGTTGCAGTTGCTGCTTACGTGATAACCAGTTAAAAAGCTGTAGTTTCCCGTTTGTACTATGTAAGTCTTCTGACTTGCTCTTACTGGTTTTGTAACTGATGTTTTGCCTGCTGCTGTGGAGAGCCTAAATTCCTATTGCCATATCTCAAGTTGTATGAGGTCACTTGAATCTGACACAGATTGTTTGGCTGTCAAAAGTGGTGCTGCTGCCCTGCCTCCTGCATTAGTCGTCTTGTTTCCGTTCTCTGTGCTGGCAGTAGGGTTTGTGCCATTGGCAATCAAATATTGCTGGAGGCAGGATTGACAGACATTAGTTGACTAGTTCATTGAGTGGCCACTCAAGCACCAGTGTGACAGAAAAGCAGGAGATGTGGAGTGTAAGATGACAATCTGGTTTAATAGCACTGTACAGGGGGGTTAGCTTTCATGACTGCTCCCACAGCCTGCGAGTGTGGGCTGCCTTCTAAGGGATCCTTAGCAAGCACAGGACACATTTGCATCTTTGAGTCTGTAAGATGTGGGAAAGAGGCTGAACAAATGTTAWCTTCCTTTTTTCCTTTCTCTTCCCGTTGGAAGCTTGGCTAGAACAGCAAGGGTGCTCATGGATGGGTGAGACGAGCGTCTCTGGAACTTCCAAACATGGTGCAGTCCACACTAGCTGTAGGTCATGCYTCTGAACTGTTCTCTACATGCCAGCAAATTCAAAAAGTATGGTTCCTGATTGCCAGCATGGCCTCTCCTAATGCAACAAACTTAAGAAAACATTGAATAGCTTCTAGATTCCCGTTCAGTGTCAAGATGAATTCTTACTACTTTTCTTTTTTCTTGGCTCCACTGGTTTGCATAAGCTTAGGGGAAAGGTCTCCACCACAGAATGAGTTAAATCAAGCTAACGATTTTGTAGTAAAAACTTTGCTTAATTCCACTTTTGCTGACTGTTGAAGGCACTTAATTTGTCTTTAGTAGGTCTGTCAACTGTCTTGATAAGATTCCAAGCTACTAGCTAGCATGCTAAACATGGGCGCAAGCTATTTCTGCTTGAAAGGGCTGTGGAATTGCATTTGAGAGAGAACTAGGGAAGCAGAAAGGTCTTGTCTGTAGGCAGGAGCTAATCCAGCAAAAGGAGTTCATGGAGTAGCCTCATTTGTCCAAAATGTGGTAGTCATCTTTCTTTAGACTCCAAGTTGTATCTCTGAAAGATACTAATGGTCACAGAAGCTTGTGGTAGAGCACTTTGAGACACTGCAAACAGATCTTGGAAAGACTGTTGCTGCTTGAATATTATAAAATAGTACTCATAGGGGAATAATGCTCTATTCCACTGTGAAGAACAATATTGTGGCTATTAGATGAGTCCTTTTTTTGCCAAGTGGCTGATTGTTAAAGCAAAAAAACCTTCTGCCAAAAAAGACAAGAAATTGGATTCCTCCCATAGCTAGAATTGGGTTGCCCCAATTTATTTAGATTTTCAGAAAGCACTTTAATTATTACCTCATGCTTACTTCAGAAGAAATACTTTTAATAATCCCACAGTTCTGACACATTGCTAAAATTACTTGGGAAAAGACTGTTTCATTTGTTAGGCATCCTAAATGAGCTTTTCACCTGATGATGTCGTATTATTGGTAGTTGTGCAATAATTGGACTTGACAGAAGAATTGAGACTGAGCTGATACTCTGATTCTATAAATCAGTGTTGCTCAGATCTTTGGAACGGCATTTCTCACAGAAATGTAGTTTGCTGTCTTTGCAGGAGGCAGGTATCCTTAGTGTTTCAAAAATAAATGTCAGATGAAATACTATGAATGGCATTCACTTTGAGATAAGTCTCTTTGCCTTTACAGTGTAAGTTTCTCGTGACTGATTTCAGCGAGTGGGTTTACATACTGCCTTTGAAATGGAGCAGTCCTTACGTGTAATCTTTAGACTTCAGGGGGATGTTATCATCTGCTGAAGTCAGCTTGCATGCAAACAGAATAATTGCATGGGAAAAGTTGTGTTAGGAGGGCAGGGCAAGACTTAGTGCAACACAACAGATGACCCTAAAGAATTGTTTCAAACAACTGTGTGTTTCTTATTGAGGGAAGCAAACTCCTCTTTTAAGCATACCGCAACTAGTCATGGTTAGCTTTCATTCGCCATACCAGGTTTGCTGCTAACTTAACATTTTCCTTTTCTGAGCCCCAAAAGGGAAGATAAGAGGGACTCACACGACAAAGTTAAACACAATGTCAGCCATTAACTGTGTAAGTAAAAATGTAAGGAAAATGTAGGTAAAATCCTGAAGTGGAAAGCTTCAGACTTCATTTATTCATATTTCTGACATATGCTGAAGTATTTTGAGCTTTTTTTTTAAGGTAGGTTTTTGGGGTTTTTTTAAACACTGTTTTTCAGATTCTCGACCAGAATTTTTTAAGACTTCAGAGTGAGGTTTATCCTTCAGGCTTCTGGGGAATTCCCCCATCTAGAGGGGACAGTTTCTCTAATCTGTACCAAAACCCAAGGAGTGTATTTCAGAGCAGTTCTTGTCCTCTGCTCTCATCTGTACCAGTGACGATCGGGCTGATGTTCCAAGTGCCTCCAACCAATCTTTGCTGCATGTTCAGTGCTCACTTCAGGCTAGTCCTCATGACTCAGGTTAGAGGTCAATATCTATAGTAAGGCATCTGTTTTCACTTGTAGTAGTAATAATAATATGTAACCTAATAATATAACCATAATAATATGGCACTCTGAGAAGTGCCATATTACTTCAGGAACGGTAAAGGACAAAAGCAGGTGCGTTGAAACATGACTCAACACTTACCCCTTTGTCAAAAGCAAATAGAGAGTCTAACTTGGGATGAATAGTGTAATGCTGCCTTTACTGCATTGTTCAGAAATGTGTATGCTTTTGCTAGCCCTTCTGTCAGTGGCCACATTGATATATGGTCTTCCTTTTCTCAGGTGAATCAGGCATGTGAAAAACAAATCATCCAAGTGCTTGTTGAGGAAAGTTTGTTTTAGATATGAACTGGTGTAAAATTTATTACTGTTGGGGGGACAGGCATTATTCTCATAAATTCATTTAGAAAATAAATAAAAATTGTTTCCAAAACTACATATACATTCAGACATATTCCTGGAATTTGCTGCAAACATTCTCATTGAACATTGACTGTATTTTTTTTTTTATACTTAAGTTTAGAAAATTTTAATGGTGGAATATTGTTCTCATAACTAACATGCTGGCTTTTTTATAGTATTAAGTATAAATATGTGTGTTTAATAGGACAGGTAAATTTATAACCTGCCTCATGTTTAAACTGTTGCTTCCTAGCGCCGCCTTCTTCACCTTACTGTTTAAGTTTCCCTTTTCAGTGACTTTGCTCCTAAGAAGTAGTTCCTTTGACAGATATCTTTCTACTTGAAGTAGCATGTTCACTTGTCACTACTTACTCCTTAATAACTTACCCTTCMCATTATTAGTTGCAACTGGAATGGAGTCAACACTTGTATTCTGTATGCTGGCCTATGTAGAAAAGTAAGATTTTCTTTTAATTGTTTTAATTGCTGCTAGTGTGTCTTGCATGTATCCAACCAGTTCAAAAATGTGTAGCATCAGGAGAGCCTCTTTGATCTTTGTCTTGACAAATGTTGACATTACTGTGCTAAACGCTTTCTTGCTCTGCTTAGTCCAAGAGCTCAGTAATGAGATACAGTTCTCTAAACAACTGTCGAAGTTTAGTTTTTAACTATCCTTGAAACTGAGAGAAAAATGATGGTGTATAAAAAGTAAAATAATTGCAGTGTAAGCATGCTGCTCTGAACTGTCTGGGGACCTCTCATGGGCATAAGCACAGCTGTAATTTTGTGGCTCTAGTGGGTTGAAACTGGAATGTATAATTCTAGAATAGGATTTTTTTTCTTTAAATTGCTATCTTTATAGTACAAATAGAAATAGTATTCTGTGTATATGTAAACCAGATGTACACATGAAATCAGCAAACTGCTGTTGGAGACTTCAAGTTACCAACATTGTGGTACCATCTGTCTTAAGTCAGTAACTCCCAAGTACCCATGTTTTCAGCCCTCCCAAGGTATGTCTCCCCTCATTTCTTCCAAATCCGCTCCATCTCCCTTCAGGAGACTTAAATATCCCCTGTGTCTTCTCCAGAAGACATTTACTCTGTGAAAGATGTATYAAAATCCTAATGCCGCAGTGGGTATGAAGAAACTGTAGCAGACTCACCACAAGTCAAAGTACCTGCCTCTAGGATGCTTCATTTTCTGCTTCTCTGTCAGAGGAGGTGCTCCCTGTCCTGGCACCCTCTGTGCCTTGCTTGATAGAGAGGCCAGGATGGTGGCCTAGAGCAACCACCCACTGCTTCCTCCCTTCTCTGTGAGTCGGAAAATGATGCTTTGCTGCCCTCATCCTGTGCTGAGTAGCTGAGTACCAACAATATGTCACAGCTTTCGTTTCTGCTCCTCTGCATGGTCTGTCTCAGGAGGGCTCACAKGCGAAGT
Source organism: Oceanodroma leucorhoa (assembly GCA_030449065.1). NCBI lineage: Eukaryota > Metazoa > Chordata > Aves > Procellariiformes > Oceanodroma > Oceanodroma leucorhoa. The sequence goes on along the minus strand of JASVER010000027.1, from coordinate 4,969,467 downwards.
GATATGGATGAAAATCCCACCTCTGTTACGGTTTGTAGGCTTCTGTGAATCTGCTTTAAACAATAGTGACTCATTCAAATCTGCAACTTTAAACTGTGTTAAACAGTCAGATAATGTATATTAACCAAAAGAGGTTCTAGCAGGGCTGAACTAGCTTTCCAATTGTTCATCCAGGCATGCCAGCAGACATGATGTTTCATGTGCCTTTAAAAAATGAATGACTGTCTAGTTGGAATCCTAAACCACAATTAAAATTACTATACTTTTAGTCAGAATTTAACCCTGTTTGCAACCTTGGTCTGTAGGGCACTTCTGGTTTTACTCTCACTGGGAGTCATATAACCCTTTTTATTACGGATTTAGCCATATGTATTATTCCTTCAGGATCAAAGTGCCTCTGTAACAACATCATTGTATTTTGCTTTTGTTTCCTAGGCTGTGAAGATATTATTGCTGAGAGCATCTCACTAGACACCTTAATTGCCATTCTGAAGTGGAGCTCTCAGCCGTACGGTTCCAAGTGGGTACATCGTCAAGCACTACATTTCCTCTGTGAGGAGTTTACCCAGGTCATGACTTCAGACGTCTTCTATGAACTCAGCAAGGACCACCTGCTCACAGCTATTCAGTCTGACTATTTACAGGTAACATGCAATGCAGAATACAGCTTGTCCTGCTTCACGCAGGGTACATTATACCATTACTAGAAGCACTTGGGAGTAGCTCATTTTAAATTGTAGGCAAGAATGGGTTTGTATGCACACTAAGCATTCCTTTATAATATGTAAAAAATGAAATTGAAGTAGTGAGTAAGAAAACTATTTTGTTCTTGACTTGTAACACAACCCAAACTGGTGGTATATGCTGATGCTTAGAAGCCTAATAATAGTTTAGAAATGGATGCAAATTATTTTAAACGAAGTATTTCTGAACCTAACATTTGCCTTGCATGTTTGTGCTTTATAAAAATTATGTGGTAGTAGTAGTTTTGCTGTAACAACGTACATCCTAGTTGGGGGCCGTGGGAGCTAATAAACTAGTAATCGTTCAGAAGGCTTAACTTAATTTTTAGGGGAGACATAAAAATACCTTTTCTGACAAGTAYTGCAGAGTTTCTTTTTTGTGACTTTCCTTTAGTGATTGGTGGTTTTAGGGAGAGGAAACCATACTGACTGGTAGAAAGCTTGCGGATTTTTGCTGCCATTTCTCTTCAGGGGAGATATTTTTAGAATGATGACCAGCCTTTTATAGCTTGAAGATGACTGGATTATTTTTTTTAATTGTATCTGTCCCAATCTTACCTTTTTTTTTTTTTTTTTTTTAGCATAAAGTGTTAGAGATTATTTCAAGTGTTGTTTAAAAAAAGTTTTGTTTAGTTTAAACATTTCAGGAATTACAGTATCAGTACTGTTGATCTTCCATGAGAGTGTGTATTATGACTAAATTTCCTACCCTGGTTGTTAAGAAATTAGGTAGATAAATTTAAATTTTTCAGTATGTGATTTTTTCCTCTAAAAATGTTAAGTGGTCAGCACATGTATATAGGCATGAACAAAGCAAAGTTGTTTTGTTTATGGTATTACTGAAAATCTTTCTCTTCACCTAAATTATAATTTAGTTGGTTTAATTATTTTCATGGCTTTCCAGGCTGTGCAGATGCTGAATTTGTAACGTTAAACAAAAGATCCAAACACCGAATGTTAGAACTGCCCCTTTAATTAACTTTAATCATTCAAATTTAATACCTGTAAGTTTTCATGCTAGATAAAATTTTTCCTTCTGTAGAAAAATTTTTTTTCCTCTTCTTAGGGATTCAATAAGTGACATGAATCTAGAAATCATAGTGGTGATATATACGAGTAGTACTACCTTAAAATATTTGGAGGAAGTGGTATAGCAGATCATAAAGTACAAATATTTACTTCGCTCTTGGTACAGTTGTGTTTCTTTATGGCTGTAAAAGACCTGTACATGTGACACTTATTTTTTTTTTTGTGTGTGTGTGTGACATTAAACTAAGCATATACAGATTGCTGACTTTCTCTTTCTACCAGGCAAGTGAACAAGATATTCTTAAATATCTGATTAAATGGGGAGAACACCAGTTGATGAAGAGAATAGCAGATCGAGGTAAGGATCCTTTAAATCACACATTTTGGTTTATTCGGTTTAGTACTGCATAGAAGTTCTTTTTTGTGGGTAATCTGTAATTTACGGAAATTTAATCTACTTTGTTCGTGGTATGGTCAAAACTAAACAAATACACTTTTTTTAAAAAAACCTTTTGTTCTCTTAAAAATGGAGAACGCAGGCATTCTGAGGGAGCTGGGGTTGTTTAGCGTCAAGAAGAAAAGGCTTAGGGGGGAATCTTAGCAATGTCTATAAGTATCTAATGGCAGGAAGCAAAGCAAATAGAGCCACGCTCTTCTCTTGGCACCCAGGACAGGATGAGAGGCAATGAGGCATTAACTGAAATACAGGAAATTCTGTTTAAACACAAACTGTGAAGATAGTCAGACACTGGAACAGGTTGCCCAGAGTAGTTATGGGGTCTCCATCCTTGGAGGTGTTCAAAACCCAACTGAACATAGTCGTGGGCAACCTGTTCTACCCTGACTGGAGAGGTGTGGGGAGAGGACAGTGGTTGTTGCCGGACCAAACTTCTAGAGATCCTTTCAACCTCTACGATTGTCTGATTTCTGAGTCTCGTTGATTTCCTGTTGTCTCAGAATTATTTTTCTTGTAATTAGTTCATCAAATAAAAAAACCCTGCAGTATCTTTTACTTTTCTGTGCTCATGCAGGCTTCTCACAGTAGCCTTATTCTTAGTTTACTATGTCAACCTTTTACTTCAGTTTGAGTACGTTTCTCCCACAGAAATCTGTGGTAGTGAGAAACAAGCCATCAAGTGGCATCAGTGTTTTTCCTAAAGTAGATGCAAATGTATTTTTATTAGCTCAGATGCATATTATTGCTACAGTGATAACTTCAAGGGCAGTATCACATGTATTGGATGTGGGAAGTAGGTTAAATATATATTTCCCAAATAACAAATGCAAGTAACTTGCAGTTCATCCCCACCACAAAGTGTCAATCAGATAGTACAACGAGAGGAGCAGAAAGGAAAGAATGCCTGTGTGAAAACAGAGCAGTGCTGTTGTGGCTACTGTTTTTGGAGGGCTGGCCTTGTTTTTGAAATACACTGTTACTGCTTGTGATACRACAGCTTTGTCATGGACATGATGTATGAAATGCAACAAAAAGTCAGTTACAGTATGTGCATTTAGTAACCAGATTAAGTATTAAYCTTCTGTCTTCAAAACAAGATTTTTAAGTGTTTGTCATAAGGTCCATTGGGAAGTAATGGAGCCAGTTAAACAGTAACAGACCTGGACCAGGGGAGAAGCTGCTCATTTGGAGTAATTGTGGAGCTTCCTGGTCTGTGGTGTTCATTAAGTAAACGGCTCATTTCTCTTTCTTGGGATCATCAGATAACATGATAAGCAAAAGCAGAAATAAGATCTACGCCAAGTTCTGTCAGATTAGGGCCAAATTTAGTCTAGTAATTTGGTCTAAATTCCTCAGTGACGCTCCTGATTTTGCAGCTCTGAATATGTGGCAGTGTCAGTCAAATACCAGAAAGCATTAGAAATCATAATGGGCTGTGGCCAACTTGAGCTGCCTGTACTGAATGGAGGGTGGGTATGTTTGACAGGTTTCCTCAAAGAGGAAGTTAGTTAGTCAAAGTCAGGCTGGGCACAATACCTAAAATACAGGTGAAGGTAGTTAACTGAGTGAGGGAGAATGACCTGAGAGAGTCATACTTTGTCATCTTGCAGTCTCTAGGAAGATACCTATTTATGCCAAGGGTGGGTATCCTGTGACCATGAGAGCATTTTGAATGGGCTTGACACAGCTGTTACTAGGGTGGCTTACATGAGGCTAGAATAATTTATCCCAGTGGTCTCTTCAGGCCTTAATTTGTAGAAAATAAGTTTCTGAAAACTGCTGGGGAAAGGGAAAGGAGCTGCAGRAGAGCGCCTTTGGGGAAACTGCTAGCAGCGAGGCACAAATGTTTTCATAGCATAGCTTGAGGGAGAGCTTTATAAACGTTTACCCCAAACACTACTTCTGTGTTTTCTCCCTGGTTTATACTTTGAAACTGACAGCTGTGCAAATGACCCATGCTTGTAGAAAGTGAACCTGACTCTGCTGATGCTTCATATCTGATTTTAAGGCATGAAATAGTTTTGTGGAACAATGCTGATGAGCACTGTTGACTTTTAAATTAGGCTTTTCTTTCCTTTTCTATAACTTTTTATAAGCCCTGTAACTCCTGCTTTCCTATTTAAACTTTTTGATGTAAACTTCCTATTTTTTTGTTCCTTCCCACAGAGCCTAATTTACTGAGTGGTACTGCTCACAGTGTGAACAAAAGAGGTGTGAAGAGGAGAGATCTTGACATTGAGGAGCTGAGAGAGATCCTGTCTCCACTTTTACCTTTTGTCCGCATTGAGCACATCTTACCCATGCATAGTGAAGTACTGAGTGATGCAGTAAGTCAGTGATCTCATACAAATGTTATTTCTGAATTCTTTGTACTTCAGATTCTACAATGTTCAGGTGTTGTTTTTTTTTTTTTTTTTTTGAGGATTAGCTCCTAAAATGTTATTACTCAGAGTAATACATGTATAACACTTTTTTCTGGTTAAATTTTCTGTACTTTAAATCTATCAGAAGGCTAAAGAAAAATCAGTGGTGTAAGGATTCAGTATAAGAAATGCAAGCTTTTCCCATATTTATATTTAAAAAACCATGAAACTCTTTCTTGATTCTTAAAGATGAAGAGAGGCCTGATTAGTACTCCTCCTTCAGACATGCTACCAACATCAGAAGGTGGAAAGTCAAATGCCTGGCTACGGCAAAAAAACGCTGGAATATATGTGCGGCCAAGACTGTTCTCACCATATGTGGAGGAGGCTAAGGTAATAATCATTAACATTTGAGTATTGTTAATCTGCAGTCATCAGGGGGTTCTATAAACAGGGAAAGATATTGGTATGTTTTGTCTCTCTTTGCATGTACTGGCCTAAAATACTAACATTTTCAATTTAACAAGACTTACAAGATTGATCATCAGGCTCAAGTCTCTAGAACTGGTCAGAAAAATTTCAACAAAATGTTTTTTTGTCGAAATTGAAATGTTTGCGAGACAGATCTTGATGAAATTCCACCGGAAACAAAGCAGCGTTCTGAGGGAAACCTCCCTGGTTTCCAGCCAGTTTGCCGGCCCAGCTCCTCGGCAGCCCACCTGGCAGGCGGATGGCAAGGTGAGAGCCTGAGAGTCCCAGTTTGCAGCTAGTCAGCAACCTTGGTGCCAGGTCTTTCAGGCTCCCCAGCTCACACTAGAGCTGGGTGGAGAACTGCTATTCCACTAGGCAGAGGACTCTGATATTTCATCTTCTTGTTTGAATCAGAACATATCCAAAATTCTTTTGATCCTCCGCAAAATGGAATAAATATCTTGTGTCCAACTTGACTAAAGTCCTTTGTGTCCCGCTCAAGCAGTAGCTTCCCTATTTAATATCTTGCATGAGGACTGTCAAACTGAAGATCTTGTAGCATCTCTGATGATGATTTTTGGTGACGGGGTGGAGATGGCTCTGTGTGGCGGAAACGTGCCATGTTCTGTTTGACATAATGGGACCCTTGTAGGTCGCTAACTGATGCCACCACTTAAAGAAGCTCTGACTTAGGTCAAGAGTTCATAAGTCCCAGCAGCACAGGTGACTGCAGAACACAAGGATTAGGTGAGGCTGTGCAGATCCACATCACCTACAAACTCTGACCAATACTCTGGTGAATTTGGAGCTTTTGCCCTGTGCCTAAGAAAGAAAATATTTTCCAAGGGTGTGAGTTGTTATTGACATCCTCTTTGAGAGGAGGGGGGGAATAAAACTACTTTGCATTTTGGGCACAAAAGTTAGAGAGCATCAGGTGGCACTAAAGCAGCAAAGGAAGACTAGCCAGTTAAAACTTTATCTTTGTATCTTGGGTTGTTAAAACTAACAAAAATGTGTTAAAGAACATGTGATAAAAGCTTTGACTCTCTTAGTTTTCACGTATGTGCTATGGGAGTGCTTTAGCAGTAACCTTAAAGTAAAAAGTGCATTCTGAATTACCTCCCCACCCCCCCTCGTCAGGAATCCTACTTGTTTCTGTTAGTTTCATATTATGCTCTTAACATTTTTAAAAGCATCATTACCTATTTAACCTTAGAGGGAGGACTCTCATACTTATTATCTGGTAACTATACTCCTATTCATAGTTTGATTATTGTGAAATGCAAAAATAGCAGATGAGTGATTTCTGATTTTTTTTAACTCCCCTGTTAGCCTCCCATTTTTGAAATAAATCCATGTAACATTAAATGAGAATCTTAAAAGGCTATGTATAAATCCCTTTCTATTCTTTAAGACACCTGAGGGAAACACATTTCACTTTCAGACTAGTGCCTTCTACTCAGTGGCACAGAGAGTTGAGACCTATAGACAGTAATTGTCTGAGACAGAGTCCAGAGGGTTTGGCCTCGAGAATATTACTTCCAATCTGACAGGTACAAAATAAAGAAAGCAATCTTCCCAAACTTTATTCACCTGCCTGCTCTTAGCTCTCAAACTCAACTCTGATCATGACTGGAAAATGGAGTAGAAAATGCTGTGGAAAAGCCAAATACTGTTTGGGACCTGGGAAAGTTATGGCTTAGACATTGCTAGACTTGTGGCCTCGGGACTGTGTTTGCAGCAGCTCCCAGTGGGTATGTGTGTGCAGTGCCTTCACGAGGGCTCTAATGGCTGTCGTTGCAGTCAGTACTGGATGAGATGATGGTGGAACAAACTGATCTCGTTCGTTTGCGGATGGTCCGAATGTCCAATGTGCCCGACACTCTTTACATGGTAAACAACGCTGTGCCGCAGTGCTGTCATATGATTACCCACCAGCAAGTTAGCACTAACCAGTCCAGTCCTCCTTCAGTCATAGCCAATGAGATCCCAGGTAAGGCTGCTAGATCGCTTGCAACACCGACTGATCTCGTGCGAGTGGGTGGGGGCTTGGGGCAGGGGAGGAGGAATGTGAATTATTGACTATTATGATTTCCTCGGAGGGTAGTACTGCACCATTTGGGCTTCTTCCCACCCAGTGGTAGTCCGTTTTGCTTTGGTCTACTCTGAAGACATTAACTATTTTTGGATGGCATAATAAGTAGTTAGAAAGTGAGCTAGTGGAGGGGGTAGTATTTTAACCTGCTTCAGCTGAGCAATTTGAAAAACCTTGGACTAGTTACACTTACTGTAGAAACTTGCTGGAGACTGGCTCTCTGTTCTCAGAGTGGTTCTCAGTTTTTTAGTTACCCATCTTGGACGACTGGTTGATCCAGAAGGCTGGAAAATGGCAAAATACTGATTTCTTGAAAAACAAAAAGCAGGGGAGCATAACTTGTCAGGCAGTCAGCTTAACTCGGTTTGCAAGAAAAATATTGGAAGCAGGAACTCAAAACACACTTTTTTTCAGTTTACCAAATCCACTTTAGCTTTGAAGTCAAACCAACTTCATTCCTTCTGTGGCAGACTTAAGTTTTTATAGGTAGAAGTAGATATGGCCTCTCTTGACTTCAGGATACTTGGTGTGACATTCCCCACAGGCAAGCCAGGGCAATAAAACTACTGTAATATATGTTGTCATTTAGGCATTTGATCTTTTGGTGTCAAACTGGAAGAATGTATCTGGTGGGATTGCCAAAGCATCTAGCTCTTCCCACCTTTCCCTGGCCCCATTAATACTGTGCGTGCGTAGAGAATACACTGGCAAAACTTGCAGCTGATGACAAGTTGGGAGGGTCAGTGGATGTTTTGGAGGGCAGGATTGGATAGCTAAATGACCAAGATTAAATTTAAATTCAGTGAAGAAAGTGGGAAACATTGTGCTTATGTAGGTGTAGCCAGCTGTGTGCATACAGGATAGCTGGGGGAAGCTCTGTGGAGAAAAGCCTGGAAGTCAACATGATACAATTCCATAAAGAGTCATACGAGAATACAAAAACAACTGTGCCACAAGACACGTGAAGTAATTTGGTCTCAGATGGAGCATTGTGCTTAGCCCTTTAAATGGCCATACTGGGTCAGGTCACAGATTTGTCTGTTTAGTTTAGTATCCTTATTTCAGTCACCAGAAGTGAGTGCCTAAGGAAGGTGTAGCAGAAAAAGCACATAAAATAATTGCCTGTAAAATTCTGTGTGGTCTTCAACCATTTGCAACTCTGAGGTGTCCTATGGTTGATGGTGTTTCTGTGTAGTTAGTAATTTTTAATGCATTTTTAATCCATGAGTTTATGCAGTCTTTCCTTAAACTTGCATAAACTTTGCCATCCATTTTTAGATCAAAGTATCACATTTCAGTAGATATGGATCAGTTTGGGAGTCTGTAGAAAAGCAATAAAGATGACATGCCACCAAGAAAACAGTCATCTTCCTCCTTCCACCACTCCCCATTCCCCACTTTATAAGCTCTTTGTATATCAATTATGTCTCCCTTAAGTCAGCAAAGGAAATAACATCTGTAAGAACAGTTTATCTAGAGCCAGGACAAAAATAATAGGTTTAAATTGATGCAAGAGAATTTAAGTTGAGGTGTTAGGAAGATTTGCAACGCTGCAGTAAGTTTTCTAGTAAGGTTTGTGGAATGGTTTTGATTTGTTTCTTGTGTTTCGGGAAGAGGCTTGATAAAGCCTAGAAGGAGCTTCTGAAAACTTCTGTAATTTGATAAAAGTACTAATTGTTTGTTTAGAAACTTACAGCTGTGGTGTTTCAGCAGTGCGTTACAGTACTCAGACTTTTTCCCCCTCTACAGAAGAGCATAAATATGCTCACCATAAATTGAATGTAAAGTATTGCATCATAAGATGTGACTTTGATAACACTTGCTCGATCTTGTTTCCAAAGAAGGTGGGAAAGAAAACAGATTCTCAAAGGTCTCCAATGTTTTGCAAAAGTTCTCATGTTCTGAAAAAACCTGGCTCTGTTGGCAAACATGAGACATCTTGACCAATCTGAAACTCCACTACAGCTTGATTCTGTACAATGTAATATGTAGGAATTACTGCCAGCCCTTTGATTTGAGCATGGATATGAGCTGTGAGCCTGGCCAGTAGTTGGAGCACAGGTATTGTGTCCTGGTAACTGCCTGCTTTGCTTAGTTCTGTAATTATGCAAAAGAATTGATTGTTTTGCCAATGCCTTGTGCTAGGAAGGGTAGATGGAGCCCAATTAATTTGAGGAGATTCGGGCATGTACCAAACCTTTAACTGGTACAGGAATCCATCCCAAAGCATGGATGGAGCACAGGAACTGCTGGAGGGAGAGCTAGGCAACATCAYCTCCATGCCCCTTAGGCCGGGCTCTTAGAACAGAGGGTTCTTTACAGCTTAGGTATTCTCCATCTGTGACTTGCATCTTCCTTGTACCCACTGCCTGTGGACTATATTTGTATAAATGCTATTGGCAGCATCTCTTGGTGCTCTTCTTGCAACATTATTGTAAAATGAGTTCAACCTCTGCTGAAGTCTGTTCTACTTTGAGGCTAGGTTCTGCAGTTAATTGGGTTTCTTTAGGTATTTTCCAGTTTCAGTTTGAATTAGAAATCCTGCAACTGACTTGAGAACTGTATTTTTTATATAGGTAATCTCTCTTCCATGTGTTTCACATGACTAATAGTAAAAAACCAGAAACAAACCTGGGTTTGAGAAAATAGCACTTTTCAATGAAAAACTTAGATGATTTTATGCCTACTACTTTGGAGAACTGCTTCAAACTTCTCTAAAATTCTCTGTTTTCACTGTTAGCAAAATGCTCATTGTAGCTAAACATCTGGCTGCTAAACCAGGATTTTTCAGAACAATTGAAGTGTGTGGAGGGTAGTGTGGAAGGCTTACTTCCAAGAACTGAAGACTGGATAGAATTGATTTGTTGTTGTTGTTGTTTTGGTTTTGTGGTTTGTTTTTTTTTTTTTTTTTTTAGTACAGGAAATCAGTTGGGGGGGGGGGAAGTATTTTGCACTACTTACACTTATCCTTTGTGTACCAATGTAAACTTTGTGAAACTGGGGCTAGTTGTAGTTGCATGGTGTTGGGTTTTCTCCTTCTCTGTAATGCAAATGTCTTTTCACACTGTTCCTGCTGTCTGATCCATTTAATTTTTATGAGCTTTCATTACGGACATCTGGTCATGGTAATATATAATGCTTGTAAAGTTGATAAAGGATCAGATGCCAGGACTTACGTATTCAGAGATCTGGATTTGTCTTCTCTTATGCTATGCACATTTTCCTGAGGACAAAGACCACAGAGAAATATCATTAATCATCAAATAGCAGCAAGAAGAAGCATGAGGAAGTTTTGCGACAGGATAAATACCCCAAATTATACTTTATTTCCTTTTGGAAAGTTTTTTTTTTTTAAATTATTTCAATATGGCTGCATAAAACAACATAATTTTAACAGGTTTGCGTTGGCTTACAGTTTGTGTAATTTTTTTAGAATGTTCTTTCTGTAGTTACATACATGGTATTATGGTCTTGTGATTATAGAATTCCACTAGAAGTATGAAGTGTATGCCAAAAAAATCAATGAATTCTTGGCCTGTAGAACTCATGAGGGAACATTCAGTTGTTATTTAAGATATCCTGCTTCCACCTCAAATCATAAAATTCTTGCATCATAAGGGGTTTACAAAGAAGGCTGTATTTATGGCTTCCTCTAGCAGAAGCTGGAAAAATGGTATATGTCTTTACGATTTGTATATGTGTATTATCCCATGTGCCTTAATGGTGCTTCAAGGAACACGCGCAAGTCAAACTGTTCTTGGCAGAATGCTTCTTCAAAAAAAAAAAAGCCAAGATAGCCTGACGTTACATTTTTCCTTCAGAATTAAATCTAACCACTGCAATCAAACTTATCTCGCAGTTCAAAAAGTAATCTCTATTATCCCCATTCCGTTCTCTATTATCCCTCCAGTTCCCAATCTCCTCATTGTAAAAGAGATGATTAAACGGCTGCAGGAGCTGCGTCATACTGAGCAGGTGCAAAGAGCGTACGCTCTCAATTGTGGAGAAGGCGCCACAGTCAGTTATGAGATTCAGATTCGTGTGCTGCGGGAATTCGGACTTTCTGATGCTGCTGCTGAACTTCTGCAGGTATGAAAAATTGCTGTATAAGACCACAAATGCTTCGATTCTGTTCTGCTTATGAATTGACTTGAATGCATGATCTGCAATAAGAGGACTGCTTTGTGTGTGCACATGCAGGTGCAAAAATGCTTTGAAGTGCCTGCATAACTGTAGAACTGTCCAAGTGCAAATTACAGTGAGACTGTTGCATTTGATTTATGTGATTTTGTAAATGTGTAAGTTCAATGTATAAATATTTTTCTCAAGAGTTGTTGCCATTCAAGGTGCTCTTACTGCCACAGATTTTGAGGACAAAAAAATATGTTGAAGAGGGCGTTGATGAGAATAGTCAAACCATAACTAGAAATCTATATTGTGATTTATTCTTGAATCAGAGAGGAGAAAAAGTCCTAACAGATACAGTAGATCTGCATAGTATATATCAGGATTGGGAAACTGGAAATCCCACTTCTGTTTGTATGCAGCCATTCTTTGTTGGTCAACTTATTCGCACAGTGAATCTGATGCTTCTTGTCTTGTTTTTAAAAAAATCTTTATTCCATGGTAGCTGTAATCACCTCCAAGTGTTAGTGAGGTTTTAGGTGGCACAACTAGCCTGTTACAGTACTAGGAGATTTCTTGTTCCAATGCRTGTTAGTTTAAGAGATTTTTCTGGATGACTTCCTACTTTGTTTTGTTACATGCTGGGTTTTTTCCTTTGCAGAATCCTCACAAATTCTTTCCTGATGAGCGATTTGGGGACGAAAGCCCGCTCCTGACAATGAGACAGTCTGGACGATGTCGCGTTAACAGTACTCCCACTGCAGAAACCATGTTTACAGAACTGGACTCTTTTGTGGCCTTCCATCCACCATTGCCCCCTCCTCCACCTCCATACCACCCACCAGCAACTCCTATTCATAACCAGTTCAAAGTGAGCTGGAAACAAAGGGTGCCAAGTCAACATCCCTCCCGTTCCTTTTCTTACCCGTGTAATCACTCACTATTCCACTCCCGAACCACTCCCAAAGCTGCACCGCCTGTCTACTTGCCAAGTGTTAAAGCAGCACCTCCTGATTGCACTAACACTGCAGGTCTGGGGAGACAAACGGTGGCTGCAGCAGCAGCAGTGATGGCAGCTGAGAAGCAAGTAGTAAGTATTATGATTTCTCCTCTTCTCCCAATCTCTGGCCACTCGAAGTAGCTTACAGAGAGGAGCCGGARAGAATTCTTATGGTGAAGTAACTTGGCTTTGTTAAATAAAAGAGCATCTTTATTGGTTAGAAGAATTTTCTACCAAACTGGCTGTCAGCATTCTGCATCCCAAAGGCATGCCCTAATCCCTGGGAGAATGAATGTTCCAGGGCCAGGAGCATTTTGGAGGGGCAAGTGGGACTCTCAAATCTTCTGAAATAATGTAGTTTGCTCTACATTAAAACAAAGCGTAAGTCAGCTTCAGTAGTGGACTTGGTGCTATAATTCAAGGGTAGAAATAGTGATGATATTTTGGCTATTCACAGGTAAGTAGTCYTGAAGTAAACAGATGTGTATAAAGGGAACCTGAGGAGAATGTGAAGGCCTTACAGCTGTGAAAAAGATTTTAAAATTAATAGGCAAGCAGAAATTGGTCATTGCAAATACAAAGGGGTTCATCACAGCATTTAAAGACAATCATTATAGTTGCTGAACTACAGTACAATTCAATGAAAACAGTGAACTATAACATACTGGACAAAGACATAGCTTTGTAAAGTACATGAAATGCTAAATAAAGAATTGGGTAATTTATTTCTGCAGTGAAAAAACTTTCAGTGCACAGTTGTGTCATACTAAAAACCTGCTYTTTAGATGCAGATTTGATCTGGAGTTCTGAATGGAAAAATGGATTCTTTTTTTTTTTTTGCTTTAGCAATTGTCCTAAATATATTGCACTCCTTTCTATATTTTAACCTAAATTATTTAACTTYAGATTAGAATTGTTTTCCATTGTTTGTGCAAGGGTGGGTTTTGTAGCATAAGTCTCTCTTTCTTGATCAATACTGACTTCACTAAGGAAACCATATAGTGATCTCTTTCACAGCTTTTTCACATTAGAAACATCTCTGCTAGAATGTTAATATAAAAAGTGCAAGGAGAAGCATAGGCTTAATATGGATGATATTTTTGTTCTGTATTATTTCTGCAATTTGTGAGTTACTAGTAATCAATGATTACTAAAATTGCTTTCATTAGAAATGATGACAGGTAGAAATTTAACTCTTCTGTCTGGAAGACTGTAACATGCTTGTCTCATTGCAGGATTGCTTGTAAGTGTAGGCAAGAAGAATGCCATGCAACAACTTCCATGCACTTTGTGGAGCTAGTCAGCACTGTGACTGATGCTCCCCCCCAAGCCTTGAGGCTGTCGTGCATACACATATGTCTGCATACAATTAACTTACTTTAAAATATGAAATGCAAGCAGAGGGGTTGCATCTATAGTGACAAAATACATGTTTCATGGCTTCCCTGCACTGGAATGTGTGCTATAACAAACCATTTGTTAAGTTCTGGACAGAGTACCTTGGTTAGTTTGGTAATTGCAAGTGGGTTAAAGCAGACTTACCTTTTGAGAGTTTAACAGTACAGTGTCATTTACTGCATATTCAAGACAAGATGTGTTTAAGAAGGAACTATTATTGTGGCACAGCAGCTTCATGAAGGAAAGTTGTCTTGAGCTAGCAGGAAGGTGAAGGTTGGAGGATATGTGTGTTTTCTAAACAGTGTAGGAAACTTGCAGGCTGAGGTTGGTCTAGGCAAAAGTAGATTAGGAAAATGCTCTTTTGAATTACAGAAACTATGCTAAATACAGTTTGTGTTTAGCTTTTGCTTTCTTTCCATGGACCAATTTCTTTTCTCTTCCAGTGTACTCAGCCCTTGCTAAATGAACTGATGCCAGATATCGCAATGGGTGTGTCAGCAATGTCTTTAAAAGACAGAAGATTACCAGAGCTCACTGTCGACACAGAATTAAGCCAGGCGGTTACAGAGGTAGGGCCCGGTCCACCCCAGCACATTTCATGTATTCAGAACAGACACATGCCCACTTCTCGAAAGAAACATGCAATAGAGCAAAAAATAGATGCTCGAGAAAATCAGCAGGAATATCCTGACTTCTATGACTTCTCCAATGCTGCATGCAGACCCTCCACTCCAGCACCCAACAGGCACAGTCCTTCGCCTTCACAAGGCATATATTTTGGCCCAGATTTGTATAGCCACAATAAGGCATCACCAAGTGGCTTAAAGTCAGCCTATCTACCTTCCCAGATATCTCCTAAAAAGCAAGAGGATTCTAGGAGGGAATACCTGCTCTCCCAAGATGGGCATCAACACAGACAAAAGAATGAGCCAATACACCTCGATGTCTTAGAACAACCTCCCCAGCGACTGGACTTGGCACTGGCTACCCAGGAAAATGCTGGTAATGGCCCAGTTCACATCAGGGGAAGAACAAAAATGGAAACCGATTTAACCTATGGGCTAACCTCCAACAGACCTTCGCTCTCTGCATACACCTCCGAAATGCAAGAAGAGAGACCCAGTAGGAGACTGGCAGATGATGAGCCATTGGAACATGGAGCACAGAGAAATGCAGATTTGGAAAGGGAAGATGCAGTAAGCAGAGGAAGGAGGTCTCCAAACAAACCAGACTTCCTGTATAAAAAATCTGCCCTATGAAAGCAACCTCCACTATTTCTCTGTGCCTAAGTCGTAAACATCCCATTCTTTGCAACTTCTGGCCTGACTTCTGTCAGACAAATTCATTCATGCCAGCGGATAAATTCAACTTTGCTCACTTCTTTTGCTTTATTAGAGACAGCATGTTATCAGTTTGTTTTTAATGCTGCTTCTGGTTTTATTTTGTGGGAACGTTTTTGAGGAAATTTAATTAAGCCTTCTTAAAAAAAAAAAAAAAAAAGGAAAAAAAAAAAAGCTGGTACCTTTTTTTCTACAACCTGGTAGCCTTTTGCACCTGTACATCTATTTAGTGTATTAGTTTTGTACTAATATGTTGAACTTTATTGTCACATTTAAAGGACTGTATTTTCATACTTTTGCATTTTCCCTTTCACCTGCCAATTCCCTGTGTGCATTGGGTTGCACATTATGAAATGTATTTTCTTATGAGATAGTAACAATGCGTTTATTTTTTAATTATAGGAATTCCAAAGAACAGCACGTCAAAATACTACATTTTTAGTTAGATTTTTTTGTTTGTTTAGATCTGAAATCTTCCTAATTTTTACGACTACGACAAGAATCCAGTCTAATGTTTTGTTTGAAAAGTTCTGGCAGCTGGTCTTATCCTTCTATAGCAAGCCCACTTCAAGAATTATGTTTGGGTTTTTAAGAGTCCAGGGGGATATTTAGGAGTCCAAATTCCAGTGAAATTCACTGGGATCTGACGGTCTGATTTCTGTTTGCTTTCTGGTTGTGACCATGGAGAGCTCCATGATCACCCAGAAGCACTTACTACAGACTAGAATTGTTCATTTGCCCATGCAGATATAAATCTAGAAATACTGTAAAAATTATAGTAATAACTTGTTCTTCCAGCTACCCATACGTGGGGGTAAGTGAAGACCGGAGTTGAGGATTCGTGCTAAATCCTGGAGTGTGAGGAAGACAAGGCATAGTATCTTTGCTGTTGCCTGAATGGTAACCCTCCACTTGAGAGGGTTCCCTCTCCAACAGAGGTGCTGAGGTGACTGCTCATTGTCTTGCTTTCTCCTGCCTATGATTAAAAAAAGGGCTTCACTCTTAGTGATGTCGTTCAGTGTTCCTTACCTGATCTGAAGTGTTGCCGACTTCATAATTGCAGCTGTTCTGTGAACAAAATCAAGGTGAAGAGTAACTGCTCTAGCATCATGAAATGTGCGACGCTTTAGCACTCTTAAATTACACTTCCATTTCCCAACTTTGGTTTTTTAAAGCACAGAAATGAGATTCATCTATTAACATGGTATGAGGAGGGAATGATAGTGATCTGGGCTGCCTCCCTGCCACTGGGTTGAGGTTAAGCAGTGCGCCGGGTGTAACGGTTGTATTAAGTGCATCCGTAATACTTACCATGCAGTTTTTACCACAGATTCATTGCATTTAGGATAGGGATCTGATGCCACTGCAGTGTAGTGATTACTGGTAAAGGCCTGTTTGGGTTTTTTTAAGTGCAGTTTCTATAATGGAGAATTTCCCTGTAGTAGAAAACTTTAATCCCAAGTGTCACCTAAGGACTACTTTAAGTTTAGGTTGAGTTGTTTCCTGCAGTTCAAAATGCTTAATACTATTTAAACAGAAATCTTGCTGCAGCTTTACTTTTAGTTTTAGTTGGTGGCAGATTCTTACCTAACATGTTTCATTAAAGTATGCAGGGCCTGGTAACCCCACCACAATGTTATTGAAATATAGTGAATACTGCATTTCCAAACTACCAGATAGCTTCCAGAGAAATGAAGATACAGGTGTTTGAACCAATAAATCCTAATGTCTCCTGCATACACATCTGTAGGCCTCCTGCTTCTGTGAAAGCTCTGCAGACACTCCTTTTGAGATGCACCCATGGAAGCCCTGGTGTAGGATTGGAGGAGAAACTTAGCTACTAACTGCGCAGGTGATGAGTCTTGTGGGTGAGGGGAGATGATGTTTTTGGTTTTGGTTTTGTTTGGGTTTTTTTTTCCTCTGTCAGCCTTTTTAATCTGTCTTTTTTTTTGACCACAGTCAAGACACTTGGTGGTCCTGGCCTCATGACCAATGTGTATTATTTCCATGGGAGTGCAGTGTAGAACGTTGTTAAATGCAAGAAGGTGTCAGTGGGGGGACGGTGCTGCTGCCGGTTGGGGACTGAGGTTCAATGGGTTTCCTCTGAAGGTTTGAGCACGGTGCTGTCTGACTGCGTAGCTCTAACGGGACACTTGGGTCTTGTGCTCACCAGCACTAGAAGCATTAACTTTCATCATACACAAAACCCCTGAAACTTACTGCACTTGTGTCRTATGTATGTTGGTAGCTTAATTACTAAAAAGTCATAGCTGTCCTCAGAAGACTTACTATTCTGAATAATTTATTTTTACCTAAAATCAATAGATGTACTTTGAGAAAACTATTTTAGTTACCATAGTTTGATGTGGCACTGTGTGCCTGGACAGAGATGGGGCTGAAATCTACAGATGTACCTTTTAAGCTTGAAATTTGTGGGGGTGTGGCTGATGAAGACTGAGAATTTTTGGGGTTATGGCTTGAGGGAAATCATGAAATGCTTTGGCTGTGGAATAAGCTGGTGAGAAATGCCTCGAGGGGGTGGGGGGGTGGGATGTGTCTGCATTTTAGAATACAAAATTGCTTCTGAAGTCTCGGAAGCTGAGCAGTATTAAAAAGAGAATAAAGTAGGTGCAAAATAAAAGACAAGTCCTTCGGAGGCCACGAAGACAATCAGGCCATGTAGACAATCTGCATTTTCACTTGTATATTTTGAGCTGGGAAGAAGATAGCCAACGGCAGCTAATTCTAAGTGGGAAAGAAGAATTTGTCAAATTACTGGCACTGTATTTTTGTACTCCAGCATAGGATTTCCTACTTAGTTGGATGTGTGGAGGGAAGGGAGACCATCTTTATTCTTCTTCATGGAAGCATTATTCAGAACCTAGTGTTCATACGATATCTCACTCGTAGAACATATGTACCTGTGCTACCTGCTACTTCTTGTTGTTCTCTGCCTACTGAAACTCTGGTGCAGAAGCTCCTTGTTTACATGAAGCACTTTCTGATTAGGCTGGAAATTAACATCTTATCCTCCTATAAATTTGATGGAGCTAACAGATTACTGACTATATTTTGCTTGAGGGTAGAGGTAGTTTTCTTGGATGAGGAAGACTCATGCTCCTCATTCTATTAAAGAGAAAGCTCAGACTTTCATTTAGTGAGCAACATGCAAAAACTTCTTACACCCCTTTCCCTGACCCCCTCCTCTTTTCCTTAATATATGGATGAATAACTTAATTCCCGAAACAGATTCTTCCTTTGAAATGTTTTGTTGTTCCATGGAGTTACTGTAGTTGTGTGTTAATAACTGCTGTGTTGATTGGCAGTTTCTTGTTGTATTTTTCCTGTTCTTGAGGAGTTTCATTTCTGAAAGTTAAGGCTGTGGCCACCTGTACTTGTAAGCCTTGGTTTTTGGTCCTGGAATGTCCCAAATGTTTGTCTTATGAGTTTCTTTGATTTGGGTTTGGTGGGGTGTTTTTTGGGTTTGGTTTGGGGCTTTTGGGTTTGGTTTTTTGTGTGTGTTTTTTTTTTTTTTTTTTAAAGAAGTGTTCTAACAATTATATGCTTCTGTGGTAGAGGTGGTGCTGAGCTCTGCTGAACGCAGGGAACAGCTGCGAGATAAAATTGTAACACCGTTATGTGGGGTTTCTGTAATTACCTGTACTGCCAGAAGGCAGCCCTGCCTTCGGCAATGTTATGGTTTTGTTTCTTGTCCTTGTGTTGTTGCTGGTATAAAGTCAAGTGCCTTCAATGCTAAAGGCTCAGAAAACTTTCTTAAACTGACTTCATGTCCTATGCAAGTGTTTTTTCTACAACCTGCATAACCAGTACTTTGTAAAACTTGTTTACGCTTCAATTGTACATAGTGTTTTTTAAAAAAAATAGTATTTTATTTAGGTACTTCCAAACTTGAATTCTAGTCTTGTGTGATGCATTGTAAAACAATACATTTCTCTTTTGAGTACCATTACAGTTGTAAAAAGGTTTTCACTGGTTCTATTTTTCTACTGTTGCTGAGAAGCATGTAACACTGACTTTATCCTACGTATAGTTGGCATTTCAAATAAATGGCTTGTATAGAATGCGCTTGTACAATTTCTTCCATTTAACGGTTACCAGCAGGCTGGCCAAATGGACTGTGCCGTCGTTATTCCAAACTCTCTGRCTGATGGCTGGGGGGAAGGAGTGGGTTACTACAAACCATAAGGTGCCCTCTAACAGTAAAGGCTCTTAAAACCAACAAGGTTTGTTGTTCCTTCTGCAAAAAAAAGTGCACAATAATACTTTGAACATCAAGGATATGAGACAAACCAGTGTAAAAAAGAGGAATTCAAAATTAGTGGCACTGTTCAAGCAGCTTATTAAAAAGGAAAAGCACTTCTGTGAAATAGTTCACTGAGCTCTTCTGGCGAGAGCTCAATTGACTTGAGACTGTTCACTATCAAAGGCAATAGATTGCTTGTAGTCCAGGCAGTGGGACTTAGCTTTCGATTGAGGARGTGTTTATTTTCTCAGCAGAGCCGCTAAGGACACTCAAAGTCCCCAGCATTCTCTTCTTGAGTTGCCGTTATCCTGCATCAGCTGCTTCACTACTTCAAAGAGATGACTGACGTTTAGAAGTGTCATCCAGCAGCAGAAAATCTTAACTGGTCTCACTTTGATGTACAACAGCAAAACAGCGTGGGTTATGTCCTGACATAAAGTGAGGAGGGGTG
This sequence comes from Oceanodroma leucorhoa, assembly GCA_030449065.1. NCBI lineage: Eukaryota > Metazoa > Chordata > Aves > Procellariiformes > Oceanodroma > Oceanodroma leucorhoa. Next base: position 4,949,731 of record JASVER010000027.1, on the reverse strand, counting down.
GGGAGAGAGAGTACGGTATGGTCTTAAATGTTAATTATTGACACTTCCATTCCATATCCAGGAAGATGAGTTTTAGGAGCACCTTCCTAAACTGGGCAAATGTAACATTTATTGCTKCAGGCTTTGTTCATTTTGCAACAGCGTTTTTCAAAGCCTGCTAACTTTGTGGAGATGGGATCCCTCTTCACCGAGGCGGGGGGAGCCTGTAGGAAGAAAGTGCAACTTATTGAAGTTGGGGAGGGGGGTTGTTAGGGGCTGGGCCCAAGTACCTGCTGATCACTTCCTGCTCCACGACTGTAGAACAGGCTGCGTGTCCCCAGTGCTGACCCTGTGCTGTGCAACGGCAGCTGGAGTAAYGCATTTGTGGGAATTACATACTTGCTTCAAAAAACTTCCTGCCACCCAACTCCTCCCTCTGTGCAGCCTTGCTGCCCCCTCGAGCACAGCGAGTGGTGGGACGGGGCCTCGCTGTTGTATTGACCTGCACCCTGGCAGTTGTTGCTGCTTTTTTGTGTAGTGGGGGAGAAGAGCACAACTTGGAGAACCAGGGGTTCTGTTCAGGGTGATTTGAGCTCAGAGCTGGAACCCGGGACAGCGCTGGCCTCTGGGCTCCTTCTCCGCCCTCCCTTTAGTGAACTGCATGCCCTGAACTGCACTACTGAGGAAGTGTCATCCCCTTCTGCATTTTGTCCTGCTGAAAACCGCACCTGCAGGCAGGAGGCCAGCCCCTGCTTCACACCTGCCTGCACCAGCATGGAGGCAAAGGTCTTGGCCCTGGGGATGTGGCTTGGCCACAGGGCTGAGAGGTCATTGCTGCGCTGCCCTGCCTTTGTCTGGATCGTGGATGAAAACAAAGCAAGACAGTATGGATTAAACAGTTCTTTAATTTTTAGGTATTTTAGTTAGATATGCAGTTACAACTCCCGTAACAGTTGCTACAAAAAAAAGCACATATAATACCCAGAGTTAAATTTAAAAGCAACTAGTCATTTCGCATGAAACAAATCGATGAACTCAGCCTCTACGCTAGAACTAGCTTTTGTAAATAAAGTGGTCAGAAAAAATTAATARGGAGAATGATAGATAAAGGTCTGATTTTTCTTCTGAAACATCATTAATATGGAAGCAGAATAGTACCCCGTGGTAAAGAAATCCTCCAACTACATGAAGCAGGAGTTAAAAATTAGAACTTAAAATATGTTTTGGGGTTTGTGGGTAAAGAAAACTAAAAACTACATTAGGCTCCAAACTTACAAAAAGTCAATATTTAATTGTAGCTAAGAGTAGATTCTTARAAGTCAGTGAAACATCTCCTGTTCCATGATTATCACAGTGATTATAAAAAGATCACACATTTTATACTGTAGCAAAATGCCAGGATGCTGCAGCGTTTTCAGGAACATTTGTGAAGTAATTTGCAGTAGGCTAGTTTTTAAAATCAAAGCACACCAGAAGTCCTGTAACACCCCCCCCCATGCTTAACTTGTAATTTAGTACCTCCTCCTAGATACTGTTTATGTTCTAGTGAGTAGATAAAGTTCATGTGACAAATTTTTGCATTTAAAACATCACTGTACAACATTAGAATCAAAGTTTTTGATTTATAAAAACAGCTCGAACATTCTGTGGCATCAAGCCTAACCTATGATTTCTCTCATTTTTCAGCTGCCTAGGGAGCACGTCCACAGCTGAGCGTGAGCATGCAGAAGTACAGCGCTGTTTGGTTCACCTGATGTGACCCAAATGTTAGAATGCGATTTCACCCAACAGCCACGATCCCAACACACGCCTGCTCTACCCTTTCAGGAGCCGTGCCTCCCTCGGTGTAGCAAACGGACGCTTGCTTCGTGCAGGGAGCCTTCGCTAGAACCGCTACGCCCCAAAGAGATGATGCAGAGCCATTTAAAGCAGGGAAGCAACGCATCCCTGTCCTGAAAAGCACACTGAGCGCACGTTGCCYGCACCGTAGGGAAGGGAGGGTGGGCAGACCCCACCCAGTTCTAGTACAGCRTATAGCTATAGGCACTGAAAGTGAGATAGGGGAAAGGCTAAAGGGAATGCACAGCGGCACGCTGCTCTGGGAACAAGCCGTCCTCTCCCTTGAGACAAGGCCAACTTTCACAGGAACGCAGAGTCGACCAGTACAGAAGTCCCTATAAATGCAATGTACCTGTTAAGAACACGGTTTAGCCGCTACAAATAAAGGAAGTATGAGACAAAATGAAGACGTTTCTTGGACAGTTGGATTTTGATGAAAAGCCAAATACTGAAGATGCCTCTTCGGTTTGCCAATGAATATCGTTTTCCCAGTTGTCCTTTCAGACCCAGGCCCTCTCAGTCTAACTACAGTAGTACTGCATCCTGTTAGTCCGTCGTCTTTTCCGTGATTGAAATTCTTCAAAGAAGTGCTGAATGTCTTCTCTTTTAACCACCTGAGGGAAGCAATATGAAACCCAAGTTGTGGTACAGGAATTCAATTAAAGAATCCTTTTTTTTTTTTCTTGCATGCATCCCACATGTAATACACAAAGCATGTAAAAGCAAGTATCCTGAAATCTCTCTGATAGAGCTGGCAAAACAGTTTTCCTGTTGTACCCAAAGGAGACGATTAATGCCCACATTCTATTATAAGGGAATACAAACAGGGGAAGGAGCTCCCCAAAGGCAGAACAAGCACATGGAGCAAAGCTCCTGACGGTGTTGTTAATGGGTTTGACCACTTGCTTATATCATCGGAAAAATCATCACAAAGCAAGATTTTCACTAGCTCACTTCAGACTCATTACAATGTAACTAAGAATGACAATTTAGCAAATAAGCCAACAAAATGCGTGTGTTGATTAATAATAGCATCCAAATCCCTCCACAAAACAAGTGACAAGACTGTTTGCCAATATTTAGTCAGTCCCTATTCTTCTAAGGGTTTAAATTCAATCCAAGAAAAAACATAAAGGTGAAGAGCTTCTTCCCCCCCCAAATACTTTTCCTAGAGCAACAGAAGTTTCACTTAAATTTAAGAAGTGCTCTCAGTACTTTATAGACAGATTTCTGTAAGGTCCCTGTTATCTCTCAACAATGCCATTAAGGAAATACAACTTTTAAATTCCAATCAAATCAGGGATTTCTAATTTCTACTGCAGTACCAGCAACTCCAAGAGACAGGAAAAAAATATTGTAATATAGTATCATAGTATTCAACACCCACCCCCCAACGGTACTTTAAAACACATTTTCTGGCAAACAAATTCTGCAAGTTGTGCCTTACCGTTCCCTCATCTGCAAATCTCCTGAGATAGTCAGTCAGTTCTGTCTTTAAATCATTGTATTCTGGATGGAGAAGTGAAGGCAAGGGAAAGAAAACAAAAAAAACAAGAAGATATCCAGATTCAGTTTAACACAGGCTCAAGAAGACAACTTGTTCTACCTCCTGTTGTCATTCTTYAGATTTACTTGAGACAAATCTAGGTTCGAACTGGATTATAAGCAATAGCGATAGAAAGGCAAGTCCAGGTAAACATGAGAAGCCTAATAATTTGTCAGACTAGCCTATGCAGTCTGAGTGTTCAGGCGATCTTCAGAGAAATGTACCGAAGTTCAGCGAGTGAATTAGTACAATTAATTAAAAGATTGCCCCTGCTCCCAACTTCCCACTGCAAAAGCACCCGTGGASAGTGGTGGGAAGTCCCAGCCTGTAACTCAGGACTGGGCAAGTGTCCTCGCCAGAGCGCAAACCGCTCACTCAGAAGAGGGGAACACGGCTCCGGTTATAAAATACCTCAACGCTGTCTTGTCAATATACTCCGCGGCAGAGCTGCCAGGGAGCACCCTGCACCCCAGCTTCACACCGGCTGGCACTCCCCAGACAACAGGGGATTGGCAGACAACAGAACAGGGTAAGATAACTAAGCCAGACAGCAGAAGTGTGAATTAATGTTTAAATATTCACATTACAAAAAATTACCATCAATACAGTATCCAAGATGATAAATAGAACCATCTAGTTCCTCAACGTAAGTTAAAGCTGTAACAACAGGCCAGAGAGGACAAACTTCTCTAGAGTAATCCTGATTGCGGCATGCAATCTGTCTGCCCTTTACATGTTACTTCAAAAATAGTTTGACACCACACTGCAAGACCTGATACTAATCTCTTATGGGAAACTGTTCACTTGAAGTGTTAGGGCAGATTCTAAAAATGAAGTTGTATTTACCACAGATGAGTTCTACTTGCTGGACTCTGTTCATGCTGTTAAGGGTGTCCATTAAAGGATCTCTCCTCTCTGTTTCTTGGTCGCTGGTACCTTTATTTTCGTAAGCCAAGACAGTGTCACATTCATCTGTCAGGAACTGGACTTCAAGCTCTGAATACATTTTCTGGAGAATAAAGTAAAATTTACTTTTACATTACAAAACTTCTCAGATGGAGATGCTCTCACCCAATCCCTTTGTGTTCAGTATCACAAATAATAACAATAAAAATAATAATGTAAATTTTGTATCCAGCATTTCAGACATCTCCCCATAACAACTTCCAAAGCACTACTGGATTTAAGCGGCAAAGAAAATACAAACGTTTAGAAGCCCCTTTGTGCTGTATTAATTCCAAAGGATTCAGTGTGTTTCTTCATGTGGGGCGGAGGGGTTTTTTAGGTGTTTGTATGCAGGGTAAGAACATTTACACAGATTTTATCTGCAAGCTTTCCTTCAAAGATTCTCTGGGAGCATCTCCCTGCCTCCCCCACGTCAATGACGGTAATGAAGAGAGAACACATACCAAACAGTCTTCACAGGTGCATAATTTGCTTCTCCAGTTCGATGGCCAAAAGGTGGCAGTATCTTTTTTTAAAAATTGCTTGCTTTGGAGTTCTTTCAGCTTGCAGACTGGCTCCTCAGTCTTAGTAACTACCTGAATTAAAGTGAGAGTGTTCAGTGCTCCATAACATCACTTCAAATACACTCCATTCTTTCCAGCATGTCATTTTGCTTATGCAAGATTTTTGTTTTGACACATTTATTTTTATAAACAACCTTTTATATGGTAATATAATGGTAATATAAATTACCATTTCATCTACACGAGGATTCTGATGTGGTTTTAGTGGTTTCCACTGGAAATTTCTGTAGAAATTTACTGCAACAGCCATACATTTTTAAGAAATCAGAACTGGACTATCATGCAAATGCAGCTACAATGCATAATACGCCTGCATTAGAACAAACTCAGAAGTTACCTCAGTGTAAAGGCCAGGTGGCTGACAAGAAGGGATGGATCTAACCTATCTGCAAACAGACGTTACACCCTGGTCACCCACTTCTACAAGCGTGTTCCACAGCCTACGCTGTGCTCCACAGAGACTGCACGTTTGAAGTGTTGGTGACTGAAGAGGAACACAGAAACAGACTGAAAGCATTTACCTCTTCACTGAATCTATACCAAAAGAGGTGGGCTTTACTTCCTATCATCAGTACGAAGATGTACAAGACAGAAAAGGAGGTCTGTTTTACCTCTGGACAGGCAGACCCAGAGCTAGTGGATGGTTCATTAAACTGTTCCACTTGCTTTTCCTCCTTCGTTTCTTGGTGTTCCACTCCACTTTCTTTTCTGATTTCTTTTTTCTGCTCTTCACTTTCCTCAGCCTTCAGGACAATCCCTTCATCTTCAAGGGAGTTCACTTTGGTCAAAGCAGGAACTGGAAGACACATACCCACATAAGTGAAAATACCATGCCAGACAACCTACAGGCTACCACAGATGTTCTCTCTGCTTTACAGTGCAGCATCTAAGAGCACCTAGTTCACCTCGTACACTGCAGGGTCCTGGATACATTCTACAGCTGCCCAAAGACTCAGTGAGCTAGGTATACAAAGAAACCGCTCCTTCTTTCACCACGCGTTCTTCACCTCCCATACTCCTAGTCTAAAATACTCTGCTTCCCAGAATCTAAGCCCTAGGAGAGGGAAAAGGTATCACAATTTCAGATAGTTCTGTACTAAGATGGTTGTCCTTCTTGACACCCCTTGATAGCTATGGCAGGTTCAGTAGCTGTTGCGTACTTTTTTGCTGACTTTGTGTCAGGGTCCTTCATTTTCTTCAGACACACACACCAAAAACTCCATGACAGATTAACTACACTAACCACTTCCTTATTTAAAACAAGGGKTTTTTTTGATGTCAATTCAAATGTGTGCCCTGTGACATAGCTGGTTAAAAGGAGGAAAACCAAAAACAAACAAACCCCCCCCCATTCTGTACTGTATTTACATTAGAAGGAAGAGAACTCCAGGTAGGCCAGCTTGGAATCCTTAAAATTACATTGGAATTTCTGGCACATAAGTGATCAATCACCCGCTGATATAAGCAACATTTAGGAGACTACATGAAACCAGCTCTTTCCACAGAAATCAAGTCATCTAACCTTCTGATCCCGCAGAGACCACATAGCAGACAGAGGCTGTCCTGAGCCCCAGCCCTACTCAGATTAAGGTTTTACACATTCATTTCAGGTCACTCTATCATTCACTCTCTGCTGCTCAGAGCCTCTCAGACTCGGCTCTTTGCCTCATTGCTTCCCTTAGGATGGTTCCTCAGTTCTTTGATCCAGTTTAGAAATTAAGTTCCTTGAGACAAGTATTAAATCTTCATCGACCTATGTGCTGGCACATCTTTGATAAAATAAAAGAGTGAGCACCACAGAATTAAGATTTAGGAACAAGAACTGCATTTTTTTTTTACAGAACAGTTACTGCAGCCCCGCACGTTCCACTGCTGAAGGTGATTGTCCAATATAATGAATATAATTTCTCCAATCACTTAAACAGTATTATGTCATTAATCAACCAAGTATGAGAAATACATGCTAACGAAATATTGGTTCAGATATCTTAATTTTCTTTACCTGCTAATTGTGATGCATAGGCCCACAGGAAATGGCAGTGATTCATGCAGGCTTGGCACACCATTTCATGGAAGTCTCCACTTTCAGGGGGGACTGCACCAAGATGCTATCAAAAAGAAACAAGCATGCAGCAGTGAAGCATTCACTGCAAATTAACAGACTCAACTCTAGTTTTAGAAGAAATAAAACATCAACTGCCATCACATTTTCAGCACAAGCAAACACTCCTGCTAACTTGCTACACTGATTATCGGTATAATTTAAAGACTCGAAAAATTCCAGGGAAAAACTGAAATAATTCTCTCTTTATCTACAGCCTTTTATGCCTTCTACATAACCAGAAACCTCAGTCCTATCTTTATCTCATTTCTAAACGATATTGTTTTAAACTGTCCTAAACATAGGACAGGTGAAGATACCTCTTGCACACTGCGTATTTAAACTCTTAAATAACTTCTTATGATTGCTTCCTTACAAGTAAGAGATTTTAAGTCTTCATATTGATCACATACTGAATTTGAGAAGAGTTAGGTCCCAAATGTCTCCATAAACAGGTGAGAACTATTTAGGCAATTAAAAGCACTTAGCAGCTTTCTTTTGAAAAGCATTCTTGCAAAGCTCACAGTATGCAGCATAACATTCTTCACACATACATTTATACAAAAGAATCCTAGTTTATCTACAGAACCCATAATTGAAGCCAATCATCTTTTTTTTTATTCTTTGATCCTGCAACTTCAAACATGGAATTTCACTCATGCCCTTCAAGGCACAAGAGGCTGAATCCTTAATGCTTACACGTTAAGTAGGGCACTCACTGAAGCGCTGAGCTGCTTTTAAAAGATTTCCCCAAAGTTCGTAAATCAGGAACCAACAGCACAGTTTGTTCCTTGCTACTTAAAGGAATTGCAGTTTAAAAAGCAAAAGAACTATTCAGGTAGTTGATAATGATGTGCCTCAGTAAGAAGCTTTTTCTCACCAACTGTACTGATTAGAATTTTCAAATTAAAGAGACAGTGATAAAGTTGTTATTTTATTCTGCAGTGGTAACCTTCAAAAAAGTTCAAGCCTTCCTAGGTTTTTTGGACTGGCGTGGACAGCAGCGCAGGATTAAACTTTCAATATTCCTTTGCACAGGATGAAAAGAAATATCTTAGAACTCATTTAATAATCTTTTGAGAACTACAGCAAACCTTCCCAAGTAAGAATAACCATACAAATTTAACCGACACTAACTTATTTCTATGCAAATGGCAATTCTGCTACTTATAGTTTCCTTACCCTTCCATGGAACCAGTCTTCACAAACTATGCACTGGATCATCTCATCTGGAATCTAGGTGAATGGTCATATTATTAGCATTCATAGCAACCTCCAGAATCTTTCACAAGCCTCAAACTACAGCATTATGCAAAGCCTGCTCAAGTGAATTGCATTTCCCTCTTCACCTACCCACAGGGAGCTGCTATTAATAGTTACTGCTTCATTAGTCAGTTTGCCTCCCTGAAGTTCAACAGCATATGTAATTTGTTGTATTATCAAGACTGTGGAAATTCCAATTTATTATTACAAAACTAGTTTTCACAGTAGAGCAAGACATTCTCACAGAAAAGAGCTGATAAAAGTTAATATACTACTGGTATCTTTCTTCCTGTAAACAGAAATGCATGAACAGACAGCTTAGCAAAAGAGATACTGATGTTCATGACGTCATCAGGTTTATATAGGAATGTCAGAATCCTAACTTAACTGTCCACAATACAGTACAAACTGCTTTGTTATGAAACAATTATTAATGATTTCTTTAGAAACGTTTAGCTACCTCTGAACTTCAGAGAGGTGAGTTTATAAAATACTTTTTTGTATTTGAAAGACTTGTGCTTTCCTTATTCTTTAAAACACCTAACTTACGACTGCAAACAAAAGTGTGTGTGTGCAAACCAAGCAGTATATTTTAATACTTCAGACAGAGAAAAAGTGTTTCGACTACCATAAAGGAAAGCTGAAGCCAGTGCCACAGGACAGACTCCCCCCATCCCTAAAGACTTGTCAGACCACTGCTGGAGGCAGAAGGAAGGAAACAGATTCTGGTCTCTCCTAACACGTGCAATGTGTTTATTCCACGCTTGCCACATTTCTCAAGATGATGAGAAACCCACCCCCTAAGGGAACTCTGTTACTTTAGAGAGAAAAGCAGAGAGAACTGCAGCAGCGTTTTGTCCAAATGACAGTTTGTCCTCCTCATCTGTCTTTAAGACATAAACATATTCTACCATTTAAAAAACCTGATAATTACTTTATAAAGCACATGACAACCAAAAGCAATATGGAACATAAGATTTCTTAAAGTGGGATCGTCCCTGCAAAGCAGCTCAGCAACCACCCTTTGCACAATATTTTGCATAAATACCATCTATATATGATTACTACCGGTCTTTGTATTTCTTACCTCATCTTCAGGATCAGGATAAGGTCTTTTACAAGTACAGTATAATCCGTAGAAATTGTCATTATACTTATTTCCTGAATTCACCTTGCCCTTTTCCTAGGAGGAAAGAAAAAAAAGTCTCAATAGACAATGCAGTGAAAAACAAAAGACAGAAAAGATGTATAATCTAGAAAAACCCAATTCCTGTTCCACCTTAAATCCTAAAAGCAATCATTATACTTATCAGCTTCTAGATCCAAAAACAAAGATATTATCCAGACACCTATGCTATACAGTGAGCAGCAGATAGGGCACGTGAGGAATACTGACGTTCAAAAGGAAAGAGGAAAAACAGTCTTTCCACCTTTGTAACAAATGGCAACTGTGGTGTTTGTTAAGCTATGGCTAATCTAAAGTGATATAAGAGTTTTGACCACCAACCACGCCTGCCTGCTGTCATTATAGCAACGTCTGTAGATTTATTGTGCACCTTCCCCTCCGTTTTTTTTAAACATTGATGATGATTTGGACTTGATGATCTTAGAGGTCTTTTCCAACCTTAATGATGCTATAACATCCAGACTGTAATCCAAACCACTAAATTCATGTCATATAAGCCTCACTCTACAGGAGAGRATTATCTAAATTACAAAACATGCTGAATGAAATTCAATTACTGTAATTGAAATTTAATTAATTAATTTCATTTAAAAAAACCCAGCTAATACAGCTGCAGTCAGAGGCCTTCAGAACTGCACGTAGTTGCAGCCAACATCGGCCCCCGCAGAAACAGCTGTGACCATTTGTGATGTTGCTACAAAATGCTTTCTACCACTATTCTGACAAAGGAAGAATGGACGATGCGAGCACCCGGCATCCATGAAGTCAGTCAGATTAATGGACGGATGCTGAAGGTCACCTAACCTGCACAACTGATTTTGCAGTGAAGGAGGAGGAACAACCACGTGACCCATTTCATTGACTCAAATGAGAAACAGTAACATCTTAAAATTGTCACAGGTGTCTCTGTAGGGATCACTGGACTGTAGCCCTAGGCTGACTAGCTCTGGATCTGTCCCATTTCTGCCAGAACAAAATGGGCATACACAAAACCACCTGCTGTTTCTACATTTGGACTGTTATTACCCTGGGAGCAGCACTGCAGTCAAACCAAGCAGCTTCCTGTCGCTGCTTCCCAGAAGATTACAAACTACTTGACGAGTTCAAAATGCCCACCGAGTAGAAAACACAGAGGGCTTAATACAGTAAAACACTATCCCATCAGTAGGCTCTGGTGACAACCTATCAAAAAAGATTAGGGCACTAATGCCACCACAAAGAAGAGATGGAACCGTCCCTTTGACAGCAGCACAACCTTAAAATTCCTTAATGCACCTGCAAAATTGCACCCCAAAAGGTTCTCCTGAAGCCAGCTTAAAGCTAATGAGATGTATTAGTGCAGGCACCACGACATGTTTCTGGCATTATGCTGACCATGGATGCAGAACTGCTACAGTCATAGATGACAAGGATCAAACGTTATCTCTCCTCGCAACATTTCCCTTTGGTCCCTCAGCAGTTTTATCTCCTCCTGTAATACTCCCACCTTGTTTAACTTGCTGGGAAAAGCAGAGGCATCGCATGAGTCAGCACTGGCTGAGGCAAGGCACCAGCCTCCCGAGAGTGTTATTTTGATTCTGTATGTATGAAACCTATGTCTGAACTTACTGGGAGTAACTTGCACTGCAGATTTTTGAACTTGCTATTTCCACAGTCACAGCGGAAATTCCTGGGAAGAAAAACATAGCATTTCAGTTTTTTTAGTAACTGAACACATGTTAGTTTTTGTGTTCATAACAATTCACACCAGTTTATTACGAGCCATAAAAATATTCTTGCAGCTATTTAAACGATAGCATCAGTCAGAACTGGTGAAAGCCTTACCCTGTCCTATGGTGTTCTCGGCAGATCTCAACTAACACCATCATCTGCAAGAGCGCTTGGCTGGCAGACGCAGTGGCACAGCTAACCCCGGGGGCTGCCAACTACCACACTCAAAAACGCGAGCACGTGTGTTGGGGAGAGAGGAGCGTGAATTGGTTTCCGAAGGCTGGATCCATGAAGGCGATTAAGCTCGTCGCCTACTCAGACACCTAAGCTCTCACTTAAATAGGGTCGGTATACCAAGCGAACGGGGGAACACGGGTACCTCAGTGACCTGACCTCGGCTGCCTGTGCAGTTTTGCTGGGAGTGGTGTACTTTGTACAAGATACACACTGGAACGTTGTCCTTACCTCACTGAATGTATTATACAGCGGAGGAGGCTCTGGGGAAATTCCCCCGGCCAGCTCACCTCACACCACCGCCCCCTGCAGTGTCCCCCGGCTCGGGTCCGGGAGAAGCAGCTGACGGCCTTCCCAGACCGCTGAAGGGGCCCGCGTTTCGCTCGGGGGCGGCTGTGAGGAACCGAAGGGGCCAGCGGGCCGCCGAGGGAAACCGCGGGAGGAGCCCCGGGGCCGCCGCGCCGCGGGCTGAGGGGGCTCGCGCCGCCCCCGCCCGCCACCAGCGCACGCGCGCGTCCCGCCGCCGGGAGGGGCACGCGCCCCCGCCCCGCCCCGCCCGCCCCGCGCCGCGCGCCGGTACCTCTTGGTGTAGAGCTCGAAGAGGCGGTGGGTGCCGTGGCACTCGTAGCTGCAGGCCAGGCAGATCCCCGCCGGCTCCCCGCCGGGCGGCGTGCAGGTGCTGCAGGCGTACAGCGCCTGCCTCTTCACCGCGCCCTGCGGGGCGACATCGGCGCGCGCTACAGGGGCCGCCGGGGGGTCCCGGCCCCGGGCGGCCCCGCCCCCAGCCCCGCGGCCCCGCCCCCAACCCCCCGTGGCGCCCGGCCCCGCCCCCACCTGGGAGTAGCTGCAGCGCTCGTGGTCGCTGCCCCCCAGCACGGCCCGCGCCTCCTTCTCGAGCTCCTCGTTCTCCGCCAGCACCTCCGCCAAGGAGACCACGGGCTCCTCCGCGCCGCCCCCACAGCCGCTCCCCGGCTCGGCGCCCTCCGCCGCCGCCTCCATTGCCGGGACGCGAGGCCGAGGGCGAGCCGAGGCGGGAAACACGCGGCCGAGGCGCCAGGGGGCGCCACAGCGGAAGCGGAACCGGGCGCCCCACGTGACCGGGGCCGCGCGTCACAGAGGGGAGCGGAGAGGGAGCCGCGCGGCGGGCACGTGACCGGCGGGCGGGGCGGGGCGGGGCTGGAGGGCTGCGCGCGCGCCGTGCGGGGGCCGTGTGGCGGCGCGATGGAGCTGGTGGCGGAGCTGAGGGGCCGCGACGGGCAGACGCGCTCGGTGCGGGTGCCGTGCCCGGCGGAGGAGGGCGAGGGCGGGCAGCTGCGCGGGCTGCGGCGGGGCCTGGCCGAGCTGCAGGAGCGGGTGGTGGAGCTGCTGGCGCCCCTGGTGCAGGAGGAGCGAGAGGCGGCGGGCGGCGGCGGGCCGCGCGGTGAGTGGCGAGGGGGTGGCGGGCCGGGCGGGGCCGGGCAGGAGTGCGGCGAGGGGGGCAACGCCGGCCCCAGGGCGCCGCTCATCCGCCCCCGCTTGAACCCTGGCAGGTGATGTCGAGGATGACGAGGAGGAGGAGGAGGAGGACGATGAAGACGATGAAGGCGAAGACGAAAACAACATCGACACGAAAGCGGGCGCCGGTGACCCACCTCCGAAGCGGACGAAAGTTCAGCGGCCCTGATGCTGGCGTTGGGAGCTGCCTTTAGGCCTGGAAAGGGACGTTCCAGCTGTACGACTGTAAGTGTCCCCCGGGCGGGGGAAGGCCGCTCTGGGCAGGCCGGCGCCTGCCTCTCTTCTGCTCACGTTTTAAAAGTGAAATGTCGATCTYGACACTATTTTAATGTGGAAGCCTTAAGGAAAGGATGCACCTTGGTGTTAGCAGCACGTTGCTTACAGGGTACCAATGTTACGCTGAGAAGAATGTTTAGTAAACTAGTTGACAAACATAAAACTGTTCTCCCAAGTCTTCTGACAGCTACATTTTTAATGACTTTTTCCAAGTCAGATATGATCCTAAAATGATACAACTTATATTTGTATGGAGTGAAAGCAATATAAGACCACTATAGTATTCAAAATTAAAAAACATCTGTAGGACTGTGTCCATTCCTGAACAGTCCTACAACAGTACTATTTTTGCCTGTCATCTAAAAGGTTTGTTTTAGTCACTCATCAATCAAGTATTTTCCTGGAAAAGGTCATAGACAAAGTAGACTGAAAGAGTTGGGAATCTTGGTTTCAAAAAATCCTCAGTTTTTGTGACAGCCAGGAAAGTGACAAGTCAGTGTGACACTGATAATTATCTTTAATATTCCACAATTCAAAAACTGTTGTCTGTCCTAAGCCTGCTTTCTCCAATTTTTTGTCCCCTCTCTTTTCATGCAGCAGTCAACCTTTGTATGATTTCTTCCATCACTGAGTTTCATCCAGGTTGATTTTTAGGYTCATTTTGTAGCTAAGTCAAATAAAGTGAACATCACAGCTTAATAGTCTGCCTATGCAGAACTTTCAACGTTACCTAAAAATAAGGAAAAAGAAAAGCAGAGTGATTTTTTTTTTTTGAGATGCTTTCTAAAAACACAACTTTGGGCAGAAACTCAGGGACATGTAGTAAGGTTCTACAGTGGTTGCTGTAGTTTATTTTAGAGAGGGAGAAAGTATAAATACTCGAGTATGAGTACATTATGTGTAACAGTTCTTGTCTGTATAAATCAGCATAACCCAATTCCTCTGCTTGTTCTTTCGTTTGATGATAACGCAGCATGTGGAATGTCATTAAGGTAACAGATACTTCTTGCAAGGGGAAAGTTGTCAGTGCTTCCCATATGTTACTTTAATACTTTGTTTGGTGCATGTTTCTGTGAACAGGCCTAAAATGTTCTTGATAGCCAGTCCGTAGAGCTTACTGTGGAGCCTGAGAGTCTTCTCCAGCAGAAATTAACTGACTGATTTAATAGTGTAAAAAGCATTATTTTTTTTCGTTTTCCTGTGTTCTGCTGGCATAGTTTATGTATGTATTATGGAAACTGAGCAAATCTTGAGACTTGTGTATGGAGGACAAAGTATTGGAATAAATAATGAATTTTTATGAGCACAAAATTGTCTGTGTTCATTTGAAGGGGGGGGGGAATTTGGAAAAGAGGTCCAGTAAACATATTTTGGACATCTTTATTCTGAGAAATTCACACACCCATTATTCTGTTAGCAGATACGACAGAGACATAACTGAGGAGAAAAGAACAACTCTGAAGACCAGAGAGCTTTAGTTGCTGAGGACCTAGGGTGAGAGAAAATTACACAAATTAATTCTGATCTCTTGTCAGGCTGCAAAATCTTAAAGTGATAAAATGCTTAAAGTGTTTTAGGGTAGATAATTTATTGAAGGAAGTGGCATTGAAGGAAGTGGCTTATCAAAATGGCAAAGGCAACACTTAGTACAAAAAAAATAGCCTGATAAATGTATCAGAAGGGCTCCTTCATGTGACCTGTGCTAAAGTGATGACATCTTTCATGAGCTCTGTTCTGCAGCTTTGGAAGCTTGCAGAGCTACATCAGAGCAGCATTTTCCCTTCCTCCCCCTCCCCCCCCCAGACTATAGTCCTAAACACTCCAACAATGGTGTGAAGGCTAAAAAGCAACATTTAACATTAGGCATGAATTTGTGGCCTTTATATATAAACTTTGTGTAAATAGTCCACTGGCACATCACGGGCTGAAACCCTAACTTTACTAGTGTGGGAGTAAATGCAGGTAATACTCCAGTGATGGGATACTTCTTTTTTCTSTCAACCTGGACACAGTAACATGCTGCACCTGAGCTCCACAAGATATCAATGAGCATTGGGTCAAGAACAACTACTCAAGTTTTTGCCTTTAAAGAATCATTTCTAGTCCTTACTGTGGCCACAAAAACTTTTCAACAATGAAAAGGGTACTGGAGCTTCATGGGGCCTTGAATAATTCTAAACCATAGGCTTGCTTGTGATGTAAGTGCCCCAACTCTTCAACAGAGAACTTGACTTTTCTGAGAGCCGCTGCAAGGTAACTAGGCACAGAAAGCTTTGGTGTGATGTTTTTTTCCTTTCCCCCTCCATATCTGTTTTAGCACCTACCCTGCAGCTGTGTTCTGAACCCCTTCTGAGGAAGCCCCTTTCTGCCCCAGAAGGATTGCACTCTCCCACTCCCTGTACTATCTTTCTCACCAAACAACTGGGAAAATGTATAGGGGGCAACAGAGAGAACCAGCTGGTGTTGCTCACTGGTTGTGGCACCCTTTTTCCAAGCAACCAAGTCAAACAAATCGGTGAAGCACACAGGTTTTTCCATGGCTGTGAGAGAGGCTCCAAAATTCTCTGAAGACAGAAAAACATGCCATAAGTCAACTGTGGTCTCTGCATTTTAGGTAGAGTAGATAAGCCTTGATGGTAGAAAGATGGCATACCCTTAATCTCTGAGATATGCTAGTGCTTTTGTACCTTAACCAGCTGGCACAGAACAAGCCCAGTTCACCACCTCTGCGCTGTTTAGTATAGTTTGTATGTCTTACTAATAGAACTTAATTTTTCTAGCCAGATGGAGCTAGATCGATTTCCTTACTGATAAAGGGGGAGAATACCATTATGTTTGTATTGAATTAAAGGAGCTGAAGTGATACTAAATTAAGTTCTTGGTAGTATTTACATGGGAACCAACTACTTTTACTAGTTGTAAAACAGAACATCAACAATGACAAAGCAAGTCTTCACATAGACTGGGATTGTATGACATACTCTGTTGTTACTGCTTTGAAATACTGAATTTTCTGGTTCAAACAACTTCGAGGCTAAATTTGCAAATAACAGGTTGCGGTGTTCTGTGTTTAAAAAAAAGTTTAAAATCACAAGTATATTTATTAGGCACTCAGATGGTTTTGTGAGGGAAAAGGGGCAATCCCATTATGCCCAATAATCAGGGTGTTGTCTAAAAGTTCCTAGGAGAGAGATTCACTCTCATCATTCTCATTAAAAGGGTTTGAATGTGATTCACCCATTGCAGCCCCTGTGTAATTCCCACTCATTCTAGCTTAAAAGTTAACTTATACACAAGCTACCACAGATATCAGATTCTCTCTAAAATACACAGTAATCTGGCAGTTAGGACATAATAAGGTATCATGGGTATATACGGTAACTGGGTTAACACTCCACAGCGTAAACAACTGAGCAGTGGTTTTCAGCACATCCACTAACCAAAATTTACAGGGTTAGTCATGGGCTTTGAGGACTGAGAGTTGAGCAGAACTGCCTTCTTGGGGCTGTAGGATGTTCCTTCTTTCCAGAAGAAAGCTGTACCATAGGGCTTGCTTTAAGGAGAGCTAAGATGAGTCAGTTCTTACAAATTAACTACCTGATAAAGTTATGAAACTGCTTTCATGCATTAGGTCACATAGAAAAGAGGTTCTCATCCAAGACTGGCACTTGAAAAGCAGCATTTTTTAGAAAGTAATAGAATAATAGAGAACATTCCTTTAAGATGACAGTGGACCAGGCAAGAGAAAATAAGGGGAGTTAATAGGTGTCCTGCACAAACTGGAAAGTTTTGTTCCAAGGATAAGTCAATTCTCATATTTTTAATTAAAAAAGAAATCAAGCTTACAGTTCTACTTCACTGCTGGAAGAAACATGCGTCATAAGGAACACATTTTATTGCAACTTACTTCTGTCCAAGTTTGAAGGGCTGCAGCCTGAAGTTATGCTCTTCATTGGACCTGCTCTCCCACGGGAGGAAGTGAAGAATAGGCTCAGCAGCACTTAAAAAAATGTAGCAGACATTTTCCTGAGACAGGAAGGGAGCATCAGGTGAAGGTTGAGCAGCTAATGAAACTAACAGACTGCCCAAGAGTGATGCTCAAGCAGTCTGACAAAGCTTTATCTTGTGACACAAATAAAAAACACAACAAAAAGAAATCCAGGGTAGGTGGCACAGAGATGAGTATTAACCAACCTTGTGTTACAGCTACTCACTTTCTTGGCAGAAAATTAAAGCTCTGAATGATTGCCAAGCTGGTAGAGGTTAGCAATCTTCTGAGGACTTTATTACTGCCTCTGTCATTACAGCATCTGCTTTAGGAAGCTCTTCAAGATCAGGTCTGAGCTAACTCATTTTCAGTTAAAAGAGTATGAGTAAAAATAGCTTTCCCTCCCCTAAGTGGAAGTTGTAGCAATTCATCTTTTCGGCCCACGCAGTGAAAAGAACTAAATAAATTTGTATGAGCAAGTTCTAGTATAAGCTAGTCTCGCATCTTTTATTAACGTCATTGCTGTAGAAACAGATTTGCACTATTATCTGTCATTTACGATCAAGAACTAATTGAGAAGTACTGTAGTCTTTAAAGAGGTTGTAAAACTTCTTTGAGCTTGATTATCCCAAAAGCTTGCAGATTATGTCAATTTGTGTTACAGGCAGTTATATTCTGTGACTGAGAACTAATTAGCCTTGACACTATCTACAAATCTTCAAGATAATCAAGCTTAAAGTTATTTCACTACATCTTTTAAAAGATTACAGTAAAAAACAATTTAATCATTAATTTTTGTAGTCTTTCCTTTATTTACTCTGAGGGTAAGACTTCACCTGTTGATATTCCACTGGTGCCAACAATGCTGGAAGCACCAGCGGAGCTAGCTTTCCTCTTCTCCTACTCCTATTGTCTAGTATTCCTATACACTGTGTTAATAGTTTATACTAATTCTCTCCATTGCTGCTTTCCACCTCAAGCTCAAATCCTTACAGACACAGCATTACTTGAATTAGATTGTGTATCTTTTTGTAGTTAGTTGTAAAGCTCATGCTTGTCGACAGTTTTAATCCAAAACCAGGCTTCTGATGGAAAAGTCTACAAACACAAACCTCTGTTCTGTAAGTCACTGCTGTGCCCAGCACGTGCTCCACATCCAGACAGCTTGGCTCATCGCATCAGGCACGCTGGTGAATTTGTTAAAGGCCACATGCTTGCACAACAGAAACTTAAACAGTTCTCCCTATCATTTTCTATTTTTGATGCTTCTTCTTATGTTGTTCCTTAAATAACTCCATCTAGACACAACTGCTCAGTTTAAAAACTACAGCATCAAGTTAAAAACATAGTCCAGCCAGAGGTATCTCCCTGTTACACAAAGGTAGAGAAATGACAAAGGGATTCAGTTTCATGCAGCCAGCCCTAAAACTTCAGGCTACAGACAAGTAATTAGGGCACAGAGCATAAAAGGACAATAAAAAAGATCAACCAAACATAGACACTGAGGGAAGGACAGGAGAATAAGCTACAGCAGCTGACTGCCAGCACTGCTACCTAGCAACAAACATATGGGAAAAAAAAAAAAAAAAAGCCATTGATAAGTATCTGCATTAACAGACCTGTTTATAAACATTGAAAAGTTTTTATTTTATAGATAAATAGGATGGTGATTTTTAAAGTTAGGAAACAACACAACGTAAAAGCTCTGACTCCCAAAGATACTACAAGTCAGAGTTTATACTTTATTCTTACTCCAGCACATTAAGACGGCAGCTTCCTCCTTTTCATATTGCACTTAGAACTTAAAACCTTCTTGTAAAGGCTACTTTGTTTTCAGGTCCTAGCACCGATGCTGGCATTTGAAACCAGTGTCTCAAAATATCTCCAAATGCAAACAGAAAGTTTAAGGTGGTGTAACTGCCATGCTTAAACATAGCAACACTGAAAATAGTGTTCTCTTTCCAAAGCAAGAGAAAGCCGATATTCTCCAGGATTCCTTTAAAGTAGTCAGAAATGGATTAGCATTTGTGATGATTAGATACTGACAATCACATACAATTGAAATTATCATCGAGGAGTTTAGTTCATAATTGTTTTGGGCCTACTGCTTTGAAGAGTGTATTTTGCACTGTTTTCACATTTGGAAGGTTACTTCCATCATGGCTGGCTCAAAAATTTAGTTATTCCAAGAAGAAACAAAAAAGGACAAGAAGAAAGAACAGATTTGATATTATTCAAAATACACAATCCAGTAGTTAGAATTAAATGCTATGCCAAAATAGCACTGAAAAATAGAGGTTGAAACTATAGTAAGAAATCTCAGTGGAATTTCAGTATGACTGAAGAAACTTGCATTCATTGCAAGAATGAGAAGAAGGTATCTTCTTCAAATTTCTGGAAGAAACATGGTTATCTGTCTTACAACCTGTTTGTAGTATCCCCCCAGCCTAATAACTTTCCCAAATTCAATGTTTTTCCTAATACATCAGCGCTCCCAGAACACGGTTTTGCACCATGTCCGGAGTGAAATTAGAATGATAGTAAATTGCAATCACTTGTAATTTTATCAGAGGAGATTTCTACAGATAGGAGAAGGAAACACAAATGAAGTTTTGTGCAGACTATAAGCCAGTGCCAGCATAAGCTGCTTTTGCCRTTGTAGGAAAAGAATTTAAAGCACCAACCTCCAGGCCTACACCACTCCTCACTGCCTGCCTACTACAACGTGGTACTGTTGTGGTCACTGAAAAAAAAGTATGCTACCAGAGAAAAAAAAAGTACCTTTTTTTCCCTTTAAAGGTTCACACAAACTTTATTCTTTGCTTTCTGTATTTATATCTAAACTTATTTTCAAAAAATTCATTAAAAACCAGCACTGATGTAAGGTATTAATTACTTCAAGAAAAAAAAAAAAAGAAAAAGAAAGGAATTGTGTTAAGTGCAGCTTTTATAATCATGTTCTGATTTTTTTTCCTTTTACATTTACCACAAAAGAAGTATCTTTTCATTGATTTTACTCCAGGGGAAAACATAGGAAATCACTTTTTTGCACAGAGGAGTAAAGTCATGGACCAGAAACTTATTTCCCCACAGGATGTTTCAGATGGAGTGTTGCAATTTTGCATCATTAAGGCAAAATGAGGAATACTTCCATCAAGTGTCACATAGGGCTCTCCCACTCTGGCCATTCTGATAGACCCATATTTAAAAACCTTTGTAGTTACTTTTTTTTTTTTTTTTTAAATAGAAAACAGTCACTCTCTTCATTGCTTAACAGTTTGAAAGAAAAGGCTCTTTCCAGCCTTCACTCAGAACTTCAGTCTTGTGATTAGATCAGGCATATGCAATTGCTTCAAAACAGCTACGGAAACTAGAAATTGAGCTAAGTGTCAATCAGTTGTAATCTACTGATCTGATTAGAGGCCTTCACAAATGTTTGATGACGATTGCAAATAACAGCCAAGCAGATAGGAATGATGCAATACCCAACAGTTTTGGGGTCAGCTCTTGTACAGGAATAGAGGAACAAGAACATCTGTAAATATGGTATTAAAAATATTATAGTCCACAGCCAAAAAGGCAAGGATAGCAGTCGTACTTTTAAGGAGTGTGTCCATGTAGTTCCTTCCTGTGGTTCCTTGGGGTGTTGCTGAATGTGCTCCAGTGCTAGTCTGTTATAAGTCTCATTGATTTCAAAGACGTAATAAAAAGCTGCAGCACTTGCTAACAAGTACAACCCCACACCAATCCATCCCATCCTCTGGCGGAAGTTCATCATTCTCCATGCTCTGCACCTGGAACAAAAGGCAAATGTACACATTCAGGACAGCTTGGAGAAAGAGGGGACACAGATGAAGCTTGGTTTTCATAAGTTAATTTTTTATAACTTTTCATTACACATTAGTAGAAACAGCACACACATCCGTTTCTGAAGGCCTGTATTCTCTCTACATGAGAGAAAATGCCAGCAACAGGCTAATGGTAATTACATACAATGCTCCATCAATGGCTATGGCTAGTTTAGGGCCTGCTAGCTATCAAGTTATACCAGGCTAAAGTCAAGTACTGAGTGAACAAAACAGAAGTCATTAATTGGATAAGTAAGTTACCCCATCTGCCCTCAGTGCCTCTTACCGCAGGGTGGGGATAATACAAGACTTTCTATAAATACGGGAAGCTTGTAAAGTTCTCTGACATCTGCAAGACAAACACGCTGCTAGCCAGCCAGTAACAGGAGCATCACTGCTTGCTTGCAGTATAGCAACATCCAGTTTTGTTAAGCTCTAGCTGAGTGCCCATCTATGAACCATATAAAAGGATATTTTTCAATTTGAACTTAAGAAGATATGTACAAAATGTACAAATGCATTTGTACCCATTTGCACACATGAAGATACTATAAGCACGTTACTTGCACCTAACTGTATTTCTGCTCTGCCTGTGTGAACAGTTGCAGTATGCCTTCTGGAGGAAAGGAGTTGAACATCTGTACTAGTAACTGACTCAGTGCAGAACAAACCAGACACCAGTCAACTGGCACTTTTCAGAAGCAGCACAAATTATTGAAGCACCACAGACACTACTGGGCTCGATTTTGGCTGCTTTAAGCTCTCCAGCTGGTTGTATGGGTCTAGGTGACTTGAAACACTCTTCAAACCAGTCACAAACACACTAGCTGAAGTACTTCCACTCATACCAAGAAGTCATCACCACCTTCCCTCAAAATAGCCCTTGGGCAGGGAGAACCGCTGCTTCACTGCAGCTTGTTAGAATTCTCCTAACAAATATGCTTTTTCAGACTGTTGGGGTTTTACCTTTCCTACCTTTTTTAAGAGAGGGATAAAATCAATTCATGCAGTACTGTTTTAAGAAAATATGTCAGGCTTTAAAAATACTACGCATAAATGCTTATTTAAGGATGATTTATGCATACAGAACAACAATTATTAATGGAAGTATGAGAGAATTTACCATAATCGATAAAAAAATCACTACACCTTTCTAAATTCCCCTTCCTGAGGCCAGACTAATCTGTCTGGTTAGCAATCTTGAAACACTTCCCGGTTTTCCATATTTGAAGGATATCCTCAATCCTGACCTGACAAAATCTGATCAGGGTAGCCCTGGAGAAGTTGTTCTGGCCCTCACAATGCTGCATTTATGGTGGCGAAAAGAGTCAAAGATACAGTGACAATAAATACCTGAGAATGCCATTACTTATACCTGTGACAGCTATTTGTTGTTCAGCTTATGCTTCCATATAACTTAACACTATGTTTCCCTTTAATACACCGAATTAATGCTTTTAGTAGGACAACCAAAAAATTTGTGTAAGCCAAGATTAATCGACTGGGTAAAAACTTAAATTCCAGAGTCCATGTTTACCCAACAGCTAAGCCACTATCCGTTTTTTTCCCCTAGTTAGGCATTTTAGAGATGGCTAACAAGCAGTCGCCTTCAGAGAAAATAAATCTTCAAAAGGAGTGCACATACTGAAAGCACAAACACTATTAAAATTGCAGTAGATTTAAGAAGGTGAACATTAGTTGTTTCTTCTCCTGCCCTTGCCAGGCAGCAGTAGCCAGAAGAGGAGCCTTAGCTCTGGGTTACACCGAAAGCGGCAGACATAACGCTTAGAGCTTCCTCATTCTTATTTCCCGTTTCGAGACGCTATTTTTAGTGGCAGCTTTCGGAGATGCCCACGATGGCTATCAGAGTCGTTCACCCCCATTCCGCGGGTGCTCCGGGGCTCTCCTCCCGCAACAGGCCGCGCAGACCGGCCGCTGGTGACGCGCGCAGCGCTCAGCCCTCCCGCGAGCGCGGGACCCGCGCTCCGGGCGAGAGGCGCTCCGCCGCAACGGCTCCTTCGCCGGCGTCGGCAGCCCCTTACCTTCCACCAGCGGAGAAGGAGGGAGCGGGAGGGCGGCGACAGGCGGCCCGCTCCCCTCAGCCCGCGCCGCCGCGCCGGGAGGCGGAGGAGCCCGCCGGCCCGCCACACCGCTGCCGGCCCGCTGCCATCACCGCCCGGCCACCGCTCCGGAACCGCAGCACTTCCGGCATGGGGAGAACCACTTCCGGGGCGCGCCCGTCTGCATCCGAGGCGGGGCGGTCCCTGCCCGGGCGGGGCGGGTTGGCCGGCGGCCATCTTGGCTCGGGCCCGCGCCCCTCTGKGGCGTGGATGGTCTCGCCCAAAATGGCGGCCGACGCTAATGACGGCGGCCCTGTGTCCCTGCGCGTCTCCCTTATTCACTCTTCGGTTACCGCCGGCGCGGCTGTGGCTGCTGGCCCCAAGTCGCCGTCGTTTCAGCGCTAGTGCTGCTTCACGGGGTGGTGGAGCAGAGGCCGGGTTCTGGCAGCCCAGCCGCAGCGTGGAGCGCCGGCCTCCAGCGTGCCTTGGTGGACGGGCCCGTGCCCCGGTGGGCAGGCGCASCGCTCACGTTTTCCCGCGCTGCCCACTCGAGTGCGTTTGTTTTAATTGCGCAGGCACTCGAGGAGAGGAAAACTCCCAACAGTTGCGTTTTGACAGTTGGCTGCGTTAGCCAGGTGTGATACCTTGAGGGAAATAACAAGACTATTATCTTGTGGAACAGTCTCCAACAACTGACGTATCTGTACTTAAAAACACTGTATGTTTATACATAAATATGTGTTCCTGTCATATTTATACTGAATTAAATTATTAGGAAATACGGTACTGGGGAAAAGCTTTCAATGAAGCCGAAAGATGATCTAAATTGACCAAAAAATCTGATTTGGTCAGATGTGTGCAGTTCCCTGACACACCACAATGATGTTTGGAAAGTTTGCTTGTGCAGAAGGCGTTTCAACATGTATCTGAAGTCAGTAACTGTTTAACGTGTATTTCCTGTGCTAGTTAAAAAGAATTCAGTAACTGCATAGCATTATATGCAAAATGAAAACTTTTTATTAAATTGTTGTATTCTGAAGTCAGGAGAAAACTAGTGTTTTCTCATGCTGCTGCTGGGAGCTGTTGTAACGTCCTCCTGAATTGCTTCACAAACTGAATCAACTGTGAGCGAAATGGATTTCAAATCCATTCGATCTGTCAAAACCTTGACTATTATTCTCTGTTAGTGTTGGGAATGACTGACTCATTGGCAGTCAGCACTGAATACCGTCCTCTAAAGTTATAGAGAAGCAATGGTGGCCACAATTTACACACATCCAGCTCTAGTTAAATAGGAGGCTAAAAGAGAACTTAAAAAGGGATGTCAAATAGGAAATGAGAGATGCTAAAGGAATGACATTTTCTGTTTGGGTGTAAATAAATACATACATGTAGGATTTTCTGCCATTTTTCTTGGGGGATGTAGTAGGTGCTTGTGAGGCAGTATATGAAAGCTGCTGCAAAATTAAATTTATGATGGCTTATCCTCCACACAAACATTTGGTGTTTCAATGAAAAATGTTAGAAACTAGTGTTTTGGTGTCCATCAGGACAGCTGATGGCTAAATGCAAGGTGCTGCAGATGTCATTAGAGAAAAACAACAGTTGAGAGCCCACAAAAGTCAGAAATAAGTTCCCGGGCACAGAGCAACTTCACCTTAAGCCATGCTACTTGCTTTTTTGGGTTTTTTTGCTTTGATGCTCATTCAACTAAAGGCTCAAAGAAGTGTATCTCCTTGGCCACTGTGAGGACACTAGGTGGTGCTCAACACCACAGGCAAAGCCAAACTTTCACAGACCAGGTGAAACCCTGACTCCCTGTTCAGGCATTTTGCACTTAACTTCAGTTGAATGAAGATTTCATCATCTTTCATAAAGTTTAAATAAACTGTTAGTGTAGTTCTGATGAAAGATGTAGATATGAATAACTACATACAGCTAATTATCCCTGGGACACTGCTCTCAACTAAATGCCATTCTTTCCCTTCTTACAGGTGGTGAGGTCCCAGTTGATCTAGAAGTGAATATAGCTCCTGTATAGCTGACAAACCACCTACTCAAGTATGGCTTTATTGCATTTTCTTATATTGGGGTTAGAGGTAATGATGGGAAATGGAATAGCTACTGCATAGAGCCTATTTCCTGTAAAATACCAACCTAGATGTCAAAGAGAAGGGTTTCAGTCAGCATTAATATGCGACTGTGTGAATATATGCCTTGGCAGTGGATACATGTGCTAAGTGTAAAGCCCGCAGTTGCACTTAAGATTCTGAAGAAAAAGGAGTGAAATGTGGGGCTTACTCCTACTTAACAAGTCTGTCCTCTGAAGGGCTGGAGTTGGAAAGAGAGGATGGTTTAGGATTTAACCTGCTTGGTTTATGGGTCTTCTGTGTTAACCATAGGCCTGAAACTATGGTTTTGAAAAGAAAGATCTAAAAAATTTGTGGAGCTGTTATAGCAAACACAAGCTGCCTTTGAAAGCTAAGGCATAACACCAGACACAGTGATTTATAATATCTTTCAGCTAGATCTCAATTTGCATAAATTCAGTGTTATGCTTAACCTTTGGCATAGTATAGGAAGGGACACAGCAAATAACTCAGCTGAGGGTTTGTTTGGGTTTTTTTAGCAGCAGCCTTTGAGGGGGGGAAAATAATATCAAAATTAGTGGAATAAGAAGTGACTGTTCTCAGCTTTAAAGGGGATTCAAGCTAAATTCCAATTATCAAGCTGGTAACAGTTAAAGGGGAACAACTCATACGCTCCCTATTGAAATGGGGACATACAGCTGTTGAGACCCAAAGGGATAATATTCAGGTTGCTAAACAGGAGGCGAAGATAGAAGTCTGTTGAATCAAAGGAGTTAACATTTAATGTTCAGGCCTAGAATTAGAGAGTTAATAATGGGATTTTGTAGTGTTAAAGAAAAAAATAAATGTTTTGTTTAGTTTTGACATGTGAGATTGTTGGGATTGTGAAACTAAGTATAGAAAGACTGGGTTTATTTTGCAGGTAAAACAGAAAAGCATCAGGAGCAGTGAGGGCTGGCTGCTCCATGAAGGGCAGAAGCCAAGCATGATAACACAGCTGATAGAGCAGAGCCTCACTGCCAGAACCCAGTCCCACAGTACCTGAGCAAAGCAAGCAGGGCACACCAGATTCAGTCAAGAGTCCAGATCATCAGGCAAGCAACAAGGCAGGTCCAAGGTCAAGCTGGGAAGGCAGCCCACAGGTTAGAGTCAGGTCCAGTGAGGTTAACTAGGGTTAGATGTAACCTAGTGACTGCCAGGCAGGTCCATACTGACAAGAAAAGACTGAGGTCAAGCTAGGAAGTCAGTCTATAAGTCCAGATCAACATGGCTGAGCTGGAGACACATACTCCTCTAACAGAGCTCAGATGTAGACTGAAGGCCCAGGGCTCAGCTTAAATAGGGCTCCTGAGCCCAGGGGTGGGGAGCAGGTGAGGCTTGTTGGGGCTGTTAAAGCCTGCTAGTGCACTCAGGGTCCTGACAAATGAGGGCTGACAATAGGAAACAGAAGGGTCAGTTGTAATCTTTGTGTCAAACAGAGTTTTCATAATTTAGTATTAAATGAAGGTCTTCACTAGGCTTAAATTTTAGCCAAAATAGAAGAGCAAAGGTAGAAGACCTGAGATAATTACCAAACCAAAATTAATTGGGCTTCCAAATGGAAGGCTGAAGCTGAAGGACAGAATGCACCATGCATTCTTGGGTGGATAAAGATTTAACATAGTCATAGGTAGGTTCTCATCATTGACAAGTAACCAAGGAGAGTCTAATTACAGAAACACTTCTCTCAAGAAGGCACCTGCCTTCCACTTTGTAGGACACTGATTTTTGATTCATCAAGAACACCACATTCACGGATTTTTTCCTTCTTACTCCTAACTCTAAGCCAAAGGCTAGAGATCTGGGATCCCTATGGAGTCCATATGTGTTGGGATTCCAAGGAGAAAACTGGCATAAAGGAGGAGAACAGGGCATAAGCCCATGTGCTGGTCCTGTGAAGATCATACATAACCTTAAGCCAAGAGGGTTAGACTAGTTTCAGGGTAGGGCTATGTTTGTGATGAGTGAGGGATGAAGCACAGAGCTCCTTGAAAATGCTCACTTGCTGGCTTATGGAGGAGGAGGATGACTGACAGAAAGAAAGACTTTCTTCAGACCCTGATAGGCTCCCATCTCTTCCTTGTACTCAAACGGTAGGGCACAGAAGAGCAAACTGAAGAACTACTGCTTTGACTGGAGAAAGAAAACACACATGGGAACCCAAGCCTCACGTGGCATCTGCCCCTCAGCTYCAGATGGGCAAACTCCCCTATGTGTTGCAAGAAGAGTTAGTACTGTGTTTATGAAGAAACACAGCAGGGAAAGGTTTTTCAGTGAATCTTAAGTAACACACCTGAAAAACTGAGGAGGCATATTGGGACAATGGAATGCCTTTTTTTTTTTTTTCTCTCAGAACAATGTTTATAGTGCTCATGTGAATTTTTATCAGTGAGTGAATGGATGCCCAGTTATTTTGCAGCTTGTAGCAGTTTTGTTTATTACATGTAGTTGCAGTGAATTTCATAGTATCCTGTTGTGGTGTAATAACTTATTTTGATCAGTTTCTATATTATGATTTGTTGTGAGTCAGAAACATTAGTTTCCCTCAGCTTCAATTTCATATGCTTTATTTCATGTTTTATGAATCCTTATTTTGTATTTTATAACTTTTGTTTCTTCTGAAAGTAAGGGTACAGTCTTCTGATTCCCCTTTTTTCTTGGGTGGTTATTTTGCCTTTACTGTTGCCTTCTCTGTTAGAAACATCTGTTTTCTTACGGGGGGTAGCACACTAGTATTTTGGGAGCATGTAAGACACTTTTTCTGTATGTTGGCTTTTTTATATTTTATTTCTTCTCATTTTGAATTGAAATATTATGTTTGCTTGTTTTGGCAACATTGACCACATGAAGCAGAGGTATTCAGTGAGCTGTGTGTAATCCATGGTGATCTTTTCCTCATTTGACTTGCTGCTTATACTTTGAAATGTTGGGACCTTAAATTACCTTGATCTTTAATTCTCTGTTCCTGAAATCCTGCTCTAGCCTTTGTTTCTTAGCAGCAGCCACATCTGAGTTAAGCTTCAGGCAATCATGTTGTCCAGGTTCTCTGAATACCAGCCATACTTTGTTCTTGGTTCTAGAAATATTTACCGTCTTTCCAAAAAAACTTTTTGATATTTACAAATGGAGTAGGTATCTCATTCTCCCAAACATCCACAATAAATATCTGCCAAAGGTAGAATTACACACTATTACCCTTTGTCAGAGTGCCTCTAAAGAACAGTGTCTTTTATGAAGAAGGGCCTTGGCATTTTAGACTGAACTTTTGGACTTCATTACAGTGATGCTCCTTGTTCATTAGTTACCACTGAATATAAGCTTCATGTCTACATTGTCTGCGGTCAAAATAATTCTGGCAGGAAAGAGATAAAATCTTTGCTTTTACCTTCTGTTTTCAGCCAATTACAAAGTGGCTTCAAAGTTTAGCAAGAACTGACAAAACATACTAAAAGAATACCAGCAGAGATGGTTGGTGACTGAGTATTTCTCTCCATGGCATTTATTTAAACAGAGGACAAATGCAGTTTATGCAGAAGCAATGCACCTATTGATCTCACAGCTCCGGCAATATGACCCAGCATTGTACTGATCTAGAAGGAAAGAGCTATCCTGCAGAATTTTGGTCAAAGCAGTTTTCAGTTATAAACTGCATGTCAGCAAAAGCATTATTCATTACAGTTCATTGATTTTAACTAAACCTCCACAAATAATATACAACAAAAAATCACTTCCAAAGCTGGCATTAAACTTCTGAGAAATCTGCTTTTCCATGATTTCAGCTAAAGTCTGCTCATACTGCCAGAAGGGAATAGCTGTTGAATTTCCATGCCGAGTACGCTGCTGCTAACACGTTTGCTCACGTAAACAAGTTAACTGAAAAGTCACCCATGTTAAAAAAAAAACAGATTCACAACCAGGGATCTGCAGGCCAAAAATGCTGCCTTTGGTCAACTGTCCTAAAGGAGTTACTTTTCAACTATCAGCAGAAAAAAAAAAGTTTAAAAAAAAAAATCCTCTCTGAAGGTCACTCATTAGAGATACGCATTGTCCCTCCTTCTTCCCTCCATATACGTATTCCAAGAGAAACATCTGACCGCCTGAGGGAGTGACAGCTCCGTCCTCAGAGGAGGTTGCGATGACACTCTTGCCTTTTTTTTTTTTTTTCAAATTTCCACTAATTATCTTTCCTTCTGTGGTGCCTTTGTGAAGCAAGGCAGTAATACCATAGAATGACTTTAAAGAGATTTAGTTGTCTCTTCTGAGATTCCCAGTTCCCAGGCTGTGCCTATCTTGTGTAGACTGTGAACTGTGTGCAGCAGGGAATATCTATATTTAGACTTTCCTGAAGCATAACTTTCTTTTACTAAACAAACACTGAAAGAACACAGTTCAGATCAGGCCTTTTCCCACATTCAAAGGATCCCAGCTTTCTTGCATAGATCAAGATGGAAGTTTGGGCATGGTAGAGATGATATTGTTTGAGATTTGCTGAACCTAAGCTTTCATTTTAAAAAAAAAAAAGTGTGTACATGTGTGTCTGTCTTCTTTTAGGAACCTCTTCCCTGTGTCCTGTTAGAGCTTAGGAATTAGCACATAGTTACCAACTTCTAAAATGCACTGCAAGAGGCATACGTGTAAGACATCCATCCATATAATGTGAGGGTTGATAGGTTCTTAGTCACAGAAATATTTGCATACATTATAAAAAACAGAACTCCCACTTTCCTACAGAAGTATCAATATCTTCCTTTTTCTATCACTTAAATTCATTGTTGTTAAAAGCTTTATTATTTCTCATTGTCTAGAATACTTCAATCACTTCATAACATTTTATTACTTGAAAATTTTGCACACTGGTTTGTCTCTCAACCATAATCTTATGTGGTTTTATTTTCAGAACTGTTCTACATATTCTTTGCTTATTCTTGAACCCCACAATTTAGGTTTTGCAGGTAAATAATGGAAAGGATTGTGTTGGGCTCTTGAGAGTGACCGGTGCCTCAAAATGTCACGCAGTCAGTCCTATTTATTGATGGTATTTATTTAGTCTAACCAAAACTGATAGCTTATATTACTCTTCTAGTAATAAACTCCACGTTTCAGTTGCCTGTTGAGCTGCCTGCCTGATACAGCAGGTATTCCTTACAGTTCTCCCATGTTTTGGTCTCTTCAGTATTCCTTCATAGTCCCTACAGAAGGAAAATCTAAGCCTGGATGAATAACAGACTTGTCTTAGGCAATGGAAAGTCATTGTCAGAGGTAGGCTGAATGACAAAAGTACCTGATGGTAAATCCTAGCGTGAGACCTGGAGAGCACCTTATTACTCATTCAAGTGCACACTGAGCGCTGTCAGCTCCACTGAAAGGCCAGCATCTGGGGGCTTTCATATAAATTTCATCAACTTGAAGTCAATCTTCATCTTCTTCTGCATGGAGGGCTCCTGTTCTTACGGACTTTAGTGGAAGGTAAAAGCCAGTTCACTGTAGTTGTGAAGGTTTTAAGCACTCTCCTAGCCCTTTACCTGAATTTGACTTTTTCTGAAGCCCATGCTAGAGACCTGTACTAGAAATCAGCACAGATACCCAGAATGACTAAGGCATTTGAATGGAGATGTTAACAGCAGTTGATGGTTACTCTCAAAGGGAGAATTTAATTAATTTATTAGTAAGTGAGTATTTGCATTTCATTTAACAAAAGCACATTAAGCAGTATTTGCAGATCTTTAAAACAAAAGGTATTACATGTTTGTTCCTTACTGTGCAGAGTTTGTAAGCTGCTGCTCTTATCACACCTATATGAAATGAAATTTCAGGCAGTAATGCCTATATCATGCTCTGTCATAAAGTTCCAGGTGAATATTTAAATGTCTCCATCTTAGCACACTTACTACCACATTTGTTGGCATTCTTRCAGAGGTGATACGTCTGCTTTTCCACACAAATGTATGTTCTGTTTGCCTTTCACCAACAGAATGTAAACATAATAATGACAATATGAAGGTACTTAGAAGGTAAAGAAATATGCTGATATGAGACCATAACAAGTTTAAGTGCATCCAAACCAACACCTTCTCCATACGAAAAAGTATCTAGCCTCAGCTAATGTCTCACTGAATGTGTGTTTTTACACTGCTTTGTGTAATAGGACTTACAGCACCTCCCTTGCAAAATGATGCCTCTACATAGTGCAGAGCTTGCTGGCAATACGTTCATAGCGTTCCAGGTAACTGTCACCAGCTGAAGTGTTTCACCTGCACATTCGGTGCATTAATGATGTTGTTGCAATGGATTGTGATACAAACGAAAACCTGTCATAATTTGGGTGTTGAAGCAGAGGTTACAATTTCAAGTTTTTTCATTTTCTATTCTGTCACTTACAGTATAATTCTCAGGTTGTTGCACATTTTCAGAGTGCTACTGATAAGTGCTCTGGCAAAACAGCCTCCCAAGCAGTGGAAAATCTTCAGCTTGATAACCACTGTAGAGGTGGAGGGTGAAAGTAAAATCAGGCAGCCTGATATTTTTCTGGAGTGACTTCACGCAGTGAAAATGCTTAGAGACATGGTCAGCCAGTACTGGGCTAGTGGGTGAGAAYAGCCACACTAGCCTGGGAGGATCAGAAAGGACAGCAGGACATAAGGTGTAGATACCACTTCCCTGGAAATCTGCACAAATGTGACCCCCAAAGCACCAATGTTAGCCAGCAGCATGAGAGTTTTGTCACTGTAGAAAAGTCTGTGACACCTGGAAGCTCTCCTTTCCCTGGCTGTGTGGAGAACGACGGAGTGATGGTAAACCAGTCCTTTGGGGCTATTGTCATTGATAGCAAGTGGAGATTATTAACAAAGAAGAATTCAGCTTTAAATTATCTCAAAATTGAGTAGGTGAGATTCTTTGACAAGATGCACAGGCCTATTATATCTCATTCTCCCCCACCCCGATCCAGGCCTCATCATCTTCAGACGAGGTCCTACAAATTGTGGTCAATCTCTCTGGTAGCTTCTTGCTTTATTGCAGAGTAGCCAAAATTTCACCTGAAACCACTATCAATTTTACCCTCAAGACATCTGGGCTAACTTCTACTTCTCTGGCTTATGAAACCAGTTTATAGAGAGAACTCTTTAGTCCAAGTAGCTGTAAAATGACTCCAGCATATGTGTTTGTGAGATTTAAAAAATGGTGGGTGTATGATAACAAGGATGGAGGTTTCTGAGGAAGATCTACCGTGCGTTAGAAATGTTGCTGTGCTTTGCACTTTGTACGTGAAAATAAGGGAGAACATTTTAGTGAAGGCTGGGGAACATAGCCAGGAAAGACTTTCAAGTTATTTTGACTTTTTTGACAGACAAGATGCCTGCCTGTTCTAAGATTCCCTGTTCATAGGGGATCCAGAGTTGCAGAGCAGGATTGTGGGGCAGAAAGCTATGTTACCCAGTGAACAATGATAATTTAAGTCCGATGACATAAAAGGCATATGCATTTATGAATTCATATTATTAGGATAATTATGCTATTAGGGAGAATTGTGCACAACTGAATTTATTTTCAAGAGTGCAACTTTCAAGCAATACAAACTCATTATTGATCTGGCAATACCAAAAGACAGTACAAGGCAGGCTTTAGCTAGAACATTGAATGTGAATACAAAGCAGCTGTGTTCTTTGGAGAGCTTTTCTGCCTCAGCACTATGTCTGGTACCCTTTGCCACAAGGCCTCTTCTTTGCCTAGTGGTTGAAACACTTTTATGACGGCTCCTTGGTACGTCCTGAGGCCTCCTCTGTCTAAATGGTGGCATGAGTTCTTTCCTCTGTTTTGTGGTGTTTCTCTCCCTCTCTGTTTTCTCCTGTCAGGCCTCCATGTTGAACAAGAATCCCACTTCATAGGCTTGGTGCAAATGGTGCAGAAATAACCACTGCACAAAGTGCTGAGGGTTAAAGAAGGACATTTTTCTAACCTGCCCCCCATCTGATTTGTTTAGAAGGTTTTCCCAAATAAATAAATAAATAAATAGAAGAGGGAGTGTGTATGTACCTGGATTTGTTGCACAATTTAAAAAAAAAATTACATAGAAGGATGGACCTCTTTAAGACATTGAACTCCTCTATGTGTTGGGACAGTTGGCAGTCAGGTAATGGACATTGTGTCCTGATGGAGGGAACAGGTGCGATGTGAGCTCACCCCTTATCAAACAGTGGGAATCTTCATAGGCCATCCATGCAAAAAGCTTTCTTCAGAGGTCACAGCAGAAAACTGAGCACAAGGCAAGCAGGCTTCAGTTCAGCCACTAACAGTCCTTTTCTCCCTTTTTTTTTTTTTCCACAGAGAGCTCTGAGAGAAGGGAAAATCCCAAAGGGCAGCATAGGAATTGTACATTCAACTCTAAAGGCTGCTCTTGTATATGAGGTATATTAACATGAGGCACAGAAGTGGCCTGTTCAGAGATGCACAGAACCACTAGGAATATTTGCAGTGATCCTGTCTGGGGAAGCGTCCCTTGAGCTGTCAGAAAAATGATTGGGAAGGACTACCTGTCCAGGCAGCTCCATAATGATGCTATGGCACTATAACATGTCCCACATTCTGATGTTCTCCTTGCCTAGGTTTTATTTACAGACTGACAGGCACTGGGTATGTGAGATAATAAGTTTAATAGCACGGTGGTACAACAAACAAATATTAATGGAATTTATCATCCATGCAACTGCAAGTGTCTTACAGGATCTAGGCAACTTAAAATGTCTGAAAGTTTGTGATCTTAAATGAGCTATATATCTCACTTAACAAGCCTGAGCATCTAGTAAAAGCTCAGAGCTCTAACCAAATTGTGAGCTCAGTTGATTATTCCAGCTTGTTTTGTTTTTGGTTTTTTTTTTCCTTTTTACACTACAGCCGATTATCTCCTGTTTTCTGTAACTTGCTTGTCTCCTGAAATTCCAATTCTTCTCTGCATGACCTTTTTTCTTCAGAAGGGCTGCATACAGTAGGAGGTAGAAATGGGATGTTACAGGACAGAGAGTGTTGGTAATGTGGAGGAGATGTATGTGCGTAGTTTAATCTTTGGATATGAGACTGGTATTTTAGCAAGAAGAAAAAAAACCCTTTTGGTCATTGAGTATTGAGATTGGGTAACATTTCGAAATGCACTCTGAGTGGGAAAAAGCCAAGGATGGGGATGACTGGTGGAGCAAGACAGGTACCATTCCTGCCTCCAGTACAGTAGTAAGTAGGAGTCAAGTCAGTGCACCACTGATTCCTAAGTATGAAAGGTTTGCAAGCACAAAAGGAACAGCACCTAACTCATAGCAGGGCTTTCCCAGCCATGTCTCTAGATTATCTCCTGGTAGCATCTTTTGTTAACTTCAGAATAGCTGTGGCGTGTCCTAAAGAACTCTTGGCTGTCCAGGGGAAGGTCCTTCTGGTTAGGGTTGGGGTTGTTTCAAAAAACATTTCTAAACCTTGCTGATGAAGCATGAGTTCGCTCTGTGAGCGCGTCGCAGGCAAAAAAGAGGTCTGTCCTCCTACAACATGCTCATATGCTGGAGGTACTATCAGAGGGATTAGTTTTGTTTTTTTTCTTTTAATATGCTACAGTTAGTTGGCTTTGGAATAGTGCTGGCATTGGCTTTGGAAATGCTTTTCTGCATGTATTCTTCTTGCACTTGTAAGTCTACACATTCTGGTGGCTTCTGAAAAGACGAAAATTGCTGCCCTTCCCAGACAGCAAAAAAGCCAGCGTCTCCTGATGTGACCATGCAGAATCAGAAAGCACAATGGTTTTCTGAGACTTGTGGCCTGTGAACTTCTAGTGACTCTAAGGAAGCATTTAAACAAAACAGGAAAAGGGTCCTCAATCTTTGGAGGCATAAGCATGAGAAGAAAGTGCAAGTGATGATGTGGCACTGCAGGCCACATCAGACTTTTATCTTTCCTGTTTTCTCAGTTTTAGCAGTTTAAAAGGTTCAACTGTAGCCGCAAACAAATCATGGAAGTGGAGGACCACTGGAATGAGGACGTGTGCTTTAGGTCATCTGGAACAATGTGTTCTTAACACAAGAGGCAAAAACAGATGTAAGCCAGCAAAATACAGGATAGTAGTGGTAGGACTCATATAATGTCCAGGTCACTTTATATGTAAGAGTTATATGTCTATGTCAGTCTTATTCACATTCATCATTTTAACATTAGTTATATTGTTTTAAAAAATAATAAATTCTAGCAATAGAAAATATATATGATTGATTTTTTTGTGGAAAGATGGCTCATTTTGCTAGAAGCATGCTTCCAGAATTGTCATAGGTACTTAAAACTACCTGATAAAAAAAAAAAAAAACAAACAAAAAACTATAGCCTGAGTAACTCTGTTACCAAACCTCAGTCCAGCCTAATCTTTATCCAAGTCTCAATCCAAACTTAAGGCACCGTCAGGTCACCCAAATTCTTCAGAGAACAGTCTTTCAGGACTTACTTGCATACATAGTTTGAATCATTTTAACTATGCTGAAGCAATCAGGTAAGTAAATCTCTCTATGTGTCTATAATGAAGGAGTTTGCATGAGCATTATTTCCATGTAGCTTATTCCCATAATAGAAGGCAAGAAAGCTGCAGCAATGTATAGCAGCGCAGTCTGTATCCACAGTTGGGACTTGATTAACAAACATAATTCAGTTTAAAAAAATCTACTCCTACTGAGATAATTATACTGGCACAGGACTTCTCCATCTTTTGCATCTTGGCCACATGTTTTTTGTGGTTTTAAATTCTTTGTTCACTGATGATATGCTTTTCTTGGCTTATAAGCTCATACAGAGTCTGGACCCAAAGTGCTACAAGCCAAGTGAGCAAACTTGGCAGTCAGACCCTTTCTTACTTTCCTGCAGCATGTACATTCATCAGAGCTCAAGACAGCCAAACTTGAGCTGTACATAAAGACAGACATACCTTCTCATAATGGTGGTTTCCTTGCAGTTTCAAAATAACCCATAGTTATCCTGTCTTTATGACTGGAACATAAGAGCTTGCTATGCTACCAGTGTAACAGGTAGCAATCTAAGCAGCACTCCACTGGGGCTGGTGAGAGTTAGCTCAGGAATCCCTGAACAGCACTGCATTGGCCCACACAGATCTGGTCATCTGCCAGGCATCTTTGTTACCCTCTTTTGGAAGGTTTTTGAGCCCTTCTGGCTGAATTTCTTCTGCTGCTCTCTACAAGATCTCAGAAATACTGATGAGTCTCACCCAGTCCTCACTAATCCTTCTTTTCTTTATAAAATCAAAATACTGCAGTATAAACTGCATAGGTTGTTAGGTGAGTGAGGGAGTAGTCACATGGGTGAACACCATGCTTTCACCATCCTCTGCTGTTGCTGTAAAATGGGATTGCCACCAAAAGAGGCAGCTTGGTGCTTTCTCTACCTGGCCTCCTTCTTCCAGCCTCCTCACTGCCTTCTGCCACTATGAACAGGTAGGAAGAAAGATGGTGATCCAGATTGGGGAATTGTTTTGGATTAAGACTAAAACACTGTTGTCAACTTTCTGAGTTTGTTTTAGTCCAGCTCAGTTCCTAGCTCCCCGATCCTGTTCACGCACAGACACGTGAGCACTTGGGCTGTTGTAAAGGAAGGCATGGCAGAAAGTGAGAACAAGTGGCAGTTTTTGGAGGGACTGCTGCTCTAAACAGAAACGCCTGATTTAGTTGACTGTAAAATGACAGTTTGATTTCCCAGTAGTAAGGCCGATCCTCCTGTACAGTCTCTGTGGGCAACAGGTTGTTCAGAGAAATGAAGTTGGGCTGAATCAGCCACTAGCTGGGCCTCCCTCCCATGAGCCACTACAGGAACCCAACAGCAGCTGGCTGAATTTGGCCCTTGTCTAGAGTTAGCCTTTGTGATTTTAAACACAAAAATCAGAAATGAGCTTTCATCCCCAAGTACTTTCACTGCTTTATAATTTAAAAGCTGTTGGTCCAGAGTACATTCGGAAAAGTTTCCAAACAATAGCTGAGATTGTAATGTGTTTTGCCAAAAGTTAGGCAAAAAACAACCATAAACTGGAGAAGCTTGGCTTCACTCACATGCATCCTCTAGAGAACCACTGTGAAAAGATGTCGTATCTGGCCTTTTTATGAATCTTGCAGTAATGAATCAGTTGTAGATACAGCAGAGACCTGAGGAAATGGTAGCCCATCATGCTTCTCCTGCATTTCTCTCTAGCAGCCTCACTGGTGATGACCAGTCCCAGATGCTGTGCAGTGCCAGGACTCTTCTTTGAGTTTCCCAAAGCCAAGAAGCAGCTGCAGTGCAGCATGTGCAGGGTTTTTTCATGCTCCCTCCCACCTACAGCCTCATTCCAGCAGTGACACATTAGCACGTGATCTTACGTGGCAGTTTGACTGACTGGAAAAAGGGGAGGCTGTCCTGATATGGAAGGCTCAGCCCTTCCTCCTGCCCATCTGCAGCAGAGTAACATCTGTCCTGTAATAATAATAATGAAAAAAAAAAATGTAAAAAGCTGAAACTACAGGCAGTGAAAATCACTTCACCTTCTTTCCACTCCTTGCAAAAGATCCTATCGTGACTTTTGCCAAGTGCTGATAAAATTGCTCTTAATCATTCATTGAGAAAATATACTTCGATAACTAATGAATTGAATGGAGATGCCTGATCTTGTTCCAAAATGAACTCCCATTGAATTTCACTAACTTGTGTCACATTGCAAGTGTCCAATCTTGTCTGAGCCCCTGTATTTGTTGAAAGGGTTAGAAGACAAGGTGTGAGAGGTTCCAGCTAAACAAGGGAAACCTGCTTTGACCTGTAGCTGAAGCTAAGATGAAGAGGAAGATAGTTCTGATTGCCGAAGGGCTAAAGATCTTAATCAACCCTCATCCCTTTAATTAGCATGAAGCAGCTCATGAGTTGCAGCTTACAGCACTGGGCCACAGAAAGTCACAGGAATAGTCAACTTGCTCCTGATCAGGAATTGGGTAAACATTACCCTGAGGCTTCGCGTGGTCACAGGTTTGGCATTGCCTGAACTGGCTCTGCAATGTAAACAGAGGATTGTAATTTATTTAGCAACATTGGGCAGCAAAATGCAGTGACACACCAGATGAAATATATTTCCCACATCTGGAATTGTTCAATGGTTAAGATTCAAAAACAGACATTTTAAAATGAAGGAATTTACCAGCTTTCTCCTTCCCAAGATTGAATCTGGTCTCTGATACATGTCATTCAAGTTTGTCTATATTGGAACAAAACAAATTCCTCCTTTGTAGCTCCTGTGCTTCATTTCTACAAGAGCCAAGAATGTTCAACACCTCTGAAAACCTGCTCTCCCGTATCTGGAAAGAAGTTCATAAATCTTTCTGTCTCTGCAGACTGTATTTTAGATTGGTCTGAAACGGTGACATTTCTTGAAAAAATATTCAGAAAGAAATCATTTGGGAAGATGGCTTCAATAATGTCATGTTTCAATATACTCATATTCCGTTTCGATACAAATATGAATTTTGAGCTTAACATACTGATGCAAATTTTAATAAAGTCTAAAATAAGTCCAGTGAAATGATAGCTGAAATAAAGCACTGATATTAGCAAAATGAAAACTTCAAAACAGGAAACCCAAATCAATTTGTTTCAGGATTCTTACTTAATTTTGACAGTGTTTGATAAAGTCTTGTATTTGCACCTTTTTGAGTTACAAATTTTCCTGAAGTTACCACGCTTCCCTGAAATGTTTAAATATCAGTGAAACATTCTGCAGCAGGAATTATGCTATCAAAATCATTTACTAATTCTAATTACCTTAATTAATGATCTGTGAAAAAACGTGTGAATATGATTAAGATAAAAAGTGCTGTGAAAAATAAAGGTTATAACATATCAGTGGCAAATAATTTAAGATGGAGAAAAATAAACATATCTATTCCTCAAAGCCACCACAAATGGAGAAAAAGTACTATTACATAAATTTTCAAAAAACATTGGTATGAGCTGTTTGCAGGTGATTCCACTGCCTGCCTACTTTCTGATATACTCTTGGTTTAGGATGACTTCACTGTTCATGTAAATAATGACAGGAATGTAAAATGGTCTCTACCTGCACCCTAAGTCTATGACCTCTTTTGTATTTCTTAAGGGTTTCCTGGCTTTCCCCCTTCTTTCCTTGAATGGATGCTTCTGCCACTTTTCTGATACTCCGCTGAAGTTATTAAACCGCATTTGTTGTGGCACTGTGAGTCAGCAGAACTCGCTGAGCAGTTTCAACTGTACAGGGCTCCAAGCCTGGTTCACAGAAAGCATCATTGTAGGAGCATCATCTGCATCTCAGTTCAGGATCGCAGGTACTGCCAACCACTCTGTGAAAGACAGAGTTGTTATAAAAGCTATGCTTTCCATTCGCAAAGAGACGGAGAAAAACGTTTAGGCTGGATGATACTCATTTCAGATGAAGAGGAGAAACAAAGATGGGAAAATTATACTTGTGCTGTGAGATACCACAGTAATTCCAACTGAAACAGTCTTCCTCCAAAATGAAGCACAGAACAGCTGCCTCAGTATTTAGGAATGCACAACCCAAAAATCAGAATGCCAGCTAATGCTGGCGATTGCCTGCCTTCTCCTGCCTCCTGCAAAAAAAAGTTAAATAAGAAATACCTATTGCTGAAACTTTTGTTAAATCTTTACAGATAGATACTTGCCACATGCTGGAAAAAGGAAGATACTTGGTTTTGCAGTGAAAACTCCTATTTACTGGAATCTTTTTTCCGTGAAAGCTGTACACCTTTATACTGAATAACCATTTTTAGTAGCTCTAATAGGAAATATAAGTAGCTGTATAAAGTGTTCTTCCTTTGGAAACCAAAATTACATGGCTCATCGACGGGCCTCACTCCGGGAGCGCACCGGACGCCTCCGGGCCCGATGCCCCGGCAAGCACGGCAGAGTCTGCGCCGGCATCGGTCCGGCGCCCGGCCCGGCCCGGCAGCGCGACGAACCGGCCCAGGAGGTAGCACAGGCACTCACGCCCGGGCCGAGGCCGAGCGCGGCAACCGAGCCCTTTCAGGAGGGGTTCGCCCATGCCCCCCCGGCCCCGTGCCCCTGCCCTCCCCCGCCGGACCCCTGGGGCTCCCGTCGCGGCGCCGAGGGGGGAGCCCGGCAGTCGCCTGGAACCGTTTATACATAAACGCGGGCACAGTATTTCCCTGAATTTTAATGCAGGCAGCCGAGCCCGCTTTCTTCCCCTTCTCTAGGCCGCTTTCTGGGCAAGGCAGCGGGGCGGCGCCGGCCCTCCCTCACGGGGGCACGGCTCGGCTCCCCTCGGCGGGCAGGCCATGGGCCCTCCGCTCGGCAGCGGCTCCGGGATGGGCCGGAGGATGCCCCCCGCCGTGCCGGCAGCAGGCTGCGGTGGGCAGAGCCGCCGGTGAGAGCGTTGAGGGGGCGCAAACACCACCCCAGACCGAGCCCGGCGCGGGCGCGGTGCCCTCGGCGGGGCAGGGGCCGCGCTAGCACAGCCCTCCGCCAGCCGGGCCGGCCCGGAAAAGGGGTACTGTTACTTTAAGGCGGCGGCGCGGCCCCGGCCGCCCCCTGCTGGCGGCGGAGCGGCGGGCGGGCGGGCGCCGTGCCCGCGGGGCGGGCGAGGCCCCTCGGTGCGAGTGGGGCCGCGGCGCGGCGGGTGTGTCCTGTCGTCGCTCGCCCACCCACTCGCCCGCCCCTGTGCTGTGGGCTGGGAGCGGGGAGAGGAGGGGACGAGCCGGAGGAGGAGGAGGAAGTGGAGGCGGCTGCGAATAGCGGGCAAATGGGGAGCTGAGCGGCTGCAGCAGCACCGCGGCCGCGCAGCAGCAGCAGCAGCTGCAGCAGCAGCGGCGGCGGCGGGCGGGCACGGAGGCGAGCCGGCGGCGGGGTCCGTGCGGGCGGAGGCGGCCCGGGAGAGGGGCGGCGGGGCGCTGCGGCGGGTGCCGCTCGGCGGGCAGCAGCGGCATGCCTGCTCGGCTGGCCGCTCCGGGGCTGGCAGCGGGCAGGCGGGCTGGCGGGGGTGTCGGCTTCCCCGCCGGCAGAGGCACCTTCTCTGCCCGCCTCGGTGAGCTGCCTGCCGGTGCGGGGCAAGGCCTGCCGGGGGCTGCACGCCGCTTGCCGCCGGCGGCGGAGGCTGCGCCTGGCTCGGTTCAGCGGCGCAGAGCAGGCGGGTGGGGGGTAGCGCCGGCGTCCTCCGCGGGGAACTGACTGATTTTCCTTTCTCTTCTCAAAGCCGTTGCTTCGCAGGCGCCGAGTGCGAGCGGTAGCCGGGCTGCCCCCGCCGCCCCGGGCAGATCCCCCTCCTCGCGGGGCGGCCGCCGCCTCTCCGGGCCGGCACCATGCAGACCTTCCTGAAGGGGAAGCGGGTGGGCTACTGGCTGAGCGAGAAGAAGATCAGGAAGCTGAATTTCCAGGCCTTCGCCGAGCTGTGCCGGTAAGGAGGCGGCCCTCGCCGCGCCGCGGGGAGCGCCGGGGCAGCCGCCGAGGCGGTTGGGGCGGGCGGCGGCCGAGGGGCGCGGCGGCCCCCGGGATGGGGCTGGGGCCGGGAGCGGGGCCCGGCCGCTCCGGGCTCGGCCGTGGCCTGCGCCGGCACTCGGGCGTTTTGTATTCGGTGCGTGATTCCCCTCAGCCGGCTCTGCCCGCCAGGACCGGGGGAGGCAGGGCTGGCCGGTGCCCTCCGGGCGCCCTGCTCCGTGCTCGCGGCTGAGGTCTCCTGCCTCCCACTCACCTGGGCGGCTGCCGCACGCTCGGGAAACTCGGTCCGGGGCGGTGCGCAGCGTCTGCGTGTGTGTGTGTGTGTGAGGGCCCGSCACAGCCCTGGTTTACTGCCCGGGTAAATGTCTGCCCGCCACTTCCCAAGAGGTCTCTAGCATTCCCGGTGAAATAGTCTCATCTGGGATCTCTGTGGACCTTGGTAAGATTTGGAGCCGAAGCAGAGTTGTTATTAGGGAGAGTCAAATGACTGGTAATAACCTTCCTTCATGTTGTGCAAAACCGCATGAAATTAGGGTATACGAACCCCTGAGTGAGCTTGTCTTCATGAGACATGAATGAGATGTCTGAAGGTGGTATAACTGCGTCTGTTTTCTGCAGTCCCAGAGGTAAAGGTTAGTTCGATAAGCTGTAATTAGACTTTATCTGAATAGCTTAGAGGATAATATATGCAGTATGTTACACAATTTTATTATTTAATTGGAAATGTAAACTCCATGTGGGTCCAAGGTCTTGTGACACATGCATTACAGCTTCTGATACTGAGTAACAGCTTTTTCTTATTTATTTCATTCTAATAGTAAGTTTATAACAAGTATATGAAATTAATTTTGATAATTTAAAATACTCTAAGTAACCCATGTTCTGGTTTCTGTGAAGTCTGTTCAAACTTTGCAGAATATATTTTACGAGACTTCAAATACACTTTATTAAAGCATGTCATGCTAAAAACACCAATCCCTGTGAAATTTCTGTTGGCAGCACTTGCTCCTTTCTGTAAAGGTGAAGGAGGCAGAAGAAACTATTCCGAGAAAGTGACAGAAGCTTTTACATCAGCTTGTGTTCTTGGCATTCCATATCCTCTCTGTCAAACTTCAGTGAAACTTATCAGAGTTTTTCAAAGTATAGAAAAGGCCACAGGCTCTGGTTTAATGTCTTTTTAAATTTCATTTAATTCTCCAAACAAAATACTTCTGGATGAATAATGCTGAGCTTTGACCTTGCCTATGAGATTTTTGGTTAGTTTTTGTGATGCTCAAAAATACATTTTAACCTCTAGTAAGCATAAGGAAAATGTAATTTTTAGGACCTTGGGGTTGGTATAGTCTGGTTTTCGTGCCCAGAAACTAAGGGGAATCTCAGAAAATACGTAAAAAAGCTTTTTGTAGTAATTTGTCTTTCATTCTGTACATTCTTATGTTTAGGAATCTCCAAAACTGACTTTCTGCGCTCCACTGTCCTTGTTTCTCTTTTTGACTAGCTGCTTTGCTTCATTTTTGTCTACTTCAGAAATTCCTTACACTTGCGTTACATAACATGGATCTACAATTTCTTTGTATACTGTACAAATTTATTAATAGTTTTAGGTCCTTGCAGTGCGGTGAAAATTGACCCCAAAGTGTCTCTCTTGCTACGCTACTAATTTCTTGATGAAAATTAGGCTATCTCATTCTGTACAGGCTAAGCCCACTTTGAATAGCATTTACAGACGTTGGATAGATACATCTGTTCAGTCATGCTTTGATATTTTTAAAAGCATTTAATATTAGCCTTTCTGTAGAAGCAGAGTGAAGTGTTTGGTTTAAAGACCAGTACTGTCACTGGAGCAAGTTGTGCTGATACTTGGATGCTCTGTTTTCCTTCCCGGTAACTTCCATTGACATCAGTGGGAAGCTGCATTCATTTAGGCAAAGATTTGAAGTATTTTATAGATAATATCTACTTGATTACTTGTGTGTTTGTAAGCTTTTGTTGCTGTAGAAAAAGTGATTCCAATCTCAACATACATCTTACCAGAAATACTGTGTATGGTAGGAAATAAGGCCAGTGTACTCATTCCTGTACAGTGATTCATGCGTTAGAGTGGACTATGTGTCTGTCTCTCTACTCTATGTACTTTATGGTGACTGTTACTTGGAATTTATTTGCCTGTTGCCTAGGGATATACTTTCTGGATGACTACAAAGTTCAGTTTTGTTTGTACGGGTTTGCAATGAAGCAGTTATATAATCCAGGAAAGTAAGAGAAGCCTCCTGATGAACTCCTGAAGCATGCTGGGTTTAAATCAGGAATATTGTTAGGATGAGAAAAATCTTCATTTCTTTGCAGTCTGCCAGTGCAGCTACTTCTAC
Source organism: Oceanodroma leucorhoa (assembly GCA_030449065.1). Classification (NCBI taxonomy): domain Eukaryota; kingdom Metazoa; phylum Chordata; class Aves; order Procellariiformes; genus Oceanodroma; species Oceanodroma leucorhoa. The sequence continues at coordinate 4,905,692 of JASVER010000027.1, read as the reverse complement.
TGCAAAACACTGGTGTCCTAAAGGGATCACAGACATTTCRAAGTCTGTTTGAACTGTCCTCTGAGAGACAGTCTGAGTGCTGAACTGCTTTCTTAAGAGTGGTTCCAGGTTTTGTCTCCAGCAGCACTCCTAAGCTGAAACCTTGTTACACTGTCCTAGCTGAAATGAGACACGAGGAAGTGCGAGTGGGCCAGCAGTTAAGGTGCTGCTTTGGGGCATAGGCAGGCCTGCCTTCACGTTTCTGCTCCACAAAGACTGGGCAGGAACCTTAAATACTTCCCTTGTGTTTGTATCCATCTTCAAAGTGCAGTTTAGGCTGCTGGGTTTCGATAGGTTTCCCTGTTAAATTTTGGCATATGAATTCTTCCAATTTTGTTACTGGAGCACTTGTAGGCACCTGCCTTCTTTTCTTAAAATTTTCACTTGGTTATGTAAAATTCTGGTAACGCGTGTGACTGGCGCGGCAGCTGTCCTGCCTGAACACAGGGTCTTGCAGCTTTTGCCTGAGCTTTGTATCCACAAGGTAATCTTCCTTGTATCAAAGGCCTTTGAGCTCACCTGCACTTTTGGTCCTCACTGCAGCACACTAGATACGTCCTACGTGAGCTGTGCTCTTCATAGAGCATAACAGGCTTGGCTGTGCCTTCCAGGTATAGCCCAAGGAGAGATGAAAGCAGTGCCTGTGGTGATATCGACCTCCACAGTTATATCCCACACCAGCAGTTTCCAAATTGTTGGCTTACAGCCTACTGCAGCCCTTAATGCTTCTACATCTCTTTCAGGCTTCTGAGTGGTGTGGTGAGCAAAAAGGCAGTGTGGTTTCATAGGCCTGTTGCAGAGGATCAGTGGTTTCTGGATAGCACCCTGAGAACTGTTGACCTGGAGGACAGAGCACTTGCCTGGCAAGTGGGAAGCCTGGTTTCAAGTCTGCAGCTGGTGTCTCCCAAGGGAGATTGAACCTGAAGATGGGCCAGGCTCGCTCTGATCCTCTGGCTGAACCTGTCACTGTGTATAGAGAGGAATGTGAGCTCCCTCCCCGGTGCCAGTATAGCCATCCTCCGTGCTATGTCTAGCACCATGGTGGGAGCATTCCTTTGGGATGAGGTACATCCTCAGTTCTGGTCTCTGCTTCCCACAGCAGTTTTCGGTCCCACCCAGCAAGTCCTTTCTACATAAACTGTTGGTGGAGTGAGACTTTTTTACATTCTTTTCTGTGCATCAGTACAATTTCAGTGGGGAGAAGAGAGTCTCTGTCTCAGCCTTGCTGATAAGAGGGCATTCCTACTTGAGTTGTGATGTGGGATTGAGCTCTTCTGTGCAGAACAGGGCATTCGGTACAGGCTTCTTATCTCCTCAGTGAATTTATTAGTCAGGAGGCAATTTAAGAAGCTACTACTGCCAAGTTGTCCTGTGCTTTTGAGTGAAGCTGCTAGGTCACCATGCTTTGTGTTGAACTTGGTATTATCTGCATGCTAGCGTATATACTGTGGCTGCAGTTCCCTGACTAGGGCCCCTTACAGGACTGCAGTGTGCAAATGTCTGGTTTGTGCATCTCAAGTAGACTTTCCTGTGAGCCTTTATGTTCAGCTCCACCAAGGTGATGGTACAGTCTCAGAGCTTTAGGTAGCTGGCTATCGGCAAAATACAGAATATCTATAGCCTGCTAAAAAGTAAGCCAAGATTTCTAGGGACTCCCAACTGAGAATTTAGGAGCCCGTGATGTAAGCATGTAGTTCTGACATTGTCATGTGTCCCTGCCACTGCTGAAAGGAACAGTTCCTCCTTCCTCTAGCTGCTTGGTCTCGTCCTCTGTCTCAAGCTGGGTTTAGTGGTTATGCAGTTGGCAAGGACTCTCAATCCAATCAGTTTCCCGCTCATCACATTGACCTTGGAATGGTTGTCGCTGTTCAGGTGCACGAGCACTAATACAAGTTTAGGGAAATGGAGATGTCCCCTTCCATTACTGAGATGACAGAGCTGTGGTGTGCATTGCAGACAGTGGTAAAGACTCTTGGATACCCATATTATCCTTTTGTAAAATATGCATAGATGTGCTGCCAGGTCTCTCTGGACGTTGTGAATAAAAAGACTTCTGTTCATGCCATATGAGGAGTGGTAGTGGTAGTACAGGAAAATGCATATATCTGTTCAGAAAATAAGTTGTGCGTGGTTGGCACCGGTTCAGATTATTGAGGTGCAGCCATTTACAAATGGCTGTTCGCTATATAAAAGCCTCCATTTCCTTGGTAGTTGTTCTGCATGTCATCTGTTAATATAGTCTCTTCTGGGAGCCACAGATATGTGAGGCAGTAAGGTTATGGCAATGTGAATAAGTTACAGTGATATGAGGTGAAGTGAAATATGCTTCATCCAAGAGGAGATAATTTAAAGTCACCCCATTCTGAATGATAAGCTACTTCTCAGTTATTTTGGGCAAAAGCATTCACATGTGCAACTYGTAAGTTTGCATGGTAATGTGGTAGCTTTTCTGTGTAGCTATATACATAATGAGTCAGAATTTCCTCTTTATAGCATGTAGAAAATGAATAGCAAAGGAGTTGAAGAGTTGCCTGAATCCGTGTCATGATAAATCCTGCAGTTCGACAGACAGAAGAACTATGCTTGYACATCCTAATGTCCAGATTATTTATGGTCAGATTTTATTGTTCTGTGTTTTTTTCATAAAAGCAGGGTGAGCATCTGGGAGGAAAAAGTTCTCAGGAAATTACAGACATTCTGAGAAAATCAAATTCTGCCTGCAGAAGAAGAAAATGGAAGTGAGGTAATCAAGAATGCCTCCTAGTAAAGCCCAGTTGTCTTGATTTTTAGCGAGCAAGCCAAATTGTCGTCTTCCCTCCTTGGGAGATCATCCATGAAAAACTGATAGCATTCATCGACACACAGGAAGCTGAGGCTTCTTAGTCTGGTTTGGATTCCCAGGTGCCACCCACTGCTGAAAACTGTTCTGAAACTTGAGACCATGTTCTTGAATTGCTACCTGCATCAGTTCAGCAGGTCTTGGTTTGGTTTTATGCAAGGGGATGTACTTTTCTTTGGGTATGTAGCTGCTGTTAGAGCGTCACCTGTACTGAAGACCATTTAGGTATGACAGGTCACTGTGGTGGGTTGGTTTGTTGGGGTTTTTTGATTTTTTTGGGGGGGGGGTTGGTGATGTTCGTTTTTTTGTTTTTCAATTAAGTTACGATGAAGCTACTTTGATGCTGGTACCAGATCAATCTGCTGAACATAGCAACCAATTATTTTTTCCTACCAAAATATTAGTACACCTAATTTAAATTTCTGTGTGACTCGAACTTGCTCAGKTTTTTTCTTTTCTTTAAGCTAAATTGATTCTTCAACTTCTGCCCATTTCATTTCTGTGATAGATAGTTAAGCCTTCTTTTAGCACCTTTGAGAAGCTACTCTGTTTAGTAAATCTACCATAAAACGGTAAACACTGTTGTCAGTGCTGTAGATCTGTATGGCCCTCTTTATCTCTTCTAAACTTTATTTGTGGTCTCTCGTGTGCCATGGCCTGTGCACAAGAACCTAAACATGAGTTTTAAGATAGATTTAAGAATAATGCTGGTTTGAGGGTATTAAATTAATCTGTTTCTTTATATAGCAGGCCATGAAGTATATTGCATATTTTTTCCAGGAAGAACTCGGAGGATTTTCTTTAACCCCAATTCCCCACAAGAAAACCTAAATACTACTTTTGTTAAATGCCTGGCTTGTGCCAGTTAGCTTTTACAGCCTTAAAAGCCATAAAAATAAAATGTACGTGTGTTGATCAATAGCTCCCATTGTTGCTTGTGTTAGTCTGAAATACTATATCATGAGAATTAACCAGGGGCCAGATGGGTGGGTAAGTTTCTTTGACATCAGCTCTAACAAAAACTTACAACTAGCCTAATGGTAGAAATTATACTAAGCCATGAAAAAGTGTTCAAAGTAGTAGAAAAAAACTGTGTATTTCTTGGAGGAAAGTTCACTGTATTTCTGGGTTCCTGCTCCTTCTTCCAGTAGTGTGTAGAGAAGACTTTACTTTCCAGAAGAACTGGATATATGTGCCTTTTCTTAATCTGAGAGCGCTTATTGATAGGCATCCTTCTCACAAAAACTTTACTGCGTTATGCTTGCAGAACCATTTCACGGGAACATGGAGCACAGCCGCTCAGCAACAGAAGTGACTGTAACAATCACCCTTTCATAGCGACTCCGTTTTATGATCTAGCAATCATTTACCTCAGGTTCAGGAAGTTTGCGTCCTCCTTACGGTACATCCCTTTACCACAACCTGTTTGAACTGATACGCAGCAAGGAACAATAGTAAGCTTGGTCAGGTGGCAGCTCTTCAGAGAAAGATCTGCATTCTTTTGCAGATTGCAGGCTGAATACAAATTGACAGTGTTGCCGAAAAATAAAAAGCTAATGTCATCTTGGGGTACATAAGTTGGAACACAGCCTGCAAGACACATGAAGCAATGCCTCCATTCTGCACAGCACTGATAAGGCTGCTGCTGCAGTAGCCTCACCTACTGCCTTTGGTTTGGGGCACAGCATTTCAAGGAAAAGGCAGATCAGCTGCAAAGTGCCCAAAAGAGAGTAGTGAGGAGGATCAGCGGTCTTGAAAATACAGTGTATTGTACTGCGTTATTCAACACAAAAAAGAGGAGGCTGGAGATGGATCTTCGGACACAGTAAAAAGCTGTTGCGGGGGGGGGAACCCACTCCAAAAAAAAAAAACCCAACCCAAAAAAAACCCAGTGTATTCCCCAGTTCCATTGTAGATAGAACAAAAAGTAACAGGCTTCAGTTGTGCCAAGAAGGAGGGATGATAGGTAAGTGGAAAAGATACTGTGATTGTCTGGGTAGACAGTGAAATTCGTTGCTTGAGTCTTCTAAAACCAGTTTGGGCAAACATGCTGGGAATGACATGGGCCTGTAATGCCATTTCAGGGCAGAGATGTTGACCTCTCCTGAGGTCACTGCTGTCCCTGTTTTGGTCCAATCTGTAATAGTGCAGAAGGTGCAGAAACAGTTCTTTGTGTACATTAACTAGTTTGAAGTGCCTTTACTAATTCAGGAGTCATGACTTGTGAAGTCTGGGCATACAGTCTAAATGTGTGCAAGCTTTTCCTAATATATAGGCTTAACCTGAGAGGGGTGTCAGAAATGACAGAAAGTGTTTGCACTGCCTTAATGTACTGCACCTGGGAAGCACTGATTGACAGTGTATCTCATTATATTGGCCAAATAATGTGCTATTCATCTCAACAGTTGACACTTTTTGGTGCGGTGACATTCTTGAACATGTTCCAAGGAAACAAGGAAGCAGAGCATATGAAACACACTAAAATAAGCATAATAATAGATAAAATAAGCACCTGTGCTGGGCACATCTGTGGCATAGTGCTGTGGAACAAACCCTCTTCTGTCTGGTTATCTTCTTTTTCTCATTTTTGAGTTCAGTGTTCAGTCCTCGAAACAATGGTTTGTTTTGTCCTGATGGAATTTAACTCTCCTCAGAAGGCATTATGCCCTTTATATGATCAAGGAGGAAACTGCTGATACTTCTATACTGTCCAAATACTACACAAATACTAGTTAGTATTCTCTCTCTCTGCAGAGAGAAATCCTATTTGGAGGACAACCACGTACTTTAAGAATGGCTTTCAAAATGACTGAATTTCACTGAGGGGGGGATGTCCTTTAGTTCCAAGTAAAATGTCCTTAGTTGTAGTTCTCTTCCCTCCCAACTGCAGTGCTTGGGTTATTTTGGCTGGGGTGTGATTGCCACTCGTACAAATAACTGTCAAGTAAGTCCTGTGGATTGGGAACCAAAGCAGAAGTCTGCTCTTTCCCACAGCCAGGCTACTACCTGTGTGGGCAGAAGGGGGTGTGCTCATTGATGTCGCTCTGAGGGCTCCCAGGGGTCTGATCTGTAGAGTGGAGAAAGCCATGTTTCTAGATCTAACGGCACTTTTAGGAACGTAATTGGCAGAGCCAGACCCAGAACTTGGAAGCATGTTCAGTTCAAGTTGAGCTGTTCAATCTTCTCCCCTTGGATGCCAGTTAGTGAAGATTTGTAAAGCGTCTTGTTTTGTCTTGTCACGTACTGCTGAGTCATGCTTGCTTGCTTGCTTGGAAGAATTTGAAGTCGGTCCTTCCTCCTCAAAAAAACAGGCTTATTTTTGCTCTTCATCACACTCCTCACAGGCTTTTCTTCCTCCTTGTCAACAAGCCATCTTTGGTCCTTTCCSTCTGTAATGCATTGGTTCTGCATGTTCAGTCTGGGTCCTGAGGCATTGCCTCGTGAAACTGAATTCTCCATGGTGCCGCTGGCAAAGGAAGAAAAATACTTCAATGAGACATGTCTGTAGCAAAAGACAGAATACTAAATCTTGAGCTGTGAGGCTGGGATGCTCCTTGCCGTCATTCTGAAGGCCCACGTTTGTCCCGTCAGACCACACCATTGCGTGCACATTGAGGGAGTCTCTCCCCCTTGAAGAGTGCTAATGGGCTAAAAATTGGTGCTTCAAGAGACCTGGTTTGAGTTCAATGTTTTGGCCAAAAGCAACATAGTTATCTCTTTCTGGTTTTGAAGTGCTGCTGACTTTTTTTACTTTCCGTAACTTTTCCCACAATGTTAGATATGGATAAGTACATGTAGTAGTGTAATGTGTTTTCTTACAGCAGAAGGAAATAGTTCAGAGGATTCTTTGGAAACGAGGCCTTTGGCACTGCATGGTGTAGTGCACTGCATGGTGTAGTGCTTAGTAATGACTCTCACTGCCTAACCTTGATAAAGTTATCTGCGTGTCGGGGCAACTGGTTAATAGCTGATAGAACAAGTGATGTCTGGGGTGATTAATGGCACTGGAAGGAAATGATATCATAAAGGTCCACTTGAGACATGCCACACCTGCCCTGTTGGCAGCCACAGCGCTGCAGTCCTTTCTCCCTGCCACTCCAAAATTACTTCTGTGGTTACAAGAACTGGTGTAATGACTAGGCTTATTCCTTATCTTGTCAGCCTGGTTTCACTACAAGGATGGAAAGTGCCATCATTTGTATAAGTGGGCTATGAAAAATTGCTTGTTTCAGCAATGTGCTATGTTTTAGTGAGACCAGCAGTGATCACTTAAACCTGATCGGGTATGCTATTTCTTAAACATCTGCGTTTCAACGAGAATCTTGGTTATTTCCTTGGAGTCAAAAAACAAACTACAGAGGTGAATGTAAATACTGATAACTTGCTCTTTAGCTCTATCTGCATGTCATACAGCTGCATGTAGATGCTTCTTTGTTCAGGAACATGCCGTTCCTTTGTATTACAAAAACTCGTCTCAGTTCAGGAGACTTTTACAGGCTGACGATCCAGTCCCCTCTGCCTGCTGTCACTGGAGTTTGATACTGGTGCAGGCAGTATGGGCTCTCCTTGCTGCCATTTGAAGGGCGAGAGGGTAGCACGGAGTAATGGTAAGGTTACTCTCACACAAGTTGATCAGTATGTTTTGTTTTGTAGCAGAGGCCCTGACTGCTCGGAGGCATTTTGGTTGACAGGCCAGCTGAAGAGCATGAGGCCAGCCAAATAGACCTGAACCTGGCCAGCCAGGACCTGAATGATGGTTGTAGCAGATGCTTAGAGAAACTATGAGGCACAGAGCAAATGTGCTCACCTTCCCCTTGGCAGACCCTCTTCCCTTCTGTTAGTCACTGGTTTACAGACTCTGTTGGCAGCAGTTGTGTCCATGGTACCGTGTTTAATAGCCACAGATGGATCTGCTCCACATAAACCTTTCAATGCATTTTTGAACTCACTTTCATYCCTGACATCACAGGAACGTAAGGAGGCTGTTGGCACATGTTGGCTATTCTCTAGTTTTGCTGTGAGTAAAACATGAGCAAATATAGTTGCTTCTGGTGTGTTGTGTGTTGTTTTTTTGTTGTGTTTTTTTTTTTTTTTTTTTTTTTTTTTTTTTTTAAAAACCTGCAAAGGAATAAGCATTACTTATTTTTAAGTGTATGTATACATGTTCATTTTACTAAAACACCATGGCTCTTGACCAATTAAAAAAAAAAATTTCAGTCAAGATGACTTCAGAAGTCAAAAGTTCTTCCCCAAAGAGGAAAGACTTTCCTGCTAAAAATAAAAAACCTTGCAAAAGAGGGAGGAGGAGGAACTAAAAGCAGGGTACAGCTTAGGAGCTATCTTGTAACTTCATGTAGTGCATGCTAATCTGTGATTTACAACCAGCATCGGAGGGTTTTGTGGAACCTAAAACCCCCTTGTAATTGAAGAGAGGAGAGTGTCCAGATCCGCATTTGTTGCCTGACCAAGTTAAGTGATAACATTGCAGAGGAGCACTCTTCAAAAGTGAAGTACAATATTAGTACTGCAATAGTAACAGAAGCCCTGTCTCTGTAGCACTTATGCCAAATGTACAATTCATTTTCAAATAAAATCTGCACCCGTCTTTTGTCTGATATTGAGAGCACTGAATTTTTCTGGTCTTTCTGTTGGTTTTCAGTTAACATTGCCTTTCTGTAGTTTCAAATATGGCTTTAAGAGTTGCTTCAACTCAGCATTCTTTCACACTCTTGTCTAAACCAGATCTTCTTTGCTAGTCATTTTTTAAGCACAGACTTGCATGTGCTCAGACCAGCCTTATGGTTTTAGAGTTACTGTGCTGTCTGGTACAGGTGCATGCCGATAACGTGTCAACTCATGATGTTTCCATCACATGTGGCTTTAACATTAGTGTCCTGTGAGATAGTCTGGGTAAACCACATTATCAGAGACTCTTTACAAGGTCCACTGGTATGATAGAGCTGTGTGCGAAGCTCAGCAGTTAGATACGCTTGCTAGTTGGAGGGGTGGGAAGAGGAGGGTAGAGGGAGCTTGTTCTGAGGTTGCCTGTGGTGCTGCTGTTGTTTTGCCGACAAAGAGGGAGCTTAATTCACTGGAGCTGTCAATCTGGTAGTTCTCAAGCACTAAAAAAAACTCCTGTAAAACTATGTGAGGGAGGAAAGGGAAAAAGAAACTAAGCAAGTCTACTATTTTGATGAAAGGCTGATGGCAAAAAAAAAATAGTACTTGTAGTTGCTGACCTGCACCCTGTATCTGGCAGAAAAGGGGAAAACAAGAATAAAAGTGGAGAAGTATTGTTGCCAGCCCATTGGGTTAGAGCACCACGTACTGTGCAAAGAGTATGTGATGATAAACTTGAGCAGCACCCTTTGTCACTCAGTAGAAGTTTTCTTTTTCAAAACTTCCACTTTTTAAAGCTGGCTTAATCTATGGAGAGAAAATGGATTGTGCTACGCCTTTAGCTGTTCCTGGTTGCATGGAGTGCAAGTGGGAGCTGGGGCTATAGGAGAAGAGATCTATTTGCAGGTGGACAAGTGCTGGATGGGGTTATATTTTGACTTTGGGGCTTAACATTTTGGTGTAACCTTTCCTGCTGTCTCAAGGAATAGATCAAAGTCCAAGGACTCTATACAGGCTGGAGTGAATTTTGAAGAGAGTAGGGGTTTTTAACCTTTTTCCTGGCCCTTAGAGAACCAAAATTTTAGCATGCTTTGAGGAATAGAAAGTACAGGCTTGCTGCTAGATAGGGGGTTGAAGCTCCATTTTCTTTTTCTGATGCTATTTTAGGCCCTCAGTTCTCAGCATCTGGGAGAACTTTGCTTTGAATTTTGTTTTACTCACAATGCAGTAGAGTGAAAAATCTTTGGTCATAGACATCCCCAAGTTTAAATTGCTTTTGTTTGGGGCTAACTTTGTTTCAAGAACTGTCTAGCTAGTTTCCCTTCCAATTCCTTTGTTAGTGCAATGTGATTGTAGCTTTACTCTTCATGTATGCTATAGGGCATTGATCTTCATCACTTTTGTTGCTTACTAGTGATGGATTGCCTGTTTTCAAATAGCATTGCACCTCAAGGTAGAGCTTTCTTGTGGATCGGAAGTTGCTTTTTTGCAGTAAAAACAGTGGATCTTATTATGGTCTAAATGTAATTTAAAGCCTCTCTTGGCTATCTTTTTCTTCAAGTATGTAACAGGTTATCGCCGGTTCTGGGTATTGTAATCAAACCATATGGACCTTTAGCATATAAGCTCACATCTCCCTGAGCAGGCTCTGGAGAGTAGAGGAGACTTTACTTGATTGATGCTGGTCAGCTGTGGTGTTTTAATTGTGAATGTTTCGAAGAGACTGTTGGGATACAGGTGCTCATTTGAGTCAACTAGGAGTCTAACATTTGGAGCCCAAAACGATGCTGGAAGGAGGCAGAAGTGATTGAATGAGAAAGGCATAGGGTCGTTGGAGAGTTTTGTCTTTTTTCTCTAAGTAAAATAAACTCAAGTGCATAGTACAGAATTATGGTTGCAGCAGACGACTGTCACTTACATGCGTGCTGTGCCGACCACCAGCTTTTCTAGTAAAACTTTTTTCTTGTTTTTGTGCTACTGTATTACTGTGTTTTGTCCTGATCAGTGTAGTGCTGCATCTTGGCTCACAATAGGTATTGTTTGGTGGGGGTTGGCACAATATTTTTGTGCTGTGATTTGATCTCTGGTTTGTCTTGAATAATCTATTAAAATGTAATGCTTAATCCCATTCCTTTTTGGCAGGTTTTCCTCTAGTATTGTTGCAGTGGTAATGAAACAGTGTAGCTCTAATTGCAAGAGATCACTGAGGAAAAACAGTATTTTGGGATGTTTCTTTTGTGTCTTTGGCTGTAGAACAGAAGGAACAGCCACACTAGAGGCAGAGTAGGTTGGACCTTCAGTCTGATGTGCTGTGACTGTGCATATGTTAACAAATAACTTCCCGGATTTTCCCTTATTCCTAGTTTCTTCTGTTTGCCACTGTGAAAAAGGTCTGTAGAACTAGACAGGAGAGCTTTCTTCAAACAGGAAAATGTGTTTCTGAAACACGGAACACGRGTAGAGCATTTACTACAGTTAACGTGTATTTTTAAAGTTATTTTTCTTTGTTTGTCTGTCAGCTTTGGTACCAGTGGACTGTGGAAAAGCATGTTTCCTCCCTGCCCCCTACCCCAAATTACACTAACTGCAATTAGGAGACCTTAATTAAAATGCTTGGTTCGTAGCTTGGGCAAAGGATTTGGAAACATAGTCATTTATTCTAAGGCAGCTTTACCACAGACTTCTTCTTGGGCAAAGCTGTTTTCTGATGTGTAAGATCAAGATCTCTAAATCTGTTGTTCTGTAGATGAGTTAGATGGGGGTCAAGTTCTTTGTACTAGTGCTTATTCCTAAAGTAGTAATCCTTGCATATAAATTAGGCTGAGATTCTCAAAAGCTCCTACTTGCTAAGGTGCTAACTTTTCTTGATCTTGGTGAGAGCTGAGCACATTTGCAGACCTTGGCCTAATCCAGCTTCCTCTGAAGCTGTTGGAAATCTCTGTAGTTGGATTCCTTGGGAACTGGATATACCTGCTGTTCAGATTTAATTTTTTTTTTTTTTAATGGAGAGCCTGAGAGACAGGGATGGGAATTGGATTTGTTCACAGTGGCACAAGTTCAGTGGCAAAATTGGGATCAACACATGGACTTCTTGCTGGTTTGTTCTTGCTTTGTTGCACCCATAACTACTGAGAGCAGGCACTTAAAAGATGCAGTGGCTTGATTACAATGATTGATGGCCGAGAATCAAAAGCGTGGTAGGTAGTAATTAAAACATGCAACCACGATGCCATTGAAAGTGCTCTGAATGCCTACTTGGCCCAGGGAAGTATCCGGTAGCATAATTTGAAATGTTCTTGTAGGACCAAGTATAGTATTTGAGTTTCCTGTTACTTGTTAGTGCTGCTGCCACCTTTTCTTATATTGACTGATATGGGGGTGTGAAAGCTCCCTGTAAGAATACATTTTTAGCACATTTGCTGCTGCTGGTAGTGAAACCTGAAACACAACATGCTTGTTTCTGGAAAATGCACATGGTCCATGTAAAATCTCCCTGTTCCCTTTCCCATTAAATCAAAGTAGATTGCCAGTTGTTTGGGGCTGATCCAGGCAGAATGGAGCAGCTTAGCAGTGCTGCTAACATTACAGTAAAGGAAGGCTTGCGCTGGAGAATGTTTGTGGGGGTGGAGGTATTTTCAGCAGCCACTTTGGCTTCAAGGGGATAATTGCTGGAGCCTTCTATAAGAACAGGGATGAAGGTTCTGTTTCAGTAAAGCTTGACCTCCTTTTGATGAAATAAAAACTATTAAAGGGTTAACTTTTTTTTTTTCCATTCTCTATATGTCTTTGAATGTGAAAATTCTTCCCCTGTTTTTTTCCCTCCCCTCCAACACTTCAGGAAATTAAATTGTTTATTCAAAATGTCTGATGTCGGTGTTGGATGCCTACACTGGCTCAGGAACTCAGAGGCATTCCTGCAAGGCCAGTCCCAAAAAACCTGAGAGGTGGCTCTTTCCTGCTGTACTGTAAATGTACAGTTTGACTATAAGGGGTTTATGAAGCACACTGCCCAGACAGCTTTGAGATATGAATAAAGTCTTAGGTGTACATAGATGAGCTGCAAACAACTGAAATGTGTTTAAATCTTGATGTCTTCCATGTATTCACTGGGGTGGGGGTTGTACGGGGAGTTTCCGCATCAAGGAATACTCTCCAATTCAAGAGAGAGAATAGAGAAAAGTCTTGAATCAGGCAAAGGCCTGGCAGCCAAAGTAGGGTTGGCTTTTGGCTCTACAGTAGGCTTCATTGTAACTTAAGCAAATCAGTGAATTTTCCATTATAATAACTTTTTCTACCTGTCAAATGCAGAAGTAATACAAACCTGTCAAAATGCTGTCATGTGGCTGAACTGACTGCAAATTGCTCATAGATCATTGGATCTTAAAGGAGAGCCAAAGTACTTTATCTTGCTATTTGTCAGCAGCTCTTAATTCACATCTATCTATTCCAAAGCATTGTTCAAAATTAAAAATTCAAGTTGTTAAAATTTGCCTGCTCCTCATTAGTGATTTCTATAAAAGAAGTATCATTGAACCCAGTTGTTGAGGACCCCAACAAGTTTTAACAATTCTAGCTCTCTCTTAACTACTGTTCTTTCTCAGACCTATTTAACTAGTAAATGTTTTCAGTTTATCATATACAGAGTAAGTGATTATTCAGCTTTTGCCAAGCTAAGATTTCATCTTCTTGCATTGACTTTCCTAACTTGGTCATTTTAATTTGTGGTGAAAATGAAGCTATAGTTTGAAAAGCAAAGAGTAGAGGAGGAGCCAGGAGGCTATGCAACAGTCCAGTCCAGAAGAGACAGTGATAAAGATAAGGGTTGTTTTCTTGCTTATGTTTTTCCCTGCTTCTTGTGTGGGTGCCCGAGTTCCAACAAGGCCCTTGAAACCCTGTGGATAGAGCAAGTAGTTGCCATTTTCCAAGTGCACACAAAACCTGATGAAACACAGGAAAAGGAAAACTCTGGAAGCTACAAATAAATTTGAGCTTGAGCCTAAACCTGCTAAGGCTAATGGGAGAGGTTTTTTAGTGATAAAACAGTTTACCTAACACGGGAACTTTGGAAAAAAAACTTCTCAAAAAGTAGAAGTCTCTTATTCTTCTTACAGCAGCTTATCTAAGGAGGTGCTATGTAACTTACTCATCTAGCTGTGAACTAAAAAAAAAAAAAATCGCTTCTCACAAGTGATTACTTTCTTTCTCATCTGCAGGTTGTTTACTGGGACTGGCTCTTCAGGAAGTCTTTATTCCTTTGTGTTTATCATACACAATTTTACTTCTAAAAAATGTCTGAAAGACTCAAATGATTGGCTAGCTGAGGGTTATCAGAAGTGGGTAGCAGCTTGGTTTTGTAATGCTTATTTAAAAATTAAAAGATCAGGTACACTCTGCAGCCTTTTTTCTAAAGGAAGCTGCTATTCACCATTGTACCAAGAAACTATTTTTTCCCCTCTAAATGAGGCCCTGGATCTCCTAGGAGATTTTAAGACTCCCTATTTATTTTCTGAAAAATAGAATCATTTGATGTGTCTTCTGAAATGATGCTTGAGAAATAGCAGAATACCTCTTTCAAGTGACCGGCAAGCAGCACAGGCAGTGTTTCGGTCTTCCTTTACAGGTGAGGATGTAGCTGTGAACCACTGAGCAGATCACATCCCAGTAGTGAAAGTGGAGGAGTGTAATCAAAACAATCCCAAGTGAAAACAAGGGGAGCAGTTCATTTGCTTTAGACGAAGCTTAGTATTTTACGGTGGGCTCTGTTTATGTTGGTTGTCTCATCTATGGGACTGAAAAGAGTATGTCGGCAGAACATAGTGTGTTCAGTTAATTTCTCTGCATGTGAAAGTTTCAAGGAGTGGTCTTACAGGAGAGAAAAAAATGCCCAAAACAGAATGAAGGCTTTTTAGACTACAAGGCCTTGTACCTCCTCTCCTGGTTGCTTTTCAAATGGAGAGCTGTGAGCCACATCTAGGAAGGAAGACAGATGTGGTGATCAGAGCAGGCTGGCTGCTGCATGATGCTCTGAGCTGCTGTAAGCACCCTTCCCGATCTGAGGCAAGTACTTTAGTTGGAGTGCTGTTCCTACTCCTTCTCAAGGAAGTTCATGTTGTTGAATTGTACTGCTGTGAGAAACACTATTTTCCCTTTACCATGATTTTTCTGGATTACTTATGGACTAGTAATGGCTTCTTTCCCTGACGTAATGCATTTGGTTTCAGGAGATCCTTATTACGGGTGTTCTTATTGTATGCTCAGACTGACAGTGTCCCATAGATTGCCTAAGCTCTTGACCTGTTGGAGGTTGCCTTTCTGCTGTCTTGCCTCTCTAAGGTGTGGTTTTCTGGTGGTGGGTGGTTGTTGTTTTGTGGGTGTTGTTTTTTTTTTTTTCCAGTGGGAGGAGACTTTAGTGTGGTCTTTTCCTTTTGGCTTTGGAAACCCTTTGGAAGGATTTCTGTATGGTCCCATTTGTGTTGAACAAATTATGTTAAGCAAAGCTGTGACTGCTTTGTCGATTAGGCAGGTATGTGGTAAGTGGTAAAGGGCTGTTGGAGTAGTTCCCATTGTGAATGGAGTGCTTGGTGATGGTACTAGCCCAGGATGGGTAATCCAACTGTCGTCTTGAGCATAAGCACAGAAGTTATGAAATTCAGGATTCTTGTTGCTATGCAGGTGCCAGTTTATGCAGACAATGTCCAAAATGATCACTGGCATCCAAAAGCTCGCTATTGGTTGTCTTGGGTATGAAAGATACGATGGTCCCTACGCAGGTGCTTTTCTCTTCCCTCCCAGACTGCCCTGCTGTGGAGGATAGAAAGGGCAGGACCACAGCTGCCACCTTGTCTTGTATCGCCAGAGTGAGAGAGTAGCTGGGATGGTTGCAGTACCCACCCCRGCAAGGACTGGGAAGGCTGAGGACTCTTTAGCCCACTGTCTTTGGGTCCCAGAATGAGCAGGTGTCACGTTCAAGGGTTCCAATAACAGCAAATGAAGGCAGTGGGTACTGCAGGATGAACATGGAAGGACTGAAGAGGAGAAGTTTTTCCCACACAAAAGGAGTGTGGGATAGATAGGCCTTCCGGAGCGAGATGCAGAAGTGGCCAGAATAACTGTTGAGCCTGAGCCTGTGGGATGCAGCCAGTGGAAGCCTCACTGCTCCAAGGAGTACGTAAGTGAGAAGAGTAGTGAGGTGGGTGGGAGGGTAAAGAGCATCAGCTGAAATACTGAGGGCCAGCGTGAGAGGCAGAGGTTGTAGTCCTAGCCTCCTGTCCCTGAGACGTGTTCTGATTGAGGTATTGATGGGACTCAGTATGTCCTCCTCAGAGGTTATCAGTTTTGAAACCCGTTTCATGTGAAACCTCTACATTGAAAAATTGAGTTCTAACTTTAGCTCTTTAAAAACACCTTTGTATCTGGGCTTATGGAACAAATACAAACTTCTGCTATAAAGGAGAGCTTCCAGAGGAACAAACAGCTTGACTACTTCAGAGTAGTGCTCTGTAGCTTCAATTATGTTATGGTGTCAGTTCTTGGAAAATCTGCTCAGCTAGTTACTCAAGAACACCTTGGAAATCTTCTCTGTGACTTAATTACTGGGAAGTAACTGTCATCTGTTGCATGTTTACATAAAAGATATATAGCAAGTGGAAGCGTTGATGGGTAGAATACAACTGTTCATATGATCCTAATGTGTGCATGTGGGAGGAGTAGTTTCCCAAGTAAGGCTCATTTCTAGTCCCGTTAATCTCTCTGTACAAGTGTTAAATGACTTAGTGATTTTGCTTTTAGTTCATGAATCAACAACAAAAAAAGATTGCTGTTACCGAAGGTAAAGCAGCATGGCACTGTAATGCCTTTGCTTGACTGGCTCTTTTGATAAGCGCCTACAATGAGAGATTACAAAAACCAGACGATTTAGCATATAGTTCTGCCTTGTGAAAGTAGTTTGAGTAAAAGCTGCTTGGTTCTAGTGGGATCTTACCTCAGATAGAAGCCTGCAGTGTTAATCTTGCAGCGGTCTGATATAACAGCAGACCTGCGTCTTTCATCTCGGGGAGCAGTACCTTACAAAGAAGAGCTCACACAGCTCCATCTGCAAAACCCAGAAAGGAAGTAAGAAACAGTAGTGCTGTGTGAAGTGTCTGTAGTGGCAAGCTTCATCCACAGCTTCTGTCACCCGTATTCTCCTAGCATGTTCATCATCGGCGTAGGTGTTTGGTACTCGACAGCATAAGCATGCCGTGCCTACTTACACTACTAGAAAGGTGCAAGACCGGTGATGTTTGGCTTGGTGCCATTAAATTACAGCACAAGAACTGTATAGCTGTAGGTGGATAGAGACATTAGATAATCACCTTGAGCAATCCTAGCACCAAGGCAGTGGTAAAATTTGAGGAAGAAATGGAAAGAAACTTGATCTTTGATAGTATGTTCTCTCTGTAGTTCTCTTGTGTATGGGCAGAGGGAGGAGTTTAATGGCAAGTTGAGCACGCAGGTTATCTTTAGAAGCATCTGTAAGCAGTTTATTGTTAGGTAGGATGCAAGACTTTGTGGGTTAGTGCCTTAGTTACATTGAAATATTTTACAGACAAATACTTGAAAAAGAGAAATCTTCCTGCTTTTAACAATACTAAAATTTTGTTTTGCTTTGACATAAGGACTTGTTCATTCTTTTTCAGTTCTTAGCCTTAAATGGCCAAAAATGCAGTTTTAGATTTGTTTTTTTCTTTCGTTTCCTAATTGTTTGTCTGCAGGCTTTTTTTTTTTTTTCCCTAGTGATGTGAGTAGAGAAATTATTCTTCACCAGGGAAAGTCTTCCTGAAAAAGTCTAGGCATGACCTTACGAGGGTTTTTGTAAGGAGAACACCACAATGTGAAAACAGTGGAATAAAATCATAATGAAATGGTCTATTATCTTTCCAGCATCACTGCTGACTGAATATCCTGAAGTAAGACAAGGATATAAATAAAGTTGTAGTGTACCTCTGTAAGCAGGGTCTGTGGTTTAAAAGCGCTCTGGGGCATATAGCTGAGTAAACTCCATCTGAAATGAGTAATCGGAACTGTAGGTGTTATGTCTGACCAATATGCAGGCCAGTGCTTTTTGGCGGTTCAAAAAATTTTCACTTTAGTACTTTACACTGAAACTGGTCTTCTCTTGAAGCCAGGCCTTGAGAGAGGGTTCTGCTGCAAAATCAAGGCTGGCCTTGATACTGTTGGACTGACATTGATGGGCTGTTAGCTATGCCTTGCGGAGGGTGCTGGGTGGTCTGCAGCCTTGCAGGTCTGAGAGCTGTCTGTGGGATTGGGGTGATGTTTGTCTGGTGTCTGCCATGGGGCAGTGGTACGGAGACATGCAGGCTATGCTGGAGGAAGACTTCTTTTACACGTTGTGGATGGTGTTAGAATTCAGATGGAGGAAGAAAATGTAGGTGTTCAAATTAGTCTTGAAAAAAAATTATTATCCTGACAGTTTTTTTACTTTTATCTGGAAACTAATTAGAGAAAATAATTAGGGGTGATGTAGTGTTTCATTGAGATGTAAGGGTGTAGTCCAAATAAGGTAATGACAGTTTATGGCCTCTCAGAGTGCAATTTTCGCAAGGTTTCGGTTATCATTTTATAATCATCACAACTTTATTCTTCCTGAGGACTGGGAAGGTTTTGAAGAGGAACRTTTTTGCTAAATTGGAATAGCTTCTGCCCTCAAGGTGATGCCTGTGTATTTTGCAGCTTACTGTAGCACCTTGGACTGCGTGCAGACCAAGCGTGAAACCCTGGAAGTCCAAGTAGGCAAATAATACCTGCCCAGCGCGAGGGTGAAGTCAGCAAGGCTGAGCAACTGTGTGCAAGGGGGTTACGTAAAGCTGGGTGTGGAGCAGGCTCCTTCTTTATGAGACACGGCTGACTGCAGGGATCTAATGTGCACAGAGCTGTGAAAACATGCTGCCTGGGAAAAAGACTTCTTGGGATAAGAAATCCGACTGTTCTAGATAGATGTGCTGGTGGGGTGCAAAAGCAGACACTTGGTCAAGGATTTTCTTTTGCCTTCGGAAACAGGAATTCATGAAAATATTCTGAGCAAATGTTATTTTTGTGTACTAAGATTGAGAGGCAAACGCATATATTTCTCCGTGTGTAAAATCCTAATAGTATCACACGGTTCAGTCATTTTCATTAACTGTTACTTGATATCTCTTAAGTGACAGCAAATGCAATGAACAAAAATCACTTTCCTCAGCAGACGTGGTTCAGGGATCCGTCTGAGACATCCAGAATTTTCAACATCATTTGAAGCTGTTATTTAACACAGATGTTTTCCCCATGTATAATGATTCTTCAAGTCCTTGAACATATTTCAGATTTACAGCAATCTGTAAGTTGTAACCTTTCTACAAGTCCCTTTCTTTTATGCTGATTGTATCTCCAGTTAACCTGTGATGTAATTCTGGCAGTATCTTGGAGCAGATCCTGCGTATGACACTCCCCTAGTCAAATGTGAAAGCCCTAAAGAGAGAACATGGGGAGTTAGCAGTGTGCATCTGCTGATGGGCAACGTGGAAAGCAACCTGAAACAGCAGAGGAATCATCAGCTTCTCCTTGCCTTGTGCAGCCATCTATAGGCTTGAAATCCCAGTGTGTGGTATAGCATCATCTCCACAGTTCTTATCTCTTATGTCTACAAACAAAAGAAGTGAGCAAGAGAAAATGAGTATGCTTGTCCAAGGGAGATTTGTTCTGTGATCATGTTTAATCAAACATGTAATCAACATTTAATCAAACATTTAATAAACTGCTTGCATTTTTCCTTCTAATTAGTTGCTGCCAATTATTGGGATTGAAGAGTGAGTTTCAGGGCGGAGCCAGACAAAAATAACCGAGAGGAAAACAACTAGCTGTGCCTTTGTGTCTGCCTTTCCAGCTCCTACTCAAAAGCTGGATCAGCTGTTTATACATCCGCCTCCTTAGCAATGATAAGGACAATGGTAATTTGGTAGATTAGAATAGAAATTTAGCTTTTTATTTTTCCCTTTAAGAGGGATTTAGGTTATCTTATAAACTCATCAGTGTGTTGTGATCACACCAATGTTGTAATGGGGAGGGGCAGGTACCAGAGAATCTAGGTGAGTCCATAAAGGGAAACAAATGTAAAAGATGCAGCTGAACTGTTTTTTTTTCCTGAGAGGGAGAACGAAGGTATGAGTAACAGAGCTCTGGTATGATGGTATGATTTGGCTTGTTGAGGCATCTTCTAGAACATTTGAGGAGGCCCAGGAAATTGTCTGGTTCTTCCAGTTACRCAGTATAGCAGACCTCCTAGCAGATCCGAATCTGGGTTACAGCGGAGTCTTGTTAGAAAATGTAATAGCATTTTGGGGGTTGTGTATCAGCTCCTGTGTGCCCTGGCCAAATTTGGGAAAGTTGTAGTCTTAAAATAGGTGTGCTCAGTCACTGATGGAAAGGATGGGTGTAACAGCTGCTGTCTAGGATAAGTTTTGAAAAAAATAAGGGCAGGATTAATTAGAGCACCCTGTGTGTGTGTACCCCAGTGTGTCTGTGTGAGACAGATTAGTAGCAAGATCTGCCATGGAAGGTCGGGGTGTGGGAGACAGCAAGGCACATGCTGTGGGTGTTGGCCCCAGACAGAGCTCTGAAGGTGACCTTTTGGGCAAAGTGGTGCCTGCAGTGCCTGAAGCTGATCAGAAAAAATTGTCTGGTTCAGAGAGATGGGATGCTCTAAATTTCTTGTAAGCAAACAGGATTTACATTGAAGAACTTCTTTGTCATTCACTTTGCCTTATGGAGGGATGTGCATTTTGTCGAACAGAGTGGATAAAATACAGGCAGTAGTTGTGTTTTATGATTTATAAAAGTTTTGGTTTTTTTTTTCTCTTACTGCACTGTAAACAATCCACTGAAGCAAACAAGAAAATGGGTGTTCCGGCAGATCTGTACATATGCTACTGCTTAAAACAAGAAGCCTATGGACTGGAAGAAATAGGGAGAATTTTAATCTTTCTTTGACAGCAAACTTCAGCGTGATGTAAAGCAGATGAAATGCCTGATAAAATAGATATGTTTGTAACACACACTTCTCTGATGCGCTTCTCTGAAGTGGTCTAAAGAACAGGACAGGGAATTTTCTCCAGCTAGGGTGGAGATTTCCTGGAGATACTCTTTTGCCCTTTTCAGGTGCAGAACTATCGTGAGTGATGGAGACTTTTTGTCGTGCTGTCTAATCTCTGCACGAGCTTCAAGTTTGCACTTTCTCACCTTGGCTGATCCTATGCATAACAATCCTATGTCCATCCCTGCCCAGAGCTTTTGGTGTATTTCTATGAATCTTCATGACCTACATTGCCTTGATATTAAAAGGTTGGTAGCAGTACCTTGTTCCATGTGTTGGATTTCCCACTCCTCAAATTGCAGCCCCATCCAACGAGACCAATGGAAAACTCTATTCTCTTATCTGAACCTTTTGGTAAGGTTTTTGCCCAGGCTGTGGTTTTTTTGTTGTTGTTGCACACCCCCCCTCCCCCYAAGTTCACATCAGCTATTACTATTATTCTGTATGCTGTATAATAAAAAACATTTATTAATTTGCTGTTTCTCCATTTAGATGCTTTTTTCTTGTAAGACTGTACCCAAATATTGCATGTTGCAGACATTTTATTTGATTTCCAGGATCATGTGTAATTTGTGCAGATCACCAAGATGATTCACTGCAGCACTGTCAAATGCTCTATCCTGTTGCTTCTCAGGGAAGTTGGCCACATGTCAATAAATGGAATATTTTCAAACAGTATGATCATCAGTCGTTGGAAGCCAAGCTTTCGTTTTATTGCAAGCCTCTCTAATGAGGTTTCCAAATAAAGTAAAATTTTCTTTGATCTATGTTGACATAAACTCAAGCAGAAGAGTCAGTTGCAGGGGAAGGAAATTCCCATTATTGGTATTGGCATCTGAATCTGTTCAAATGGAGAAAAGGCAATCCAATTCACATTTCTTTAATTTGTACCATGTATTTTCTGCTGAACGTCTTTTTCTTCTCAAATAGGGTACTGGGCTGCAGAATTGCACTTCTTAGATTCCAAGTGCTTTTCTGTTTTCTATTGACGTGGTTCATACAGTGTTTGGAGGGAGCTGCATAGCAAAATAAAGGTGAAACCCAGATGATACTGGAGCTGCTTTTAGCCAGCTTTTTATTTGGGGCTTAACCAGCCAATACTCTTTAAAATAACAGCTGCATTTATAAGCGCCCCAAACTTAAGGCTGGAGCTTGAAATGCATCTCAAAGGGAGCAAACAAAACGGAGAAACTGACTGGATGAGTTATGTGAGCCTAAACTGATGCAGAGTTTGAGGAGAAAAAGATTTCTAGGAACATCTCTTACGTAATTATTTCGTGCTAAACCTTTCCATGGATGTCCTTTTAACCTGATGAAACATTGGATTGGTATCTGTGACTGTGTATAGCTGGCCACAGTAACTTCTCGCCATAGACTCTTGTTGTCAGTTATGTCTATGAATCTATGATTGACTGTAGTTCCATAAATGAAGAGGAAAATTTGTTCCTTGTATAGGCAAACAGTGGTCACTTGGTGAGGGCAGGAGACAAGAAATSACAAGTGCTCTCAAAGCTAATGAAACTTGAGGGAGACTTGGTGTCTGACTTGCACAGTGCCAAAACATTAGGGCTATGCCTTGTGGTGGTGGTGTGTGGGGGGGAAGTTGCAATCAGGTTTCTTCAGTGAGTAGACATGTTAATTTTCTCTTGTTTATATAATGAAGTTTTGCATGAAGGAAAAAGCCCCAGACACCTATATATCTTAGTTGAAGCCTGGCTGGAGATGAATAAACTCATTTTTGCATGGCAAGTTGCTGAACTTCAATATGTCTCTAATTTCTGCCAAAAAAATGCCCAGACTCTTTTAGAGATCCAAGAAGTGAAAAAAAAAAATTGTGTATTACACATTTCTCATGCATGTCTCAGTGGGTGTCTGGCCTCTATAAAAACTCCCAAAAGGTTTATTCAAGGCTGTTTGCCAAAGTCTTGGAAAGTTGCAGTGGATGTACAGCATTTGGTTTCAGGGTTAGTGGATTAAAAGCCACTTCTAGATGAAAGCTGGCTTGGCAGACATGCTCTTCTCTCTGTACCCCTTGGTTTTAGCAGAGTGGAGGCGTGCGTTCATTCTCCCTTGCAGTGTGCAGGAGACCTGTAGAACTTGCAGTACTAGCCTGGGGCCCAGCAGAGCCTCATCTCACTGGCCATACAGGACTGATGGTCTTTGTGCAGCAAGATGAGAGCAGCTGAAACTCTTTCTCAGAACATCAAGGCAAGCCACTAGAGTGCTTTTATTTGGCTAAAAGGCAGGAATCCAGCTAAGACTTAGGAAAGTAAGTGGCACACCTGTAGCATGCTGGAGAGAGGTGATGGGGAGGGGGCAGAGGGAGGGGTGTGGAAGTGGTAGCTTCTAGCCTATCTACAAGTCTACTTTAAGTACATTTTTTTTTTTATTACTTTATTCTGTTTAAGAAACTAAATTCTGAGCTTTGATTAGTGTGTGAGACTCTAGCAGACACAGAGGGCTTTTTTGATTGGCTTGCCATACCTATGCCCTTTGTAGAAAGGCATTTGTAGGAAGGAGATTCACCCCCGGATACTCTTAATTCATTCTTGGGATTTCAAGGATTATGACAAAATTTATTCTTCAAAATTTCTTCTTGAAAGCCTCTATGCTGTTACAACAAATGCCTCAAAGTGGTCTTAATATGCTGAGCATCAACTTTGTAGGAGACCCACAAGCTCTCTGCAAACCTTCCAGAGACTTGAAGAAGACACACTTGAATCATCTTCTGCTATCAGAGTTGATTTGCACTGCTAGAACTCCAGAGTGCTGTGGTAGTTCTCTGGGTCGATGGTGTGGGATGCTTTACAAATGCACTGCCTGGAGGCATTAGGGTCTAGTTAAGACAAACTGTGGATAATGGTTCTTGTAAATAATTGTTTCTAATATGGTTTCTTTTTCTGCATGCTTTTGTCAGGTAGCTTTGTGCAAGCTCCAACGAGATTGTTAAAAGTGACTACGGCAGATACCTGAAACTAAGAGAAGTCCTGAACTGGTCAGATTCTCAGAAGGCAATTGCCAGGCGCTTTCAGAAAGCATGCTTACTGTAGGCTAAGATAGGTTGGGCACTCAGAATTCTTACGTGAGCTTGAGAGACCAAACCAATTCACCTTTTGTCATCTTTTCTTTTCTGTTCTTTCGCTTTTCTCTTCCAAAAAGAAGACAGTTGCTGTCAATAGAGTTATGCACGTTGTAGGTTAGCTTACCAGATGTGCTGCACTTCTTCAATCTGAATTCTCCTTGTCCAAATAGAACAGGGAGGTACTGGGAAGGCTTATATGTGGGGCATGACATAAATATATTTAATCTGAAGATCCCTCTCTCTATATATAGATAGATATAGTGAGATATATAGGTAGGTAAATATAGCTAAATTTATGTTATCAGCCCAAATCCCTGTGTTGTTTCTTTAACCTTGCTTGGTAGCTGGTAACAGTATGCCACTTGCATTAATACTGGTAAACCAATATTCGTGATTCAGACAGCTTATCTGCAATAATAGAGAAGAATCATTTGATGCCTAAATCTGATTGAAAGTGCTTAAGTCTAAAACCACTAATGAAACAGTTTTCTGGATGTCTTAGTGTACGTTGTGATTCTGTATTGTTCAAATGAGGGGAAAAATGTATGCTGTCCCTATGTAAACCTCATCTTGCCTTATAAAAGTCCCAGAAACCTTGAATATGTTTGATTAACCAAAACATGGTAGGTAGCTGTTTTAATAAGGGGACGTTGGTAGTTGTTAAAATTCTGAGAGAAAGCTCTCTATAGAATACGTATGCAGGTTTTACTAGCCTTGGTGTAAGTTAAAAGTTAAAGTTAAAATAACTTTAAAGTTATTTTATAACTTTAACTTAAATAAGTTAAAAATTAAAACACATGTTGAACAGTAAGTAACTTTATGTTGGGTCACAATGAACAGTGAGGCAGGAGCCTAAAGGAAGCCCTAGAATAAATCAAGGCTTGCTTGCCTCTGGCTTAAATCTTTTATTTCTGAGAGCTGTTCTTCTATATGGATATCTGTAAGAGCAACCTGATTTTGTTGACCTTCCAGTACAGATGTGGGGTGGACCAGTATTTTCCCCACTCACCTTGACAGCCTTGACTATGCTGGAACAAAAAGATCTATTCTTTTCTTACCCCTGCTCTGCCCTTCTCGTCCTGTTTTTCTTTTCCAGTTGGAATGGGCCTACAGTTCAGTCTAATTCTGACTGTAGTACAAGAAGATACAAGTAAGATAGCTTTAAAAAAAACAGTTCAGGGGATTTTGAGGGTGAAAGAGAAAGTTTGGCTGCAAAACCCAGAAGCTGGCTACATCCTCAGGTGAGCCCTGCAGTCTTCACTAAGCTGTGCGCTGCCACAATAAAATAGCTCTTAGTACCTGAGCTGAGCATTTTAAAGCTAGGTGAGGCTCCAGTTTCTAGATAGATTTATAGGTAGGTAGGCAGAAGCGTAGATGTATGCGTTGATTCAACTCTCTATGCATTGCTTCAGCACTTGCTAATTGTTAGTTCCTGTTGCAAAAGATGGTCTTTGAAAGGAGGCAGACAGGCAGGAAGCTTGATTATCTTGTCTGATGCAGTTCAAGGATTTACTGGTAAACGTCTCTGTTCAAGAGTTGATACTGCTCAGAAGCAATGCAGAGGCCAACATAATTATGGGTAGAGTTTGGAGGAGTGCTGCTGCAACTGACTTTAGATGCTACAGTATCTCAGTCTAAGAGAATAGGCATTTGCCTAATACTGTTAGCTAGTTTGGTTTGAGAACTACCTGAGCACAAAGTTAGAAAGACCCATGCAAAGGTAGGAGGAATTCCGCATATCACTGGGCAAAGCTTACTGAAGGGCATCAAAATGCAGCTGGCGTACAGTATAAACGTAAAGCTGTGTCAGTCTGTCATTGCACGATTTGTGTGCTGCCAGCTCTCCCTGCCAGGACAAGGAGATTCCCAAGATGGTGATGCTTTGTAGGGGAGAAGCTTTAAGGCTGAACTGAACCTGTAGCCCTGCACTTTTGGTTGCAGCACTTGCGTAGTTGAGTGTGCCCTTGTCTGTAAGTCCTCGTAGGAGCTTCGGCATAAGAAATGTATTAGCTGTAGCTACAGGAACTTCAGGGTATTCCCTGACAGTAAATACCTCCAGTTAACTGCCAGCAGGGTCACTAAGTGTTTCTTTACATTTACTGCTCTTTGTTTCATGTGACTGTTTGTGACCGACCATCCTGATTTGTTGTTAACTTTCTTAAAATGGCATTGCTCTGGCAGCCCTTTCTAATGCCATTTCACACAGTTGCTTACCATTACATTGTACTTTTTGAGCACATAGGGTGTTCTCTTCTTTGAAATGAAAAAGGTGATGACTCTTGTCATCTGGAAAACTGAAAAATACTATCTGCTTATTGGAAGCACCGTTGGCACGGGGGAGAAGTGGAAGTATCCATTTCCCATTAGCTTTCAGGCTGGAGCAGTTCTAGCAGCGTTATCCAGAAATGACACTGATGAAATGTCAGTGAGTCAATGCGAGTTGTCCTTTCAGTGTAGGTAGCTTTTCATGGGAAGTCTTTCAGTATGATTTTAATTGCCTTACGTTCCAATTTAGTACTGGAGGAGTTGAGGAGACACTGATATCTGCCTTCCTACTTCAACATAATAGATGTTAAGAAGTGGGATATAGTTCTTCCTGCAATTTGGCAATATCTGGGAAGTCAGAAGTAAACAAAATACCAATCTGCTACCTAATGTACCTCTTAGCGAATAGGGATTGCCCTTCTTGCCCAAGTTGCTTGAGGATTCCCTTGATGAAGGAGAAAATCCRCATACCTGATTTCTGGGGCTCCACTCGCAATGGGAAATGGAAGGTTTTAGAATCTTTTTCGCTGACGAGTGACTTATTCTGTGATTTAAGAGAATAAGACACTAATAATTTGTAACTGCTGGCTTAAATTAATATGGGAGGAGAGTTACTAAGAATAATATAAACCATAAATTTTTAGAAGCTTGATTTCAGAGATTAAAATATTTTAGTGTTTTATGGTTATAGTACCAAGAAGTTTTATCAACATGTGCAGAAAACTTTGGGCTCAGTGTGACAGCTAATGGAACCTATCATGGCACTGGAAAGCAAGTATGCAATATTAAGCATCCTTCAGATTATAAAGCTGTTAATGTGAAGTTATTGCTCATTTTGTTTGTAAAATGTAAATATGTTCATATGTTTCTAGAAGCCTCTAATAGCTTCTGCAGTAAGAGTTTTTTATATATATTTTATATATATATATATGAAAAAGATAAATACCATATCTGTCCCTGGAAGGGATACTGTCTTCTGCCTCGTGATTCTGCTGCCTCTTCTCAGGTCTCTTTCAGTCATCACCAGTGCCTCGTGACCTTAGAAGGACTTTCGAAAGGGATGGGTCATGTGTTTGCTTTTTGTAAAAAAAGCATATTAACATTGGGGTGACTGGGGTCATGGGGAGACAAAGGGAGCTGGGAGCAGAGAGGACATACGTCCTCTTTGCAGTGCTTAAGGAAGCAAGCAGTTTATTGAAGCCAAAGGATGATGCTGGAACAATTTAGCCTGCAAATTTGAAGGACTCTGACCTTTGGGAAATTAATGTCTTGTAATGGAAGATACAGTGCCAAAACAGCTTGGTTTGAAGATGGTTTTTAATAAGTTTATAAAGAGATCACATGGCGTGGCTGCCTGCCATAGCTAGGAACTGGATCTGATAATGTCTGGTGGTGTAAGCCTATGGCTGAAGGCTGAACCCTGCCCAATTGCTTATAATTGTCATCAGGTACTAAATATGTCTCTCAATGTCTGGTAGGACGAATAACTCATTGCCTTTAATAATTTTTCTGTGCAGCTGTTAATCATTCCTTCTTCCCACTGATGGCTCTTCATTTTTTTTTCTCAAAAGACTGTGGTTAAAGGTTTTGTGTCCCTACTGGGAAAGCAGCGAGTATGGGCTCCCGGAACCTGGGGTCACTTGTTCCAAGAAAAGAGTCTGGCAGAGCTCAGCAGCACTGATCCATCTTAAATGCCTAGTTTAAAAAGAAAACAGATCCTTTTGAGTTTGTATTTACTGACTTCATGGCTTTTATAGCTTGGGATATACAGATTTTATTTCCACAATACCTGTTTTTTAATGCTGAAATTAGTAGCCCTGTAATGTTTCATTAAACCATTACTGAAACTTTGTCTTAATATTTAGTGATTAAAGGCAGTTTATTACAGCGTCTGGTTCCTTTCTTTCATGCTTTTTTCCTCCCTGCTGCTTGAATCTCTGAAGTCATGATGCTAGATGCTTCACTGTGTCATTGCTCTTGCAGGGTAAAGGGTTAGTGGGTTTCTAGCTAGATCTTTGCTGTGAGATGCTGGTGAATGTTTGTGTGTGTTGTGGTGGGAATTTGTGGCCTGTGGAAACATTGCGGTGCTGCAGGTGAATGCCAGAGTGATGCTGCTGCTGCCCTACCAAGATCCTCTTTTATTTTCTTGTCCCTTTTGGGGTGCTTTTTTCTGATACAGCACTCTTAAGAAGCACTTTTATAGCTGTAAATGGGATGATACAATGCTTTGAAGATGTGGAGAAAGTCAGATGGTTCTACCAAATGTCATGTGTGAATGGGGTGGTGGTGTGAAAATCACTTACAGTGTTGTGGTGTCTGATGTATGAGGGCTCCTATTGCTCGGACCATTCCCTGCTTATAAAAACACGGAAGAAATGCACAAATGCGGCTACCCTCTGTGATTTTTTTTCTGCTTAAAAGGTCCTCTGTGACAGCCCAAGGCCTCAGGTTTTTTCAGCCCATCTAAAGAGCACTTAGAGTTTTAAGTGAGACCTTTTCTCCCCCATACTACATTATCTGTTCCTACCGGATTATGAAGGTGCACTTTATTTCCCTTCTCCTTTGGATCTATGATGCTTTACAGACTGAGAAAATTGAGGACTCACTCCCTCAAATGCCACCTTTTGATCCATTTCAGTCATAAATCTTTCCAAAATACTGATTACTGAAAGGGAAAAGCTTGCTGAAAGGTAAGAATAGCTGGATATAAATTGGTAAAATTAACTCTGATTAATTGCCTGCTTGATAGTCTGTGTGCAAAAAAACAAACCACAAAAAATCCCCACGTTACAACTGAGTCTTGCCATGTTTCAGATGCCCTCAGTTAACTTCCGTGTGCACTGATGGCTGCGGCTGCGAGCCGGGGCCGCCGGACAGCGAGCACCCCCGTTTTGGGGTTGCTACTTGGTTGCTTCCCTGATAGGCAATAAGGTGGAGTCCATCTGATGAAAAATAATAAAAGCAAGGATCCTCACAAATATTTAATAACAGAAATGCAGGGTATTCTGCTGATGGAAAAACTAATGCAAATGAGCTGAGCTTGCCTTTGTGCCAGGAGGAGAAACGAGCTGTCTGCAAGGTTGCGGATGGCCGGTATTGCTGGTTTTCATGCTTCGCTTCGGTATTGCTTGCCCAGTGCCTTCCTCAGTGTCTGATAATTTCAGTGTGGTGGAAAGTCTTAGTGGCTGCAGGTTTTTGCTCTGATGCATTAATATTTATACAACTCCCTTTGATGCCAGTGTATTGCTTTTCTGGGGAATGCTTTTATTTTTTTATATCAAAGCAACACATTATTATTATTTGCCACTTTTTTTACATGGGAAATTTTGGAGGTTAAACATTCTCTGGTCTGAGAAAATGAACTTCACTGCATGCACTAATAACTTCTTAGGCTGTTAAAACAGATACAAAGATTGCCTTTTACTTTCGAAATTGTAAATTGTTTGGCATTTTTCAATCTGTCACTCAGACCAGACAGCAAAAATATGTCACTTAATTTCACCATGGCTATGATATATGACCTGATAGTCATTTTCTCTTTTAACTGTCATTCACTATAATGTTCAGGTCCTACATGCTATGGGGAATTGGTCCAAACTGTTTACTTTGGATGTTAAAAAAACCAAACCCAACCCCAAAAGCGATCTATTCCACATAGTTTGAGGCTGTGGTAAAACATCAATTCCAAAACACCGATTAATGTGCTTTTAGTAACTTGATATTGAATTCTTCTCTAAATACATACATCATTCTAACTTAAACATGAAGTCAACTTGCATGGTAGTTATTTTAATCGTTATTGCATATGGTGAGGCTTGCATTATCCAGTAGAGTTGTTCACTGGTTTCAGATATAGAACTAGTAAGTCATAACAGGCTTCTGGGTTTTATTTGGTATTTCAGGCTAATGCAGCGGTTGCTTAAATGTTTCTGGTTTTCCTTTAAATGTTGCAGTGTGTGATTCAGCAGAGCTGTGTGCTGAAGGAAGGGAACAGGAAAGGCACCAGTCAGTAATTTGTGCTGCACCTGAATAGGTTTCCATAGCTTTAGGCCTACTGTGCCAGTTAAAGACATAGAAGCTTTGCTGTAAGTTAGGTGTTTAGTTTTGTCACCTTCAAACACTTTTTCCCCTTCTCTTTTCTCCCAGAGGTTTTCTAACATTTGCTAATAATTCTTTTTTTTTCCTGGGCTGATGATTGGAATACAATATCCCTGTCTAGATGATCTTTGGAATGAAATGTATTTTAAAAATAGTGACCTCTGGGAATATAGTTTAGAACTGACCATTTTTCAAACACCTGTTCAATGAAAGCGGGCAGATGCAGTCTCTCCTTGACCCAGTTGTGTTGCCTCTTTGGAGGGAGGAGGGAAATACAGCTAATAATGATCTTCTTTTTCCCTCAGAAAAAGAGACTTGCTGTGGGTTTTGTATAGCCTGTTGCCAATATCAAGAGGCAGCCAGGCCAGCTGGGAATGGGAGCCCTTCCTCTGGTAGGCTGTGGCTTGATTTCAAGCTATATGGTAAGAAAGAAGGGTCATGGACAACACCATGAGGGACACAAGAGTAGTGGTTAATACTCCAAGTGAAATAGCCCCCCTGGGAGTCAGCACCTTTGAAACAGGCATTGGTACCTCTGGAAGTATTCTGCTTAGCCTGGACATGTTCTTGTACCCCTCACTCAGTTTTTTCTGTCTCGTTCGTCTGGCCTGTCTGCAGAATTTGCAGTTCTCTTCTTGTGTCTGAGTCACAGTCACAGGACTGTACCCATGCAAACATCTGTGCTTTGTGTTGGGAGAGGCGTTTGTCATATTATCTCATATATGTTAAGTGCATCTGCTGTGCGTGTCTCAGCATAGCTTAACGGAAAGCCTGTCCTCTGCTAAAGAAACAGCCGAAAAGAACGAACACCAAGGCTGTAGGATGTATTTTTCTTACTAGCTTTTTAAGCATCATATAAAGGAGTGGTGGCCAGTCTGTGGCTCTGTCAGACTCTCAGAGCAGTTAATTCGGCAACCGTCTTGTCTCCATTGAGTGTCCCACACAGACAGGCCCTTGTTGGGGAATTGCTTGTGGCCCACAGCCTGCTTCATCGTCTCTTTGTTTATTTTTGGAGGGTCCTAGAGTTTCTTGTTTAGGATCAGCTTTCTTTCCGTGCCTATCCCTAAGCCCTTTCACATGTGACGTGAGGCAGTTAGTGTGGTTAGATGGTATTGCATGCTTGGTTGCATAAGGGATGTCTTGCTGCCCTGAGCCTGCAGCTGTGTCTTGGCCGGCCGAAAAGCCTGGAGTCACTGGCTTAGGAAATCTTCAAGGCGGAGAATCAGCTAATGCCAGAACTGAGGTGCATGGTTGCTTGACATCCTGGTTGTTTGGATACCTTTTGTTTTTAAGATAACTTGTTTTCAAAAAAAGCTATTTTGGTAGAGGATTTTTCTGAAATAAAGGAATCCTCCAAATATGCATACTTCTGTGGTTTCTGGTCCCCTGGGCTTAAGTACGAAAAGTTCTCACGTTTCAGGTAACCAAAGGGGATCCCCCCCACCTTCTGAAAAAGGGGAAGACCCAGCGCTACAAGCCAACCTTGGTAATCGCTTCCTCCTTCCTGTAGCTTTTTAAGCCTGTGTGACATCACCCCCAAGAGCAGGCACCCCTTCTCGCCCTGCTTGGGTGCCGCTCTGGCTTCTTCCTTTCTGCTGGGGCAGCACAATCAGTTTCAGTAAGTCCCAGCAAATCTGCAAAGTCCATTTTGGGGGGATTATAGAAAACTTCTGGACTGATTCTTTCTCAAGTGGGTTTGGCAACCAACTTGCAAGTATTTTTCTTCTTCAAAGTAGAACAAAGCTTATTCAGTGTGTATGCAGGCATGGCAAGAAACGCAGCCTTTGCCATCAGCCTCTATTCTTCAAGGGGCTCTGGAGCAGTCTTGTCTCTGAAGCCTGGTGTATTTCAATGGCAGTTTTGAGTTCTGTTTACTCCAGGGCAGACACAGCAAAAATGTAGCTGGTTTGGTTATTTTAAGTTTTAGTTTACAATACTTGGAATGCTTCTGAGTAGACTGCTGCCCTAATTTACAAAAAAGCATTCCCCACCTAATATTTCTTATTTATCTTGCTCAGCTGGGTGAAAATAATTGTTTCAACAATTTGGCTATTAACCCTTTCTCTATGCGATTCATATTTTCTTCTCAAAACACAGTTGGAACGCATCTGGCCAGCCTCTGGTGACGGTCTGTAGCAATGCTTCCCATGCCGTAATGGCAGTATATTAATCACCCACCACTTACAGGCTACTGTTATCTGCAAGAGGGCTTTGAAATTCTCTGCAAGAGGTGCTTGGTTTCATTTTCTTTTTAATTTCCTTGCTGAGCAACGACGAGCTCTCTGTTGTGGCTGTGCAGTGCGTGCTGCTTCTAGGCCAGAGAAACTCCAGACCGGTTAAGTGGAAGAAGGGAGCAATTTGTGTCATAGATGCTGACTGATTGCCTGTCCCTTTGGGCATCTTTGTAATGGCCTCCCAAAAGAAAGACTTACTGTATCGGGCAGAAAACTGGAGGAGCCATTGTGTATTCAGCAGTGTGCAGCAGTTGCAACTATGGACAACACCACAGACGATCTTAGATAGAAAAGCATTGAGGGCAGAGTTAGGCAGTCCTGCTCCGTGACCTCCCCAAAAAGAGTCTTTGGTTTTCACTTATGGGGTTAGTGGGAACGAGGAAGAGAGACTCCTGTCTTGTGCTTGCTGAGGCTTTTGATTTTTAAGTTAAATTTCCTATGTCTTCAAAGTGTGGAGAAGTTGTAACATATGTAAATAGCCTGCATATATTGAGAGGGTGGCATGGAGCAGGGATGGCTGGGCTTTGTGCCAGGGATTCAGTTCTGCTCTCAAGACTAGAGCAGAAATGGTTTATTTTGCTTGATAACTTGTCAAATGCAATGACTGAGCATTGTCTGGCTGCATGTACCTGAATCTCAATTCTCATACCAGCAGAGTAGACAACCATCTCCACAGATCTGCCTAAATTGGCTCTAGCAATTGCAGTTCTCAACATTTTGGTGTATGATTAGTAGGCCTCTCCAGTCTCTTACCCCTGGCATTTCAGGATCACTAGAACTATTCCCTGTATGGCCAAAGCAGCGTTGAGAGGCTTGGGCCTTTCTGACAAACCCCAAGTATTTGAACTCTCCCCTTGCAGGAGCCAGAGTGACTGCAAGTCTTTGACCTGAAGTCCAAGGACATGTCTAAACCATGGGGCATTGCACTCTGTGGTCTCCCCACATCCAGACTACCTGCCATCTAGAATGGGGTATCACAGTACGCTGTGTCTGTCTCCCTGGTCACATACCTGGGTGTGTGTCCCTTTCTGCCCAAAGGAGACCACAGCATTGGGGGCTGATGCACACACGGAGTTCCATCCCAGCTGGTAGCTTGATGCTTGCTTGGGCTGGGACAATGGAGCATACTCGCTTTATGGGGTTGAATCTGTATGGGTTTGCTTGCATGGCTGCTTATGTAATTTATTAGCTTTTCTTAGGGCACAGCTACGCGATGTAGGGGTTGTTGCCTCTGCTGGGGCCAGCACAGTTAGGTCCATCTGACACAGTGCAGTACCAATCATCAGCTGGAGTTTTAAGTAATTGTGGTTTTGAGGCACTGTTTCCAGAATGGATCATATGTCTGGAGCAGTGGATCTATGGGGATGTATCTGTGATGGAGTTGCAGCGGGATGGCACATCTGGGCAGGGTGCTCCAGCTGCAGGGCAGTCTCTCTGGACTGCCTGTGTTCTGGACCTGACCTGTGCCAGTACCCTTCCTTTGTCCCCTTCCCTGCTCTGTTTGCAGGGCTAGTCTGTGGAGCCAGCCTGGGTATCTTTGTGCTTGTGATGAAGTCAAGCCGTGGGACTGCTTAAAACTTTCTTGGCAAGGGTTTCAAGCAGAGAACAACTGATGCAAGTCACTGTGTGTGTGTGGTGTAGCTCTGGGAAGTGTTCTGTGTACCAAGGTGGTGGGGGTAGAACAAGGCTGTAAATAAGAGGATAAATGGTTACAAGGTGGTGTGTTCATTCTCCCTGACATTTATACACGTATCTTTGGATCAAAATCAAAGCTCTGTCAAGCATGTGGAATGTGCCGTGGTGCAATCTGCACACTCTGAGGGCAGGTAGGAAATGACGAGCAAAGTAGAACTGACTAAAATTGAGATGCTCCCTCCTTAACATCACCCATTTCCTACCTCTGCTCACCTGGCAGCTGTATCAGTCCCAGCATTGCAGCTGCTTAATATGCATCTTGGGTCACTTCTGAGGCCATGATTCAGAAGCTGCCAAAGTGCTTCCTAGGCAGGCAATGGAATTGAACAAGTGCTTTCCTGAATTTGAATCAGGTTCATTACTGTAGATTTTTATTGTTTGCATTCTAGTATGAATTAACCCTTTTCCATTAGTGTTTGTTTTTACATTTCCTCCACCTTTCCAACATTAACCATTCCTTTTTTTTCTTTTCCAGGAAAAGAGGAGTAGAAGTAGTACAGGTAAGTAAAAACTATATTTGATTTCCCCCCCCCCCCCCC